>CM023481.1:241298041-241674976 GCA_013339685.2 Hyalomma asiaticum
CAAGAGAAATTCTAGTACGCTAAAGTGGCTACAGTGTACTAGAATATATATTCTAGTGTACTAGAATATATATTCTAGTGCACTGTAAAGTGGCTAAAGCGCCGCCAACAAGTGACGGCGCCACTGTCGAAAATCTCTAGACATTCTGTCCCTAGGTACCTAGAAGCTGATAACAAAAGGTGGGATGCTTGCAGCCAGCAAGCAAAACCTGCACGGTTCCTTGTGACGTCATGCTGCAACGGCCGTCGCTCATCGGGCGCTCCGTTGGAGTTTCGTACGCGTGCAAATAAAAAGCTGAATAAAACTATGGAAAGCTCCAGTTCACTCAGAAAAATCACCCTTGTGTTCCCCACACGATGCGCCCGACAGTTTGTAATGTTTACAATATCGCCGGACAATCCCTTTAATGTATGGCTCCGACAGTTCTGGGGCGGTAGGTCCCCCGATTATTTACAACCACTCCTGCAGAACTTATGTAGTGTGTTTGTATATATATTTGGTTGCAGAATGCACATGTGATCCAGGAAATCATTTCTTGTGTAAGCATACCAAAAATCTTTTGTGGCTATCTGAAGAAATTGTAAAAGTGTTTGTCCCCCTGGCTCAATGACAATGCAGGGATGTGGTCAAATTTGATGTGTCCCCCCCTAACAACCCAAGGGGGAGGGGCACAATATTTGCTGCATACTTTTGCTCTGCACTGCGGTTTGACAGAAATTGCCCCAGTGGGAGGGGGTTGCAAACTGGAGGGGGCCGCTGAAGGTAAACCTTTGCCCCCCACCCAAAATCATGCATATATACCTACACTCTTACCAATTAAATCTTTTCCTAGTAATCTTGGGACCCTCAGCTCCATGCCATCTGTGGACAGCATCTAGTTACTTCTACTGTGACTTACTAAAATGGAGAAATAAATGTGCTGAATTCTGCCTACATAATTCTGGCTATGGCCTGTTTTTTGAGGCCAGATATGAATTTAGTCATATGTTCACCATGTGCAGGACCTGGTGTGCTGCATGTTATGTGCTTCATGTGCTTTGAAACTTCCACCATCTAGTTACCAAAGGAAAGCAAGAATTTTATGGGATGGCACATCTGGCAGGCATGATAATGCCATGTAAGGGTAGTTATACAGAATGTCTGTCAAGTTCATCAATCCTGCAGTCCAAGTCAAAGACCCCGTACGCCTTCATGAGGTCGCGCAAGTTTTCTTGTCTTCATAAGCGTACAGTACATTCCCGAGCTTGGTCTCGTTTGACTTGCATTCCCTCGTCAGCAGTGAACTGCCTCCCAAATTACCGTTGTCACGGCGTCGACAACGAATGCAGCATCCTCGGCTCTCGTCCTGTGAGAGTATCAACATTGTCTGTTGCACTGTGCTCGGTAATGGTCGCGCAGTATTTCTAGTTTAGGTGGCTTCTTTACCACCGCTTAATATGTTTGGACCATGGTGCGTAATTTATTTTGTTTCAACAGTTAAGACATCCTTTCTTGCACCTATTTTCCAAACAAAGACTCGTTCATGGGAATTTTTTTTTTTCTATGATGTACGCAGGAAAAGTGGAAAACTGAAGGAAGGTTGTGCACTTTTATACAACTCAAGTCTGCAGAGAAGCACGCGTTATGCCCCTCATACCACGAAGCTTGAAATAGTTCCTTCTTTGAACTTTCCATGTTACCATATATAGTGCATACATTTTCAGGTCTTCATTCATTTATTAGGGTGGAACATGGAAGGGCAATTCTTTATTGAGCTGAAATCAAGTGCTTGCAATGCAACAACCCGGCGCGTTACAAGCACCGCCACCTGAGTTTTTCAGCTCGGTTCAGCGAAGTTTCATGCATAAAACAGGCTCAGAAGAAAGAAATGCTGAGATTCCACAAATAGTCCATTCTTCTCGAGCACATAATGGCTTATAGCGATGAAAGGATTTAAGAACAGGAAATGCTCTGCAGGTACAAAAGCATTTAACTTATTACAGGAACAAGTGGTAATAGGCAGTGTTTCATACGTGCAACTTTATGGCAAGTTGATAATGTGCATAAAACTTGCCTGCTTACAAAAACTGGATGTTTTATGTACTAGCAATGTCCAAGTGAGAAGGCTAGAACATGGTCAGCAAGACTAGTTCAGCCTGTAATGGCAGCACAATGTGTGGCAGCACAATGTGCTTGTAGTCACTTGATGGTATATTTATTAAGCACTTGCAGAAGATACAGTGTTTATGACCAGGGTAGAGAGCTTGACGGTAAGAAATTCTGAAATACTGTGCTGAATAATGCAGGTACGCAACAGATAAACTTGTGTGTGTGTTTGGGGGCACTTCGCTGGTGATCTTTGGCACCCGGAACCAATGAAAACATTATTGAGCCAGCAACATATAATAAAAAAGTGTTTCACAATTAGCTATTACATAAAAGACATTTACAATGACTGAAAATAAAGCACACTGTTAATGCAGTATAGCAACCTTCACTTTATGCAAGAGGACTATTCTGTACAACATGAAGTTTATGTTAAAGAGCTCTGTGGCCAGTCCCTGGTAAGATATGCAATTTATTTTTGAGGCTTGTACACCACATACAGGCCTCAGTTTATACAAGCATATTTACAATGATGTCCTTATAATCACACCATAAGAAAAAATTAAATGGACCTTTCTTCAATAAAAGCCATCAAAAAATATGTAGTATTGTATGTACAATATCTATCTGCAGCATAAAAGGTAGAGTGCGCGGCACTGCCTGAAAAACAAATATTACTGTTTTCTGCAACATTGTATATCATGTGACCCATCAAATATATCCTCATGGATCTACTGTCCTTCCTCTGGTCATGACTAGACGTGATGTAGACTGGTGTCCCTGCAGCACTTTCGTATTGTAGGCTATACTGAGCTCCAGCTTGGGTGTACCTGCGTGAACAAAAAAAAAAAGATACCGCCAAAGTAGAGTTATGTATTTACAAAATTCACCAAATGTATATATGAACCAAAATGAGCTAAACCATGCAAATGCGTTGCTTTTGCTGCTTCTGGCTTGACTTAACCGTGTAATGTTCACACTGCACCAACTGTAGGTGCCAGCAGTAGCACTGTAGGCATACAGCGAAGGTGTGGTGTGCAGGGTGAGAGCTGCCCATTTCACCATGCTCTACAATTTCACCACACGTACCTCAGACCACCTGGATTACCCAATCCTGCTCTTTTAAGGCACTTGTGTTACCTGCACGACTTGCAAATATTGATGAGCAACACTGTGCTTTAAGTTGCACAGCAACATAAATATTAAAACATATCTTGTAAATATCATATGAATCAATGTTTTTAACCAATTTTATTGAAATAAATCTTATGTAAAGCAGGCACTGAAATAATGTTAGTGTGTGGGGGAAATACCCTGAAAGCGGGGGTGATAAAGCTAAGGCATGGATAAAAATTGAGACTCTATGGCCTCTTATGACCTCATTTTGTGTTACATAAGCACATTGCTCATAGAATGAAATGTAACAGTTTAGGGCTTTAAAGTAACACGTACTTTAAAGTAACATGACCAGATACCCAAATTTAGGTGGGACACATCCAAGTTTTGCAGCTGTGGTCCCGACATGCTGCCAGCCTGCTTGTGGGATGGCATTTTGTCCTGCCTTCAGTGTAACCAGCCATAGCCAGCCGGGCCGAAGCTGCGGACCAACCACGGCCACCACACAAGCACTGCAAATAAGCACCCCTTTCGCGTAAAATATGGAAAGTGTATCTACAGCCGATCACATGCACGCAGAAGTGCATCCCTCCATGAAGGAGGGCGGGGGGAAGAAAGAGAGAGAAGAGAAAAAAGAAAAATGTACTCTAAGTTGCCTGACTTGCCATCCAACGAAAAGCCACAGACTTCCAAGGATCCATGGCAATTAGCTGGGTGAAAATACCCTTTCGCTCCTAGTTAGAAACCTTCCACAAACATCACCCTATCTATGTCCTGCTTTGGAGTCCGAGGAATATAGTTGCTTTACTTGGAGAGTAGGCACAAAGATCTGATAATAAACTGACGTCAGCATAAGCTTCGCAAGCTTAGACGAACCACTGTAATGAATTTGGACACAGAACAGACAGTTTATAGGTGATTTATTTAAACTTTAGTCAACAAACAAAGCGAGGCTCCTCCTTTTGGACCCATTGCAATTGCCATCAACAAAACATCACATCAGGCACCAGAAAGAGTGACAATAGAAATGTTACACCACAGTATTCCTTTCTTTTGTACTCCTGGGAGTGTCTGGCAAACAAAAGGTGGGAGACAACAACAGAACACAAGAAAATCCTCCAGGTCCCACGCATTGTGGGACTCGGTCTCATGTGAAGCAATCAGCAAGCAAATTACCTATGATGAATAGTTTAGCATTAAGCTAAGTGTTACAAGTAGTATCGAATTCTTAGTGAAAAGCACATCAGTGCGTGTATGGTTAAAGGGCAACTCCGGCGGTTTTTCCACCATATTCTGATATTGCTGTTTTACAATAGTACTGATAGCCCTGGATCAGCCAGGGTAATTCAGTTTGCACAGAAACTTACCAATAATTTTAAATAACCAAATGAAAGACGTGTTCAAACCGAAACAGGTAGACGCTTCGTGCAGCGTATGTGATGACGTCACAACCTCCCTGCCAAATGAAAGTGGCGATGGCATCCAACGATGTGTTCAGCTCTTTTGAACTGACAGCAACGATTTGAGCTTGAACTTGACAGCAACGTTTCGCTCTAGAAGGCCCGCCAGCTTGGGTTGGCAGCATTGCAGGTAATGACGTCAAGAACACAGGGTGGCTTGCACGGGAATCTGCTAAATATTTTAAAAATTCGTTTTCAGGAAAACTAAATCACTTGCAACCACCTGGCTTGGCATACATTACTGCAGCAACTAAGAGAACATATACTGAAAATTTGAGATCAGTGGACAATGAAAAATCGCCGGAGTTGCCCTTTAATGTGGGCTAAACAGGAACGTTGACAGCACGGTGGTGACTGAATTTTAGCTCATGGTAGGCTGTAATGTTCATACTAACCTTAGTTCACAGCACAGACGTTGGTTTTATATGGATAAAATGCATAGTATACGATGTGCTGATGTCTTTACCATAAGCGTCGTTCATTGAAGTATCCCTACTGGATCAAGCAAAGTTGGACAAAAGCATGCCGAGTGATAGTAGAACATATGTCAGGAATCTCGTCAAGCTGCTTTTTAGTAGCTTTTAATTCCTGTCCTTGCATCTTTTTCACTTTTCAATCTGATTTGCATTGTTTTGTGTTGACCATTGCCATTGTACGAAAACATTAAATCATTGTAACTGTAACATTGTCCTTTAACACGATTGTTGAAAAAGATTGCTAATAAACTGAACTGTATTATGGTGGCGCTTAACACCCATTAGAAGCTCTGTTCACGTTACACTGGCACCATCAGCACAAATGCTGATGCAATACGTTCACTTACAACATTACCGTGTGGGATGGGCTGCCGTAGCCTAGTGATAGTGTGCTTGCTTGGCACATAGGGGGCCCAGGTTCAATACCCACCTACTGCTTGGTAGGCTGTATGTTCCTGTGTGCTTGTTATGTCTACGCTTAAATTGCAAGCTACGACAAGTGGTATGCCTTTCTTGCTTTGAAGTGTGTTCTAATGATATGCTAATGTATGTCTTAGTTGGTCTTTGACTGATAGGCTCTATGAAGACACTTGAAGCGCAAACAGACAAGGACTAGGACGAGTAGACACACACAGCGCTATGTTCAAGCACTGTGGCACGTAAATTCAAGCACCTGTGGCACGTACCCAAGTACCACAGGCCAAGAACTATGGGTATGAGCCACACGTGATTGCAGTACCATTAACCGTGATGTACGTGATGAGGATATCATGTTAGTAATGGAAAGATCAGGCATTCATGCTCGTCATATATTTATACCTCACTCCCAAATATTGGGGTATACCAGGTGTTACCAATATTTGGGGTATACCAGGTATACCCCATATATTGGGGTATACCAGGTGATACCAATATTATCAATAAAGTTGTTACCAACCAACCAGGTGAACGTGACGACCAGGAGAGCACCGAGACGTATGTGGAAGGACAGACGATATGATTATGAGAGGCGCGCTGTAGTGGAGGTATAAATCAGCAGTACCGAGCAGGTGCGCTGGTATGTTTTGTTTTTCCCATTTGAGAAAAAAAGGAAAACCAGTCGGACACAGTTGTTTCCCTCGCTACCTTCTTGAGCAGTCCAGCTTGCACCCATTGGTTGCACCGATCTGTCCTGGTACCGCTGGATGCAGTGTCTGCGAGAGCCCGTCCTGCACCTGGCTAAGAGAACTGGTTTCAAGAAGGTTATGGCAGTACACCCTCTACCAGTGAGTGTGGATGCAGCCTCTTGTAGTGCGATGAGCATCCAGGCAACACCCAGGGACCCCTCTCACTTAGACGCCCGCTCTGGGCATGCTTTGGTCTAAAGGCATGCCAGCCACGGAAACATGGAGAAAAGGCACCGCTTGGTGACAAAGCTACATCTGGTCTGCTCTCATCGAGCCGAAACTAATTAAAGCCCCGATGCACGCAATGTGCATGTGCCTTTGCAGCGAAGGCTCACACATGCTAAGGTGCAAGGCACCCTAAGAATGCGAGTTTTGCAGTGCCACCAGAAGTCAAACACGAAAGCCAGGTGGTCAGTGTGACAGTTCAGTCATCATAGGCAAAGGGAGAAAGCGCAACATGGACGCCTGTTGTTGACTAGGTTACGCCGGTCAAGATGTACCGAGGGGACTCGTTTTGAAAGGGTGTTCATTGTTCATCGGTCGCTATGCACTTTCCGGTGCACGCAGATATGTTCATACGGTGTAATAGCGCTAGCTACAGAACGTGGTCAATGCTACATCGCTGCGGTTGCTACTGGTGGTGCACAGCTACTGCCTTCAGTACATTTTAGCAGATCGTGGAAAGTTGCTCTCGTCATATGAGCTGGGCTGAAACTCTTCTCGCTACGCGAGTTACTTTCCTTTTGCTTGCTGTACTATCCCTCGCCATTTCATGCTTTACTTGTATGTTATTTGTGGGTAAGATGATGTCCCTTTAAGACTGCTTTACTTGTATGTTATTTGGGGTGAGGGGCACATGGATGTCCATGATGCCCTTTCAGGACTGTTTCGTTTGTAGTATAACTGATGAATGTCAGGGCAGACTGGCTGTTGTTGGCCAATTGCCCAATTAAGGCAGAGTGAATGGTTATAGAAATCAACTCCACCGCTTTGTTTTCAGTTCTGCACCCTGCTTAAAATGCTAAGCACTGTTGGCTACACCGGCATAGGGCAACCATATGCAGGCATAAGTTCTCTTGGTCTTGTAAATGCATCTTACTGTTATTTTGTGTGTGTAGTAAACAATGTAAATACTATATCAGTTTTCTTTGTTTAGAAGCCTCTGCATTGTCAGGAGTTTACCGGTGAAAAACTCGGCGAACCTATGGCCACTGGCTATTGGCATCGAGATCGACCTATAGGTAGCAGCACTGCCACCGTGTGTGGATAAGTGGTTGGGGATGCGCATTGAAATACACACAGCGATGCAACGTTGTGAGCGGTTTGAGGCAAATCTTAGATAAATGAACACGCTGACTGCAGTCAAATGGTTATATAGACATGCCCCAATGTCACATTGATGCTCATACCATGTAGAATGTTCCTATTACATATGAAAGAAGCATAATTTGCTATTCCACGGGGCACTGGCATTACCCATGCCTCACAGTCTGACTTCCTCGGCATTTCTATCCTTTTTTTTTCTTTGGCCATACTTAAGTTGTGTTTTGTCTGCAATGTTGGCATTGCTGTTACGTGAGTGAAATATAGTTCGGTATTGAGTTCTCGCTCGTTTTTCACAATGGCTGCAGAAAGGGAAAAAAAAAAATGTTACTGCGCATTCAGTTGATTTAGCAGCTTGAGTACCCTACACAACCACTTACACGCATATATATAATCTCTCTCTTTTTTGCCTCTTCCATGAAATGCAAGGCACTTAACCAGCACAGTCAGTCAAATGACGTGACTGCAACATCGCTTGATGACCATTAGAATGCTTGGCACACGCTTTTATTAAGTAAAATTTTTAATAGCAATAAACGCAGCTTTTTGCATGATTAGTTGTGTGACCATGACACGAAAAAATTCCAAGTCATTTGGGGAGCAAAAACATGCGTTCAAGCAAGAAATATTGGCGAAGCTTACGCTAAGTCGCGCATGGCTCAACGCAGCGAAGCTGGAAGATGAAGTATTGCCATGGTTATGGTAAGTCTTACTTTGCCTTGCTGGGATTTGCAAGGTCTTGGCAACCTATTTAGACTTAGCTCCAATGGGCATGCCTCAACTAGTCTTACCTTACTTAGGCTGGTCTTGAATAGTATTGGCTTAATGAGGCTTGTCAACTTAATCATACTTGGCTTAATTAGGATTAGCTTCATTATGACCCTTAATTCATAGTGGCTTAATCAAATATGACTTAATTAGGCTTGGTTTAATTAGTATAAGCTCGGTTAGGTTTAACACGGTTAGTCTTAGCTTAATTAGCCTACTTAATTAGGCATGTCCCAATTAGCCTTGATTTACCCAAGTTTGGCATAATTAGTGCTGGCTTAATTAAGATTAGCTTCATTAGCTTCAGCTTAATTAGACATTTAGCTTAATTAGCCTAAGCTATGCTTAGCTTATTTGTCTACACTTCGCTGGGTATAGTCGCCAAGGCGATGTGTGGTTCAGTGAGTTTTTGCAGTCGTAGACTGGTGCACCAAATAGTGTAAACGGCTTCACTGTTAAAATGTGCGCTATTTTCCATCACGCTAACGATGCAACAATAACGTTCAACTTATATTAAATGCCTGGATGCCACATCATACATTATCCTCTTGTAATACACTATTTATCCCTTTTTGGCGAGCAGTTTAAATGTCTAAGTGCGAGTTCACTTGGGAGGTCGATACTTTCTTGGCAGTGGTAGCAATACTGCACAATGAGAGACCGTCTTAAGCACAGTGACGGCCCATCATGGAACCTTTATGTGACAGTCAAGCTAATATACACCAATGAACAAGTACGTTGTGACATAAGTGCATGTGTCAGGTTATTCTTTTTGTCTACCAGTGACAGATATTTGCTTCAGGTCATACCAGCTCATTTGAGTTGCTGCAAAAAGACATCACGAGGTGATATCACTAACACACAGCATTTACATGTTGAAGATTCCATCGTAATTTGTTCATAATAATGGCTACTGCCCTTTGCCGTGTGCTTGCAAAACACGGCAGCTGCCAAACTGAAATAATTGTGCCGGATCGGGCATGTGACGAGCACGCTATCGACACAAGCACTTGGTGATCCTAAGAAATAGGGAAGACTGCAGTGCAAGGGCAAATACTTTTATATGCAAGCATTTAACACTGCTGCAGCTTAGGGAATGATCATCCTGAAGACTATGTGTGACATACACGCATGTAAACATACAGTGGCTAGCAGACAACGTGAGGAGCCGTCCACACTAGGGAGATTCGTCTGTCCGCTGCCAGGCGCCTACTCTGTTCTATCTCGAGGCCAATAGCGGAAGTTCGCTCCCTCACTCAGCTGTCTCCGGCGGCGAGTCCCGGATGCCAGTGTAAAGCAGAATAGGCAAGAACCAGGCATTCACTGGGGGGCTCCTGAAATTTTGACCACCTGAGGTTCTTTAACGTGCACTGACATCGCACAGCATACAACCCTCCACATATTGGCAAAGTATTAGCTCCTACACTTTCATAAGAGCGCACATCACCTTTTAGTGGCCAGTTCAGCAGCGACATGACAGAATTAACCTGAGCGATTTCATATAATTCTAGGTTTAAAACCTTCATATCATTCTGTAAGCAGTGTACATATTCTGAACGACAATGCATTTGCTGTCATGGGGTTAGGTAAAATGCACGAGTTTCTGCACTAAGAGGGATGATGATTTCTGGGGTTTTACATTCCAAAACCACCATTGATTATGAGAGACGCCGTAGTGGAGGGCTCCGGAAATTTCGCCCAGCCGGGGTTCTTTAACGGGCACTGACATCGTACAGCACATGGGCCTCAACATTTCGCCTCCATCGAAATGCAGCCGCCACGGCCGGGATTCGATCCCACGACCCTCGGATCTGCAGCCGAGTACCATAGCCACTAGACCACCGTGGCGGGGCTGTTCTAAGAGGGAGGAGGACTTAGATGAGTGATGTTAATTTTGCCCCCTTTCACAGTGTCACAATAATAAAAGTTTGTCTCAATTTCAAAATCGCTGGCAACCAATTGAACGTACGTCCCCTCCCCTTTTCTTTAACCATGTTTGCCGCAACGCACATCAATGCCAGGTTGCCTGGCATGTTCTTTTTTCAATTTTTCAGAAGCTGTGAAACAAATTATAAGAAAGAATGCAATCAAGTAAGGAAAAGAGATTCGTTTTTTTAGCTGCACTTTTGCAGAGGCCTGAGTTGCCATTTTCATAGGAAGCGAGCGAGCTAGAATTGCTATACGTTGCTGTAACCCAATGGACAGATGTGAGCTGCATCAGATGCTAGCATGAATTTAATGAATTTAATCTTCAAGCCTGCTTGAGCTCGAAGGTCCGCAACTGGTGCGTCTGACCCTGAGGAGTTGGTTTAAAGCTTCAAGAGCAATTGCATCGAATAAAAGCAGTAGATGCATTTATCCTACAAATACTATAAAAAAAAAAAAACCCTCTGCATTTTTTTTTATCTCCGGCAGTTACACCGCCATTTTCATTTTAAACTTTGGTTCACGACCAAGCAAATGCCCCCTCCTATACATCTATCAAATTATCTCTCGCCCAAGGGGGAAGGGGGGGGGGGGGTGCTTGCTCGGGATTTTACGGTGGTGGTACTGTGCTTACACTTGACAGGTTTGAAAAATTTTTGGGATAGGAGATTCATAGTGCCATAAAATGAAATAGTGAGACAATTCTATGGTAACACAGAACAGTGTTTCAATGTATCTTTGAGATGCTTATACAGAAACCTTTATTTAGATATTTTTGGCACATGTTGCACTGACAGAATTCTGGCCAATCAGTGCCTGAAGAAGTGTTTCCAGTGGATGGGAATACTTCAGGCAATGATGGATGTGGAGGCAGTGCAACTGTGGCAACAGCTTACAAACATAGTTTTGTGTTATACAGCTCTTCTTGGTCTGGTTGCCCCTTGTGGTTTATCACAGAAGACCAGCACAGCCATGCAGCGACAGCCTTCATAAGACTGCAGCTTCGCTGGGGGTAAATGAAATAGAAATTTTTCAAAATGCACAACGAAACATCTGAAAATTCGCATACTTTTGTTTCATGCAGTTAACGAAAGGTTGTTTTTCTTTTGAGAAAGTAATAGCATTCGGAATGACAACGAATAATAATACAACTTAATGCTTGATAATTTCTAACACAAGCAAATACAGCCGAGCCCGCATATAGCGGCCCCACTTGAAACAACCTTCAGCTTAAAACGAACAATACTGGTGTGATCATGGAAATATACATTATTTCAATGGCACAAAGTTGCACTTACAATGAACGTCTCTGAGCACTGCCGATCGGTTACAGCGAACGAACTTATTGCTCCGGTGACTGCCTGAGACACCACTTTCGACCACCGATAAGCCATAGGTGGGGTGCCCAAGAGCTCCATTGTTAAATGCCGAACCTGCCTTCGCAACCACCTTGTCGCACTCCCCAACTGTCTTTTGTTACGTGCCCCTCCATGCCTTGTCCCCCGCTGCTACGAGCACACCGCTTCGCCAGACAGCACCAGAGTTTTCGCTCTGCCACTAATCTTTCAAAGACCGGTCGGCCAACCAGTCTCCCCTCAGTCTTTTTGATCAATGGTCAAGTCTAACCAGGATGACATCATTGGCGCCCTCAGCCTAGTGTGACCAGACCACCTGCCAACATTGTCAGTCACCGGCTTGTCCCTGATCGTCTGCATCGGCATCCCATAAATAAATAAAATTACCCACTAAGGTCCAAGCTGGGGACATCCGACGTTTAGAAGCCAGTCTGGCCTCTTCCTCAGGATAACTGGGGCCAGGCTAGCAGACCCATGTCACCATGCAGCTACAGCCCTCACAAGCCATCCCCGAGGAAGAGGCCGGACTGGCTTTGAAAAGAGCCTTGTACATTTGCCAGCTTTAAAGGGATACTGAACAAAATTTTTGCCGTCCAATTGAAAGATTGGGTACTGAAGTTTGTTCCCACAACCTTCATTTCGGCCAGAGACTAGAGGAAAATATTGAATTTAATGAATTTTTCACAAATTGGGGTGCGTCTAGCGGCTGCTCAGCAAACTAGAGGAAGTTGCATGGCATCCACCGGATACTGATGCGCCGACCAACTCGCGACGAGGAACTCGCAACACAAGTGGTTCTTGGGAGGAGAGGTGGAGAGGGAAGAGGAGAGAGCGCGCCAGTTGCATGTGACGTCACAGCTGTCGACAAGCGCACTGGCGTGCAGCCGACGCGCTCTCACAATCACTAAAAATACGGCCAAATGTTTGAAAATACGTAAAATGAGCTCTGTTAATCGGAACAGTGGCGTCTTCCGAGTAGATTTTCGATGATTTCGCCAGTTTTTCCAATTTTTTGTTCAGTATCTCTTTAATTTGTATTTTAAGATGTGCCCCACAGTATTCACTAAGAGATTTAACTGACAAAACATAGTAACTGCCAAAGTGCACAACGTGATTTCCCCCACAAGTAACTCCACCCTATGCAAGACACTAATACCTCTGACATACGGGCACCCTGAAGTATTTCAGGTAAGGGGACATCAATTAGAAAGGCCATGCGCAGTCACACATGACAAAGGAGTATCTCCCTCCCGGCAAGGTTCTTTGCAGAAGGGTAGTTCACGAATCAACTTTTCGAGTGTAAAAGGTGTACTCTCACCGACAGCGTACACGACTCATAAACAGAAGCGAACTTGCCACAAAACCATGGTGCCTCGTAAGTACTTTGTTACTTTGTGAATAAGTTTTAAATTTTAGCCATAATGAGATTTGTCAAGGTGCAAAGATTGATTTTCGCCATTCTGTCGAACACCCATGTCGCCACCATGTGGGATTCCAGCAGTGTCATTTGCTGCTTTGTCTTGGCGGGGACTGTGCCTTGAAACGAATACCTACATTATAAGCCATCAGCTGCCATTAAATGTGCTGCTTTTTAAAAATGTTTTCTATCTTTCTGTTTTAACAAGCAGTGTCTTTTTCTTTTATGGTGTTCGTCTTGAGAACCACTTGGAGAAGTTCATGTACTGCCATGTCTAATAGGTGAAACTACTATCTGCAGAATAGAAAAAGGGGTGCACTATAAAGGACTTTACTTTTGCCCGTGTGTCAGGGGTATAAGGTGCCGTGATGGAACCATACAATATGTAATAAGCAAGCTTTTAAAATGTGCAGTTAAGTCTACAAAAATCAGGACAGGAAACAAAACACACTTCCATAGCAAAATCAGAGTACACTTTATCACAGGCCCGTAGCCAGGAATTTTTTTCGGGGAGGGCCCACTTGCTGGAGCCTTTGACTGCTCGAGAAAAATATCTATTTTCATTATTGATTTCCGGTAAAATTGCATTATGTATAATAAGCGCATTTTAAAATGCAGCGTTATTATTAGGCTTAAATGTTATGTTATTAGCACTGCACGATGTTATTAATAATTCCGCCACAACCAAAATTTTGGGAGGGGCCCGGGCCCCTAGGGCCCTCCCCTTGGCTACGGGCCTGCTTTATCAACAACATACTAGCTTATACCGCAGCCACATGGGCAAACTTAAAATGACAGTAAACAGGCCCCCAACTTTTTTTTTCTTTTTTCACACATTACAAGTAAACTTGTCAGATCATAGAGAAGACAGCAGTGACCAGCTTTTGTGGATGTCCCAACGCTGTGTGCCCCTAAGATGCTGTCTCGAAAAACAATCCTCACGCTGCCCTCCGGCATTTAACCAGTCCTCTTTACCTGCTAAGTGATGACACTTCTTGCATTGGGGAAGTTGACACAGCACTGAGTTCGTCGATTGGTGTACACCAGCAGAACGAAACTGCACCTTAGCCATGCCGTGATGAGGTATACCAGTGAGCAGTGCTGATTTGCTGACATCATAGTGCGTTGCCAAAGTGGGCGTAATCAAGACAGTGGGCTACACCTACCCTCTCTGTGGCAAGGACAGGGAGAATGGACAAGAAAAGAAAACTGGCTGAAGTGGCCACGAAGAAATTGTTCTGTTCCCTAAAACTTCTTTATTACAGAAGGTGTTCACGAATTTCTTGCAGCATTATGTCCCATATCATACAAATGCATAATATCTCCTAAAAGCAAATTTTTGACCTTAGGGTTGATTAATGGCCCCTTAAAGGAGTACTAACACGAATTTTTGACATTCTCGTATTATTGCTGTAAGTGAAAGCACTGGCGTAGAGAACCCCAAAAAGAGTATCATGTTGTCTCGCAAGGCAATCACTATATATTTAATACGGCTTCCTTAAAAGGCCACTTTCGGTTTCGATTTCCAGGAGGCAGTTTCCCAGTGATGTGTCAACATAGTCGGACATACGTCTGAGTCTCGTAGGGACAGCAATTCGTGATAGCGTCGCTGCAACTCTGTCTGTGGTCAATTACACATGGGGCACGCAAACTACGACAACTGCACGGTCGTCCAGTGACTCTGACAGCGACTTCGGCGACTTTTAAGAGACTGTGCTCATACGTCATCGTAGTGTCCATTGCGCTGGGGCTGGCTTGCAGTGCTGAATGACGGAAACTTTAAAAGCAAACTAAATTATTTTGTACGTGTTTCCTGGCTACCATGTGCGGAGGGCGTTAACAGTACATGGCTAAAGAACGAAAAAATGTACATTTTGAGCCGCCGCAAAATCGTGCCAGTACTCCTTTAAAGGGGCACTGACACCAAAATTTCGCTGCTAAGATAGCCTGCGAGATCGATTTTCATGGACATACATATGTCATCTACAAAATCTCAACGGCGAACACAGCTCCGAAGATAATTTAAATGAATATCGAAGTTCGCATGCGCAATCGAGCGCTAGACGCCGTACATCGCGACATCGACAGCAGCAAAGGTGACCTGAAGGGGACCCCCAACTTCCGCGACGTCACCACGGCAGCCGAGCTCCGACAGTGCAGCTAACAATGATGACGTCATAGCCACCATTGCTTATTCGCTGCCGCTGCGTTAGTAGACTGCCGGCGATGCCAGACCTCAAGAAAATAGTTGCCACCCAACAACGATGACAGCAACAGCGACAACAACGCGCAGGACGTGCGACAGGCGAAAGAAAACGAGCACGCGGCGGTTGTTGCGCGGAAGTGCGTCACAGTTATGTGTGCTCACGTGTCTGAACTCGTCTACTCCATCGCGAGCGCTAGATGGCGCCAGTTTCACCGGGCGCCACGTCGTTTTTTGAGCTCTCCCAAACCAAAACTGAAACTAGTGGGTAATAAACAAGCCGTAAATAATTATCTGACGCACGCTGGAGCAAATGATGTGCCGTGTTATGGCTAACAGGTCCCCAGCTACGTATTGCAGCGAAAAAACAGCAGACGAAAATTTTGGTGTCAGTGCCCCTTTAAGCGTACATTGAGCAAGTGCACTTCAGACAGAGTGTCACTTTGGCAGTGCACTGCTCCACGAGAAAGAGAAACACACTTTGGAAATTATGGCAATGGCTGAATCAGTAGCATAAACGAAATCCTGATTATATGACGTTCTCGGGACCACAAAAAAGAGTTGTAAAATCCAAACACAAAAATTTAGCCCTTCAGTGTGCCGCAATTCGATGGCGCGATTCTCAACAGCCGTAGCGAAACGTGGCACACACTTAAGGGAGAACGCGGCCTTTGAAAAAGCACGAAAAACATGCTTTTCGGAAAACAGAATATATTTGCACTGTAGTGTCATAATCTACCTCTCCTGTAGTTTTAAGCACCTAATTCGTCTTAAAGCTACTTCAAATCAAATATATTACAAGCAGCGGCAGCTGCTGTGCCGCCCAAACGCGCGCCGGAACAGCACAACTTCAAGCGAGTGCCGATCATGCACCATTCAACCGACCGGTGCCATTTTAGTTTTGTTTTTAGCCGTCGGTGGTGGCGTGGTGGAAGTGTGGTTCACGCATGGTTGGGGGGCTCGCAGGGGCATTCGAGTATCCTGCGCTTGGATGCGAAGCTGCGGATGGGCCAAGTGCGCGCTCCTTGAGGAGTGGGGGAACACGCGGCCGGTACTGGCTGATGTGCGTGATGACGCAGTGGTCTTCTCTGGCGAGTGTTCCGTGCGTCATCTGCTACAGTTAGGGTTAGCGCCTGCTTCGAGGCTGTCGCAGCAATGTTTGCCTTTGTGTGTGCTGCTTCTCTGTTTGTTATCGCAGGAGAATGGGAGAGAGACGGTTGGTCGGAAAGAGTGAAAAGAATGGGGGAAGACCACTGATCTCTCCTGATGACCACAACCACGCCACCCTATGCTGCCAAGTGCGGCGCCGGCGGCCACTGGGAGGGCCAGGGTAAGACAAACGAACAGCAGCGGAAAGGAGAAATGAACCGGTTTCCCGAGCGCTCGGCATGCGGAGGGGTGCCCCTCCTGAAGGAGCCGGTGCAACGAAAGTCGCCTGCGGCACTTCCCTTTTCTTCGCCGTTTGGTCCCCGCGCTTCGCGTAGATAATTGTGTAACGCGGGTTTGGCGTAAGATCGCGTCGGATAATTAAGGTTTTTAATTGCATTAGGTCTTTGGGGCTTTCGCTGGGATGGGGCTAATCCATTGTGAAATGCGGGTCATCGTAAAACCGGGGGACTTAAAACCGGGGTTCGATTATATTTATTTTAGGCATGTGCCTGCCAAATAACATATTTTTTGTATAAACACACAGCAGGGACGACAGCGACTAGCATATACATGTGAAACGAAGTGAACAACCTGACCCGTAGAGCCATTCCACAGCACCTGCTCTGGTATGACCTTGGTGGCCATGGCCGTAAACTGCCCAAGGGAGAGAATAGTAAACCAGTGTCTTTTCTTTATTTGCAGCAGCAGCAGCAGAGTGCGCTGTATAATACATAACAATATTCCTGGTAACAAAGCACGGCCAACCAGGTTTGTTTATTTTGAGCCCCTGCTTCCGAGGCTATACACTTCAATGCAGCGAAGCATGTTTTTTTGGTGAATGCATGTTTGATGACTGGTGAGTGCGCTTTGCACAGTGTCACTACACATTCGAGTGTGACAGCATGCGAATGACACTTGCGGAAAAGTGTACTTGCTCAGGTGCAGTCAACTTTGCCTGTGTGACAGGAGTATTATCTGTTACCACTCTAATTATCACACTGTTTGAAAGCATAAATTAAGGCAAAACAAAGAAAATAAATTCACAGGAGTGGGCAAGAAGCAGGCTGGAAGACAAGGCAGTTGGGAACTATGGTATGAGTTGTAGGTATAACAGAGGGGATTCATGAGAGTTCGTAGAATGGAATAATCTGCACATTATGAATACCTTCTTTTGCAAACGAGAGAGCTGGAAGTGTACGTGCAGGAGCCCGAATGGGGAGCATAAAAATGAAATATACTTCATACTATATGCGATGACCCTGGCGTCGTGCGAGATGTGCAAGTGCTCAGAAGGGTAACGTGCAGTGTTGACAGGATAGTAAGATCTTGTATTAGGCAATATTTGAGCGGGGAGCATAATAAGCTAGTAAGGAACAAGCCGATCAATGAACTAACAGGAAGATGGAACATCGAAGGATTCAGGATTGTGCTGCAGAAACGATATTCGGCTCTACCCGAGGAAGCAGCCCTTATGACTCGGGAGGTGAGCAATATGTGCAACATAAGTAGGAGGTAATGATATGTGGAACTGTTATTGGCACAAGGGCCAAGTGTGGCCAAATAGCGCTATTTCATTATGTGGCGTTAGTGGTGACCCATGAGTTATGACGATATGTAACATGGCTGTACAAGGGCCTAAAATTAGATTGCTGTAAATGGTGTAATAAATATATCAAAATATAATATAACATAAAATTGTGATAATGACGGGTGGGGTGGTCTATGGATGTTCAGTGAATGATAACTGATTGTGATGCTAAAAACTAGAATAGTAACAATGACAGACAATATTTACAATGAGTATGACATATAAAAAACAAAAACTCGGGTATTCAAAAATGATCCTTAGACAGCACTACTGTCTCCTAGGGACCCTTACACGTAGGGCCTGGAGCCGAGTGCATAAAATTACCATCGCAGCAGCAGCTTCAGTGAAGAGACCACGCCACGACTCATTTGGCTTTATGATTTGCAGCAGATCGACACCTTTCAAAACTGCCTTGTTTTCAAAAAGTGGGTCGGGGCCAAGAAAAAATGGCATATGGCAAATGGTATTGGGAGCGAGGACATACCGTGGCGCCGCCATGCGGAACAATCGGCGTGATGTGCAAAGTTGGACCGGTTGGACTGCTCCGCCAGCAGTGCCTCGCTCAGCACGGAGCTGCTTTGAGCATCTCTTTTTTATTGTTGTCGTTTTATTTCAGCTAGACGAAATCTGTAAAATACTGTTATGGCTACGTTACTGAATGCACTACAAGTTCATTAACTGTTATAGCTTCATTCCAAAGCTTTACGCACTGCGTCGACTGCTGTCGTCGTCTGCTATGGCCACCGGCGAGGATACCATGCATGCGGAGTCCGCTGGTTTTTTAAGAGGCAAGATACCGTTTTGACGAATGAAAAGCAAGCATCAAGTTGGTTTTATCCCGTGGTTGCGGTAAATACAAACAGCTTTTGGTCGCAAGAAAGGCGTGCGACGTGTTTATCGTGCAATTCATTCATTGTAAGTTTGCATCTACAAAGGGACCGCTGTTGACATGAAGAAATGGCATTACTAAGTTTGCATTCATTCTCAACATGCGTACCTGTATGGACCGCAATGCAAGTGGTTCCTTCGTTTTATGGAAAGCAAAGTAGCATTTTTCGACGAATCACTGCTGTCCGTATTTTGCACAAAGGGGCTAGTAGCGATCGAAAATACAGCTTGACATTGGTACATATTACTTTACACATTTGAATGCACTAGCATGCTTCAAGATGTAACTTAATGTGGTCTAAATGCTTCAGTGAAACTACCAGCGTCTGGCACCTACACCTTCATCAATGAGCAGTATGACACATCGCGGCTGCTGATAGAAAGAAAATGTCTTTTAAGCTGTCCATTTTGTCGTAGCTTCTTATCTTTGGGGTAGAAGTGCTCATGCCCTGCTCCGTCGCGTACGTAGAGCACTGTGGCACGGAGAAGTAAAGTACCACGCTGCCAATAACTTCGAGGGCACTTTTCAGCTTTTGTGGTCCCTATAGGCGTCCGTGAATGTGAAATAAGTGCGAAGCAACGATGTTTCTAAATAAAAGCGCAGGTGTCAGTCGTCCGCTTCGGCGGACTCGGAGCAAGGTGGGATCACGTGATCCAACTTTGCACATCAGAACGACCGCAGCGCCAGCATCTCCAGTGGTGGCCCTCGCGCCCAGTATGGAGTTTGTATGCTAAAGCAAAGTGTTTTTTCCTTTCCCCCTCCAACTCTCGACACTCCAACAAGACATGAAGGATAGTGATCATCATACCAAATTTTCTGCACGTGGGAGGTTCACTAACACTCAAAAGGTATGAGTGAGCTCCGTACATATGGCCTATCTGAAGCCGACAGAAGGTCACTTCGTTAGTGTTTTTTTTTTTTTCCCCATTTTGCCGCATCTCTCCTACATGTGGCCTAATTACATGAAGCTTAATGGATGATTCGGAACCCCACATATGCTGCCAAAAGGTGCTGAGACACTTGTGGATATACATTTTCATATCCGAAGCAACAACAGGCATGGAAATATCACCGGGATTGGGCTCGATCGACGTGGCAAGTTCATCTGCCAGAACATGTCCAGCTATCTCCCGGTGTCCTGGAACCCAGGAAACCACTACATTTTGCTTGGACACATACTAGTTGCACAAGAGGTGGCACAGCATCACCATTACAGGGTTTCGGTGTCTCCTGAAAGATGCATGAGCTTTCACAACGCTCAGCAAGTCTGTATATATAATTAATTTTGGCATTTTAATATCCTTAATATATTTCACTGCGGACAGCAGCGTGCACACTTGCACGGTAAATATGCTTGTTCGCGGGTGCACGACATCAGCCCCCCAAAAAGACGGCCCAATCGCAGTGTATGAAACAACAGAAGAAGACTTGGATGCATCTGTATACAATTTGGGGCAAGCGTATTTGTGTTTCAGTTCTAGGAATTGCATTTTAATGTGTGAGGGCAGAACAAGTTTTGTGACAAATACAACAGATAGATCGGAACAGATAATCACTTCCATGGTGGGAAGTCTGCAGGCGGTGGCACTATGTTATGCTTAAGGATTTCGATGCCCATTTCCTCGGTCACATCCCTCACACACAGCGAGAAAGGCACTCTCAGCGTAGGACGGTTGCGGAAGAGTCATGAGCTGGACAGATCGTTGATAATAGGATATGTGGGGTGTTCACTGCTTGCATTCATTCTCAAAATACATTAAGGCTGAGTATGCTCTCTGTAGGTGAAGCAACCGTCTGTCTGATTCTATGTAAAAGCTTTCCAAGGGGCTTGTCCTGAAAGCGCCTGTGGCAAGCCGAATGCCCAAGTGATGGACAGGTTCTAACATTTTGAGAGCACTTGGGCAGGCAGATTGATATAATACAGACGCATAATCTAGACGTCGTCGTATCAGGCTTTTACAGAGATTCAGGGGACACTTTGTGTCACTGCCCTATGTAATACGTGACAATAGCCTTAAAATATTCATGCTTTTCATACACTTGATTTTAAGGTCTCTTATGTGAGGTACAAATGTAAGTTTGTGGTCGAGAATTACATCTAAAAATTTCTGTTTGGATTTTGCAGGTACACGCTGCCCCTCCAGGTCAATGTCAGGGTCAAGATGCAGACTTTTTCTAGAAAAAGGTATGCAGCTGCTCTTTTGTAGATTTAAATTGAAACTATTTTGATCTGCCCATTTTGGACACCTAGTTCAGGTCAAGCTGGGCCTGACGCTCGCAGATTGTTTGAATGCATGGGGAAAACGCTATCTGTACATCATCAACATATACTGAGTAAAACATGTTTCGTGAAATGCACAAACGTAAGGAATTCATTTTTACAATAAAAAGAGCACAACTGAGCAGACTGCCTTGAGGCACCCCAGTCTCTTGCACAAATGGTCTTGATAGTGCATCGCCCACACGAACACGGAATGTTCGATTGGACAAATAACTTTCCATAACATTTAACATGCTTGCACGGACCAGAGGTCCCCAAGTATTCCAAACCGCCACGTGATGTCGCATGCTTTTTCAATATCGAGGAATACAGAGAGGAAAAACTGTTTGTGGGCAAAAGCCTCATGAATTTGAGCCTCAATGTGTAGTTGATGGTCAATAGTCGATCGACCCTCTCTACACCGGCATTGGTAAGTGTAAAGGAACTTGTTTGATTCTAGGAAATATATAAGTCCACTTTATGAGTTTTACGAAGAGCTTGCGAAGGCAGCATGTCAGTGCTATGGGGCAGTAACTGGAGACGGATGACGGATCCTTGCCCTGCTTCAGAAAAGGAATAATTGTTGCCTCTTTCCACATAGATAAGGCCTGACCCATGGACCACAGAGCGTTGTAGAGGGAGAGGAAGGTTTTCTTTGCTTGCGAGGGTATCTCAACATTTCGTATATACTACATGGCCAGAACATGGGGCAGACTTGTTGCAAGATTTCAGCGATGCCTGCAGCTCCGCTGAACTAAAGGGTTGGATGTAGGCCTTATCTCTGGGGCATTTCAGCTGTAATTTCTGACGTTCTATTGTGGCTTTGTATCTTTGAGACGTTTGCGAGTAGTGGGATGAGCTTGACACATGTTCGAAATGTGCTCCCAGGCAGTTTGCCTGGTCTTCTAGGCTCTCCCTCTCACCCTGTGCGTTTACTAAGGGAAGAGAATGTGTTTCGCAGCCTCTTACCCTCCTAACCCTATTCCAGACTTTGGCCTTGTCTGTGTGCGAGTTAATGCCTGATAAAAACCTCTGACAACTCTCTCTCCTAGCAAGTCGGCAAGTTCTCCTGCCTTCAGACTTCACTTTCTTAAAATGGATAAGGTTCTCTGACGTGGGAGAATCATGCAGCACTCCTCATGCTTGGTTTTATTTTTTGCAGGTGTCCCTGCAATCGTCGTTCCACCATGAGACGCAACGTTTGCGTGCACCTCCACTTACTTTGGACATACATTTAGAGGCAGCATCAACTAAGAAAGTAGTGAAATATGCAATAGCAGCATCAATTTATAAAGAGAACATGTCTGCCCATGAGATACAAAATGGTTAGCTTTTGGAATTTCTCCCAATTGGCGGTGTCGATCTTCTGCGGAGCCTGTGGTGGGGATTTGTTTTCTTTCCCGTTCTCAATGTTATGGGAAAATGGTCGCTCCCTTATGGATTCTTGATAATTTTCCATTTAAATAAAAATATACGGAGAAATTACGGTCAAATCAACAGAAGAATAAGTTTTGTTAGCGATACTATAGTAGGTAGGCTCCTTCGTATTCATGAAACACACACCAGAGGAAAAAAGAAACTGTTCAATAAGGCGACCTCACGCGTCAATGTGGGTATCGCCCCACAAGCTTCTGTGTGCATTGAAATCGCCTAGAATGACGTTGTCACGGGGCTAGCCAATTAACGTGCCCTCGTGTAGGTTCGTGTGTTAGAAACTCGATGGCTTGACAGTCATCGAGAAAGGATAGACGAGACCGTTGTGCATGAAAAAAAAACAAACAAACAACACTCGCTGTATTTACAGAAACGGATTAAAGAGAGGAAAGGATAAAGACCAGACGAGGCATGAAAAGTAGAGGAAAACTTAACACAACTATGAATGATACAGAGAATAACGGTGTGAAAGAGATAGTTCAGAAGAAGAGGCTGTCACCGTTCTGGTGGGCACATGAAAGTAGATGGCGAGGTGGAGGCAGCAGACGCACTTGGAGCGGACTTGGATCGAGGTGTCGCTCGGAGGGAGGGTAGCGTCGGGCGAGTCGAGGTCAGCAACCTCTCGGCGTTCCTCAGCCGACGCTCAGACCACGAGCCGGGGCCGCAGTTGTGCCTGGCCAACGCCAGACGATGGAAAGCCGTTGGAGTGCCTGGCCAACACCAGACGATGAGAAGCCGGTGGAGTGCCTGGCCAACAGGCGATGGGAAGCTGGTAGAAAGCCTGGCCAACGCCAGATGCTGGAAAGCCTGGCCAACGCCAGGTGCTGTACCGCTCGGGTACACGCCCAGGTGGAAGCCTGCAGCGGCCTGGTCACAGGAACTCGGCCGCCACTCCCGCGCCCTGGTCCGCTTCTTCCTGCCACCACGCCTCAGCCACGTCTGCTCCGGTTCTTCTCCCCGGTCTCTCCCTGGTCTCTCCCTCGCCCGTTCTCTTGGCGCTTTTTATCACCCATCTTCATCGTGGGACTTCATCATTGGTGTTCTTGTCTCCGTGTAGTTTTCCGATTGCTCAGAGCTGCACTTGTGGCCTTCTCGCATTGGTGCAGCTTTTATTCATTGCTTTATCTTTTGCGCTCGTGCCAACGTCGTCTTCATCTTGCTTTCATTTCTTTTATGGCGCGCACTTTGAAACACGGCCCGCACCTTGAAATACGTGCACTCATCACAACAAGCCCCCCTTTCATTAAGTTTTTTTTTCATAAAAAAAAACTGCTGCTAAGTGCGCGTATTTTAGTTGACCACACAGTTCACAAAATAGATCCAATGTCCATACACAATCAAAACCATATAGTTCCAGTGTTCATATACATTCACACACTACAAGCACGGGAGCACACGGAAACTCACTAAACATTCTTTGACCAAAAATAACGAAAGAAATATTGCTAGTTCAAACAATCTCACTATTGCAACACCTTTCCCAGAATGAGATGAATTTTTTTTTAGAATTGCATGACCAATGTTTTCCATCTTTATGCGGGAAGTACCAGAACACGAATTGGCCGTCACTTGTGATGTATCGAAACATTATGTCACAACTCTTTGCATGACCTTTCCGCCTGTTCAAAACATCCGTTACACATGCTGGCAATCGGAACCCAGGAGAAGCTGCCGGGAATCAGAAAAGACGCTTAAGTTATGGCGTCCCACACAAATCGGATAGCAGCTTCCAGATGCCTAACGACAAGCAGAACCGACACTCGGAAGCGTTTTGAACCAGCAACCCATCTGCATGACCGTCTGAATACCATCGAACGCCCCGCGACTTTGGAAGCTCCATACGGGCAATGATTGCATTCGAATGAATGGGAGCGATCTGGCAACCAGGCGTAGCAAGTTACTGGCGTTCGCATGATCTCTTGATGGATGTAAACGCTTGCTTGCAGCCTATGAGCAGGCAATACCCCAGACGACTCTGGCAAAATCCACTCTAAGCCGTATGGCACATTGGAAAACTCTGCCGACTCTATATTGAGAGTGCCATGCACCTCTACAGTGTTATGCTTTTCGAGCTGTGGTTTTTCCAACCCAGCAGTTGATTCTAGGGCCTTATTAACCCTTCCGGTTGGGACATCGCACTCTCTGTGAGACACGTCACCATCTTCACTTTCTCCAGAGGTTAACCTGAACAGCTCTGGAGGTGAGTTATCTGTCTGGTCTCCGAGGACCATGCTGTAATGTGCTACCGTAGCTAACAGTACACATGAAGATTCTATAGCCACCGCCCTATACTCCTCACAGCGGCATTCGCTATCGTCACTAGGACAAACACACAAAGCTTCATCACCAGCCCTTTCCTGAGGGACTATGTCCTCATCACCTGTATTTAGCCTTCCAGAGGCCCCAAAGTACAAACCATCTAAACTGGAACACTTTTGTTCCACGCCCGCAAAGCCGACATCTGCCTCATCGAGCACTTCTGAAGCCATCCCAGTCTCTCGGCTGTCTACCTCGACGCTATCCTCTAGCTCAGGTTCTGACTCTATCGAAAGACTGCGGCATGGTGTCATGCCTCCGGCAAAGGACTTCAATTCTTCCCTCAGCAACGTGCTTCCCACAGAGCAACCCTCAAACGCCCGCTCATTGGTGCTCATGCACGGCGTTTTACTACGCTGCATCTTTACGATTCGCGTCTTTTCCACCTCTGCGAGTTTGAGCTTTAGCTGAAGTGTCTTTAATTTCATTTCTTCGAGCTCTCTTTCTTCCTCCTCCATCTCCCTTTCAAACTCTAACTGCTCCTTCTCTTCTTGTAGCCGCGCAGCCTCTCGTGCATCAACCCATGCCGTAAATTCCTCCCCTTCCAAGCCTATGCGACGTGCCAACTCTTCAAAAACTTGGCGGGATTCTGATGCGCTCATTTTGTTTTTTTTCCGTGAAAACCAATAAAGTGCATAAACGGTCTTGTCCTGTCGCCGCGGACGCCAATTTGTCACGGGGCTAGCCAATTAACGTGCCCTCGTGTAGGTTCGTGTGTTAGAAACTCGATGGCTTGACAGTCATCGAGAAAGGATAGACGAGACCGTTGTGCATGAAAAAAAAACAAACAAACAACACTCGCTGTATTTACAGAAACGGATTAAAGAGAGCAAAGGATAAAGACCAGACGAGGCATGAAAAGTAGAGGAAAACTTAACACAACTATGAATGATACAGAGAATAATTAACGGTGTGAAAGAGATAGTTCAGAAGAAGAGGCTGTCACCGTTCTGGTGGGCACATGAAAGTAGATGGCGAGGTGGAGGCAGCAGACGCACTTGGAGTGGACTTGGATCGAGGTGTCGCTCGGAGGGAGGGTAGCGTCGGGCGAGTCGAGGTCAGCAACCTCTCGGCGTTCCTCAGCCGACGCTCAGACCACGAGCCGGGGCCGCAGTTGTGCCTGGCCAACGCCAGACGATGGAAAGCCGTTGGAGTGCCTGGCCAACACCAGACGATGAGAAGCCGGTGGAGTGCCTGGCCAACAGGCGATGGGAAGCTGGTAGAAAGCCTGGCCAACGCCAGATGCTGGAAAGCCTGGCCAACGCCAGGTGCTGTACCGCTCGGGTACACGCCCAGGTGGAAGCCTGCAGCGGCCTGGTCACAGGAACTCGGCCGCCACTCCCGCGCCCTGGTCCGCTTCTTCCTGCCACCACGCCTCAGCCACGTCTGCTCCGGTTCTTCTCCCCGGTCTCTCCCTGGTCTCTCCCTCGCCCGTTCTCTTGGCGCTTTTTATCACCCATCTTCATCGTGGGACTTCATCATTGGTGTTCTTGTCTCCGTGTAGTTTTCCGATTGCTCAGAGCTGCACTTGTGGCCTTCTCGCATTGGTGCAGCTTTTATTCATTGCTTTATCTTTTGCGCTCGTGCCAACGTCGTCTTCATCTTGCTTTCATTTCTTTTATGGCGCGCACTTTGAAACACGGCCCACACCTTGAAATACGTGCACTCATCACAGACGTAAGGTTCTGGCAATTCGTTGACAAAAAACTGAAATTCATTTCTGTTTAAGTTGTAATGTGGGGTATGTACAGTGAAAAAATGATAAGTCTTTCAAGAACAACTCAAACTGCCACTGCTCCCAGGGCCATTTGTAGGTGTAACGAGTGGCAAGCCAGGCTCTTGTCAACTATAATGGCAACACCTCCTGATGATGCAAACACATCACTGCGGCCTTTTCGAAACATTACATATTGGTGAAGAAAGCTTGTGTTTCTCGTTTAAGAGCGTTTCACGTACACACAGCACCTTTGGATTGTGTTTGTGTAAGAGTTTTTGAACGTCATCAAGGTTTCTGAGAAGGCCTTTGACGTTCCATTGTAGAATTTGTGTTTCTATTATGAATGTAAATTTGTGCTGTGTGTACAAAAAGCAGAAAGTGTTGCCCTATGGGCCTCGAGACGTGCAGCTTTGAAAAAACAAGTGGCGCCACCCGTGTCACAGTGTGCTACTAGTCAGTCGCGACCGAGAGCAAGCGCGTATGGGTGGAAGCATGGCACCACGAAAGGACGGCGCGTAGTCGCGTTAAAAAAACGGACATAAGTGTATGTGGCTGCGTGTACGGTACCAGGAACACTAAACACCTCGTGCAAGCTATCAAAGATCAAATTTTAAAGTTCTTTTTTTTTCTTTCTGGGAAGTCTTACGAAAAGGGACGAGGGAGCTCCGTACTTGGCGTGCAAATGGAGCGGCCGGTAAGCAACAGCTCTTATTTTTTGTGCGTGTATATTTTTGCTAGATAACTGGGAACTTGCTCATCACGGTCATGAACCCCGCTTTTTTTTTTTTTTTGTTTAGCCCTTGAGGAGGCGTTTGTCGGCCTGTGAAAAATCAAACCCACCGACAAGAAAAGCCCAGTTACCCACGACGAAGTGGTGAGAAGCAGCTTTGAGTAGAACGTTGTCGGGGCGGGCATGGTGGATCTAACAGATACATCGCAGCGCATGCAGGAAATAAATACATAGAAATATGCTGGGAAGTGCAAATTCAGGCTCTAAACTTCAAATGTTCTATTCTCAAAGCAGGGCCAAGACATATACAAGAGAGAAAATTAGTGACATTTTGTACCAGCTGCAAATCGCTTACAAAAAAAAAAAAAAGACATCATTAATGTTGCTCGTGTTTCTCTTTTTAATCTGATCCGCCTCAAATAGTTTTCTTGCTGAGTATCGCTACTCCTCCCAACCTTATTGATCTTGAGCTGTAGCTGCTCGCTGTACGTGTTCATAATTGTTCATTTGTTCATAATTGATACTTCGCGCTCCTATTATAGATAATTCATGAAGCAGCGATGGCTGTATCCCAGTGCATGGGAAGTGTGTGCGGGTCGTGAGAAACCTGAGCATATATGCTCGAAATTCCTTTTTGAAAGCACAGCTGTGGGCTCGACGCATTTACATCATTCAGCCTTACACATGCAGGTTGCTATCACGATGTGCTTGCCTGCGGGGGGAGGAAAGTGTTTTATAAACAAACAAGTGGCAATCATTTTGTCTCGCTGAAGCGACTGAAGCTTTTCATTATCGCAACACACCTTCCCAAAAATACACAAATGCACGTTGAAAATTAAACTAGGACAAGAAGACGACTCGTACAACGGACAGGCGCTAACAACATAATCCACGGGCCTTTACGAGACAAAACCATGAGGCGTGTATTTCTTCCCCATGGGGCTTTCGCACGTGCGCTTAGATTATGGCTGTTGTACCATCTCGCCGTCATCGAAGCGAACGTGCACTGCAGCGGATATCACTGAAGCCGAGCAAATTACTTTAAAAAAGAAAAAAAAAGGCGCTCCTTCAGGTTTCCCCAACTCTGCGAAATCCGCAAAATAAAACGCGCTGCAGGTTTCACCCGGTCACGGCTCCCGTAACTAGCATTGAGCATGGCACAACCAGGGAGAGCGCCCGGCCGCACGCAACAAGTCGCGACAGGTTTACGTGCGCGGCCATTACTCGTACTCGCGGCGCTGGTTGTTCTACCGCCGCAGCGCCACCATACCAGCTCTCTAGCCCCATATTACAGAGCTCTTTTCAGGGCCTGTAATGGGTTTCTTGTTTTTTGGAGTGGTTGAATAGGTCTTGCCAACCCTTAGGCGCTGGTAGTGCGGTGGGGATGGATGATGTGTCCATTTTGTCTTGTGAGGAGCCGGACATGTGCTCCTTAGAGTGAGATGTTTTCCATGAGAATCTCACCTCAGAGGGCGAGACCCTTCCACCCAACAGCCTGGAGGTCGATGGGGCTGCCTTTGGGTGTTGGCTTCGCTGGGTTTTACCAGCACCAGCAGAGGGCAGAGTGGGTGGGGCTGCCTTGGCTGCACCCAACCTGGTGACTTTGAACAGCCCTGTGCTTCTGCTTGTTGTATTTGCGGTCTGCCGCCAAAGAATGTGGTGTTGCTGGAAGCCCTAGAGCAACTGGACCTGTTTCCTGGTTGGGTGGGACACACTGAACTGCTTCCACCCTGGGGGCAGGAGCTACAGGCAACAGCTCACTGCGCATGGGCTGAGCTAGTGGCGATGGCCTCCGCGATGCTGCCCCCCGACGCACCGCATTAGCATAGGGTGAACTATGGAATGGTGAACATAGTTTGCGAGCCTTTGTGAATGACATGTCCGCTTTTATCTTCAATGTTATTATTGTAGGCACTGATTCGGACTTCGTCTTCATCACCTGTACAAAAACCATCATCAGTCATCGTCTCATGTGTCTTCTTCGTCGGCGCCATCTTGGCTTCACGGAATAAAGCGTTTCCTGAACCGTCGTATTTCAAGTGGTGGAAGCGCTTTAAGATCCCTTCGACCTCTCGCCCTTTCAACATCTCTCCTGGAGCTACGTTCAGGACGCCGCTTACACCAGCAGCCCACGATGTCGCAAGACGAGCCCGCAGTGTCCTCCCGCTCGACTCAAGCCCCAACCGCCCCTCCTCCCAGCACTGCCAACAACCGTCACCGCGATCCGTAAATCTTCTCTGGCCTGCCTGGTGAGGACGTCGAATACTGGCTAGACAACCATGAGCGTTTTAGCGCTTACAACAACTGGAATGAGCCGTCGAAACTAACCAACGTGCCGTTCTATGTGTCCCAAGTAGCCAAGGCATGGTTCCTAAATCATGAGAGCGACTTCCGTGACTGGCCTTCTTTCAAGGATCAGCGCTAACTTATGTAGATACCCAACCAGTCTCTCTAGTTGCTCTTGACGCCTCGCAAGCGTGGCCTCAACAAAGCAAATCTCCTGATTCATCTGCCCTTGTTTCTGCCATAAGCCCTGACTTAACCGCTCCCCAGCGTGAAGCATTGCTAAAATTGCTGATGAAGCATCAGGCCTCCTTCGACACCAACACTTCATCACTCAGACAGGCCTCCGTTGCGTCTCATCGTATCATCACTGATGGCCAGACTATTGTTCGTCGCCGCCCCTACCGAGTCTCTCCAGCAGAACGCAAGCTCATCGAAGAGAACGTCGCCGATATGCTACAACGAAACATAATACGCCCCTCCACGAGTTCTTGGTCACCTCCCGTTGTATTAGTACAGAAGAAGGACGGGTCGGTACGATTTTGTGTCGATTACCGCGGGCTCAACAAGATCACCCTCAAGGATGTATATCCCATGCCTTGTATAGATGACGCACTTGATTCATTGCAAGGCGCGCAATACTTCTCCAGCCTTGACCTTCACTCCGGTATTGGCAAATTCCAATGCACGAAGCGGACAAAGAGAAGACCGCTTTTTCTACTCCGGACGGTCTTTACGAGTTTAACGTAATGCCTTTCGGCTTATGTAATGCTCCCGCCACTTTTGAACGGATGATAGACACAGTTCTTCGAGGCCTCAAGTGGAAAACTTGTCTATGCTACCTCGACGACATCGTGGTGTTTTCCTCGACCTTCCCTGATCATCTGCAACGCCTGGACGAAGTGTTCACGTGCCTTTCCAATGCCAGCCTTCAAATAAACACGAAGAAGTGCCGCTTCGCTAGCACGACGATCAAAGTTCTGGGTCATCTTGTTAGCAAAGACGGCATCCAACCCGACCCGGACAAAATTTCTGCCATATTGAACTTTCCACGCCCACTTCGTGCAAAAGAACTGCGCAGCTTCCTTGGCCTCGCGTCATATTTTCAACGTTTCATCCAGAATTTCGCCAGCTTTGCCTCGCCCCTCCACAAACTTCAGTCTAGTACATTTTCCTTCGATTCAAATGATCAATGCGAAGCCTCGTTCGAAGAACTCAAGCGCGCACTCACCTCGCCACCCGTTCTTCGTCACTTCGACGACAAGGCGCCCACATTGTTGCACACCGACGCCAGTGGTCAAGGAATTGGTGCCATACTGCTGCAACGCGACCGCGAACCGCGTTTTGACTTCAGAGGAACAGAGGTACTCCATAACCGAACAAGAGTGTTTGGCTCTTGTCTGGTCAATACAAAAATTTCGTCCTTACCTCCACGGTCGACATTTCGCTGTTGTGACCGACCATCATGCTCTGTACTGGTTGTCGACACTCAAAAACTTGTCTGGACGCCTTGGCCGTTGGATCCTCCAGTTACAAGCCTATGACTTCGATGTTATCTACAAGACTGGAAGGAAGCACCAAGACGCCGACGCTCTTTCACGCTGCCCGTTGCCGCCATCAACGGAGCACATCACATCACCTTATCAAATTGGCCGCGCTGAGGATGCATTGTCAATTAGTACTATCTCTTCCGGTACTCCATCCAAACGCCCTTCAGTGCTTTCTACTCACCAGCGTGCCGACTCTTACTGCAATGGCGTCATCAGTCGGCTTACAGGTGTTTCATTCCCCCCAAATGCAAGGCTACAAAAGCAGCTCAAACTATCCAAGTTCGAAGATGACATACTCTACCGCTATATTTTTCACCTGGAGGGCCATCGATGGGTTCCTGTTGTACCATGGTCTCTTCGCGCTGAAGTTTTGCAGGCTTCACACGACAACCCTACGTCGGGCCACTTGGGTTACCACAAGGCCCACGAACGCATACGGAGCTGATTCTTCTGGCCAGGTCTTTCCACGAGCATCGCTAAATATATTGCCTCGTGCAAGCTTTTCCGACGCCGCAAGCGGCCTACTACTGCTCCAGTCGAGACTCTCCAACCACTTCCTTGTCCAGCAGAACCGTTTTCCGTCGTTGGAATTGACTTTTTTGGACCTCTCCCAACTACTACTACCGGCAACCGGATACTCTCCGGTTGCCAGTACCAGGAACTCTCCATTTTTCCTGGTATACGGCCGTCAACCAACCTCACCACTCGACGTTTCTTTTTTCTCTGGCCCCGTCAACCCTTCACCATTCATTTGCGACCAGTTTGTGTTTCGCCTTGCCCAATGCCGCCATCGCGCCCGATGAACACCGAAGCTAGCCAAGAAGACCGCAAACGTCGCTACGATGCCGCTCACGTCATCGTCTACCACCTGGGTGACAACGTACTATTGTGGACTCCCGCACGCACACCTGGTTTATGTGAAAAGCTCGAGTCTCATTATACAGTCGAACACGGATATATCGAACTCGAAGGGGATCGCGAATTAGTTCGATATATGAAAAATTCGATATAAAAAATACAGGCCCTGAGAGCTTACTTGTAGCGGACCATCACCTACAATAGGCGCATTCAAGAATGACAACTAATTCTGCACACACGCCGCAACAGAATGCTTTATTTGCGTGAAAAAAAAATTGCTTATCTTGGCCTGCTTCTTCGTTTTTGAAATGAAGTTGAAGACGCTAGTCTCGATCTTATCAAGGCTGTCTAGGTGCAACAGCCCGGTTCCCTCCATGTTGCCGCAACAACGGCGAATGACGCCGAACGCTGCCGCCACTTCAGTGGCGGAGTACGCGCGTGTAGCCACCGCCTTGTCCGGACGATCCTCCTCGTCACTTGAGCTGTCGGCCTGGGCATCCTGGGTCCCTGCGACTGCAGCTACTATGTCCTCGTCAGTGAGGCTCGCAACGGCCTGAACATTGCAGTCCACTTCCACGAAATCGTCCGCAGACACTTCGGGTGGAACGGCTGCCGGGAAGAGGGACGACAACTTGCGAAACACGTCTATGCGCTCGTCGTCGCCATCTTCACCGGTTTCCGCAAGTTCCACAGTCTCGAAGCCTGCCTTGCAGAAGCAGTTGGCCACTGTATCCGTCTTCACATCTCGCCAGGCACCCGTCATCATTTGTATGGCACCAAGGAGGTGAACCTTCAGCTCAGTGCCCATGCGGAGGTTGACTAGCAGCCTATCAAGGAGTCGCCTCCTGTAGCCCACCTTGAAGGACTTGATGATGCCCTGGTCAAGCGGTTGCAGCTTCACCGTCGTGTTGGCCGGCAGAAACTTCAGCTCGATGTTTTTGAGCTCGCAGGTGGTGTGGTGGGCCGAGCAGTTGTCCACAAGAAGGCAAGCGCGACGCCCGGACTTGCCTAGCTCGACGTCCCACGCTTGCAGCCATTCCGTGAACAGCTGACGCGTCATCCACGCCTTCTTGTTTGAGGCGTAGCGGACAGGGAGCTGCTTGCAGTTCTTGAAACAGCGCAGTGCCCTTGCTTTCCCCATCACAAAGGGCTGGAGCTTCCGAGACCCATCCATGGTGGCAGCCAGCAGAACACTCATGCGAACTTTACTCATTTTGCCCCCGTGACACGTGCTACCGTGGACGTCGAGAGTCTTGCTCGGCAACATTTGCCAAAAGAGACCGGTCTCGTCGGCGTTGAAGATCTCTGCAGGAGAAAACTTCGCGGAGATTTCCAGCCACTCCTTCGTCATCCACTGCTGGATGTCCTGGCTGCTGACGGCTTCGCTTTCGCCAGAAATGGTTTTGCCAACGATGTAGCGCTGCTTAAATCGGTGAAGCCACCCGGTGTTATCGGCGAAGTTGTCTTCACCGAGTGCAGCGGCAAACCATTTGGCCTTGGCCATCAGCATCGGGCCATCTACAGGAATGTTCTTCACGCGCACTTCTAAAAACCAGGCATAGAGTGCCTTTTCTACATTCCCGTGGGCAGGAGCGCGCACACGACAGGCTCCCGATGTTCGCTGCTCCGCCGCCTTTGCCTTGATATCTGCCTTGTTCTTCAACAAGGTACTCAGAGTGCTCCGTGGTATCCCGAAGTCGTCCGCGATGGTCGAACATTTCTCGCCCGCCTCAACGCGCTGAATAGCCTTCAGCTTCATCACAAAATCAAGGGTCTTGCGCTTCTTGATGCTGGCCATAGCTACACGAGTAGTCGACAATTCAAGGAGTCCGCAGCGGCTTTGCACACCACGCATGCAAAAGAGGAATGCTGCACATGCGATGGTACGTTCGCGATGCGACAACGGAAGCAGACTCCGCCAACAAAGCGCTCGCGAGGCGATGGCCACCTGCGAGGGCGACAGCAAAAGGCGTGAGCTGTGGTTGGCTGATCAAAACTCGCAAAACAGCAACAAAAAATAAAAGAAAAGGTGAAAGGAGGAGGACGTCGGCTCCTTCGTTCCTGCTCTTCGAGCCGACGGTTACGCGGAGAAAGGATGAGAGAGAGAGAGAAACGAAAAAAAAAGAAGAAAAAGAAAGTCATTCCGTAAGTTGGAGACTGTGCAGTCCGAGCCCTCTCGCCCTTACGTTTTTTCGAGCATTTCGGGTGTCAGCGGAGGCGTGGTGCCGCGCGGAGGTCGCCGGGCACTGCGAGTTCCAAAGCGCACCTTCCAACTCGCGCGCGGAGCCGCGCTGCCGCGGAGGTCGCAGGGCGCGGCGAGTGCCGGAGTGCACCTTCCAGCTCACGCGGCGTTCGATATATCCGAAGGTGGGTAAAAATACTGTTCGATATAAACGTGCGCATTTCTATACTTTTACAAAGGATTTTCAAGGGGATAACTTACGAGTTCGATATACCCGAAGATTCGATATCTGTGGGTTCGATATATCCGTGTTCGACTGTATTGGCCCCTACAAAGTCATCGAACAGACCTCGCCTGTGGACTACCGCGTTACACCTGTTCATGCTCCCACTGACCGATGCTGCCGTGGAACAGAAATCGTGCATGTCTCCCGCCTTAAACCCTTTCATCTGTGTTTCACTGTCTAACTCGTGGCCAAGTTGGCCGCTTCCGTCCACGGGGGAATTAGTGTAAGCACTGATTCGGACTTCGTCTTCATCACCTGTACAAAAACCATCATCAGTCATCGTCTCATGTGTCTTCTTCGTTGGCGCCAATTTGGGTTCACGGAATAAAGAGTTTCCTGAACCGCGGTATTTCATTATTTCCTTTTCTATTTTCCAAGCTTCACATGACCTAAAATATGCTGCATGGTCGCCGTCACAGTTCACGCAGTGCAGTGCATTAACACAGTCATCCACAGGGTGGCTCTGGACCCCACATTTCGCACATGTAAGGCGCCCACTGCAGCCCTGCAATCCGTGACCATACTGCTGACAATTGTAGCATCTATGGGTGTTTGGGATATAAGGTTTATCATGGGTTTTGGTATTTCCAGTTTCAATCATTTCAGGAAAGACGGTCAACGAAAAAGTAAGTATCAAGTGTTTAGTGAGGATTTCTTTTCCTTCTCGTCAGATGACTATGCATTGGACATTGATGACGTTCTGGTCTTTCCAACCATCCTGGAGTTCTTCAACAGTGAGCTGATTTAGGTCAGGTTCTGAAATGACACTTCGGACAGTGTTGAGAGATTGGTGGGGTGTGACTGAAATCTGTATATCGCCAAAGCCTGCAGGTTTAAGGAGTTTCTGGAATCGGATTATGTCACGAATCTCCAAAAGGAGGTCGCCACTGGGCATTTTACTAGCTCTGTAACCGGGGCCTATTGTTTAGGTGAGGGACGTTGCAATGAGGAACGGGGAGATGGCTTTGGACAGGATTTGGACATGGTAGCGAGGGGACGATTGCTTTTGGAAGAACAGCTTCGGTGCTTCATAGGTGCATACATGGTCGGACATGGTAAGATAAGGAAGGGCGGAAAAGAAGATGCATACATAGTGGGTGCTACATTCGGCAGCGGTGGCAGCCACCCACCATGGAGCCCTATGAGCAGACGGTGCAAGTTGTGAGCCACGTGCACGTGCCAGCTGTACATTGCTGCTATAACTGAACATGCCTAACCAAGGTTGGTTATTTGCACAGGGTTAACCCTAGCTGCCAGGAAGAATGGAAGTAAATAGAAGAAAGTAGATGACAGGAAAGATAAAAAGTGGGAGAAAAAGATGAAGATGTGAGAACAGAGAGATAGGAAAAGGCGACTGCCGGTTTCCCCCGGGTGGGTCAGCCCTGGGGCGCCATCTACGTGAAGCCAGGACCAAAGGGGTGTGTTGCCTCTTCCTGGGGGCCTTAAAGGTCCAAACATCCAGTGTCGGCTCAACCCCCAGGATGCCCTTTTCCCATGACACGGCTAAGCCACACACAGTTATACATGGGAGGGAGTGGAAACCCCCCTTCCCGTAGGCTTGGGTCCATGGTGTCGCCACACACCAAACGCCTGCTGACGCAGACACCGCTGCGGGGAAGTAGGAGGTAAGATCACTAGACAGGACACTAGTAAAATTTCCCAACAGACGAATGATTTAATTAGGAAACGTCAAAGCATGACAGTCTCTTGCCCAACTGATAAAACTATGTACATATATCGAAGTTAATAAGTGTACGACCGCTGACATACAAAACCATTACATGTAGAGGATTGAGCATGCTGCAAAGAACAGAGGCAGTCTGAAAGCGGTGAAGAGGCATCTAGACACAGAGAAAAATTTTGAGACAAGCAAGGCAATGTCATCACAGATAGGGACAAAATAGTTACAATAGTCAAAAAGTTATATAGAGATCTGTACAGTAGCCACAACAGCCGGGATAATACTGAACGACATAGTACTAGTGGTTCAGAAGAGGTAGGCATCCCACCAGTAATGATAGAAAAAGTTTAAGCTTTTAAAGAAATTCAAGGAGGCAAAACACATGGTAAGGATCAGATAACAGCAGATCTCTTGAAGGATGGTGGGCAGATTATACTAGAAAAACTGGCAAACCTGTATATGCTATGCCTAATGACAGTGAGTGTACCAGTATCTTCGAAGAAAATCGTCCTGATCCATAAGAAAGGTGACATGAAGGACATGAAAAAAACAGGCCAATCAAATGTCTACAAGGTATTTGCCAAGGTAATTGCTAACAGAATTTGTACCACCTTAGATTTCAGTCAACCTAATGAACGAGCAAGGTTTTGTAAGGGCAACAGACCATGTTCACACGATCAATCAGGTGACAGTGAAATTCGAGGAGTATATCCAACCCCTATATATGCCCTTCATAGATGACAAAGCATTTGACTTGGTCGAAACCTCAGCAGTCATGCAGGCTTTGCGGAATCAAGATGTAGATGAGCATTATGCAAGAATACTGGAGGATATCTAGAATGGGTCCACAGCCACCATAGTCCTCCACATGGAGAGCAGTAAAATACCTATAAGGAAGGGCGTTAGACAAGGAGACGCAGTCTCTCCAATGTTATTCACAGCATCTCTAAAAGAGGTATTCAGAACATTGGATTGGGAACAGGTGGGCATAAGGGTTAATGGTGAATACCTCAGTAACCTCAGATTTTCTGATGACATTGCCTTGCTAAGTAACTCGGGAATGGATTGCAAAGCATGATTACGGAACTAGACAGGCAGAGTAGAAAGGTAGGTCTGAAAATTAATATGCAGAGAACTAAAGTAATGCTCAAATGCCTTGGGAGAACACAAAGGTTTGAGATAGGTGGAAAGGCAGTGGAGATGGAAAGTTAATATATCTACTTATGTTAGGTAGTGACCCCTGATCCCAACCATGAAGCTGAGATAATTAGAAGGATAAGAACGAGGTGGAGCCCATTCAGTAGACATTCTCAGATAATGAATGGCAGCTTACCATTGTCCCTGAAGAGCCAATAGGTGTAACAGCTGCATCTTAATGGTACCTACGGGGCAGAAACTTGGAGGCTCACTAAAAGGGTTCAGCTTAAATTGAGGACGGCTCAGCGAGCAGTGGAACAGAAAACGATAGGTGTAACATCAAGGGACAAGAAGAGGGCAGAGTGGATCAGTGAACAAGCACGTGTTAAAGACATATGAGTAGAAATCGAGAAGAAGAAACGGGTGTGGGTAGGGCATGTAATGCGGAGGCAAGACAACTGTTGGTCATTAAGGGTAACCGAGTGGATCCTTAGGGAAGGCAAGCATGGCAGGCGGTGGCCAAAAGTTAGGTGGACATATGAGATCAAGAAGTTTGCGGGGGTAAATTGGCCTCAGCTAATACAGGTCCAGGATAATTGGAAATCTATGGGAGAGGCCTCTGCCCTGCAGTGGGTGTAGAACAGCTGATGATGATGATGAAATTCACAGGAAACCAGCCAGCCATATATGCTGCTCTTGTCAAATGCAGATTGCGAAACTGTCAGCATGCGACCTCACTACGGTTTTATTCATGCCTCAGAAGACTAACAAAGTGTATGGATACTTACTGCGGGCCTTGACTAGCAATGCCTCTGCTTATTTCTTTCGTAATTGAAAGATGTTTGGAAGATTTGAGCGAGCATTAGTAGGAGGCACAGTGAAGATCTTCGTCATCTTACGCTTCATCTCTTCCATACTTGCCATAGGAGAGCTTAGTGATGGGGTTCTGGAATGATAAACCAATGTTATTATACATGCATTATGACAGCTTTCCTCAGTTGCGCGAATTTTAACAACATAGGTAAACTTCTTCAAATTAAAACTTTCTTATTTTCGATCATGCCATGATGGCTGCCAGCTCAATTGCCTAAGACTAGCGAGGGTGGGAGGCAATGGGAAATGTGGTTGCCAGTGCACGAGATTTTGTCACGACACAAAATAATGAAGCAAGAGCATACACACATTGCTGTAGATGTCCAGCAGATATGAAAAACTGGGTTCCAGTTTTGAACACCTTATATGAGGTGAAATTGCGTGCCTAACCCAGAAAGCTCTCTTTGTTGCAAACACGTGACAGCCAGTGTTGACCTATAAATGGCTCAAATGGCAAATTTCATGAATTCGCGACATACCAGAAAATAAAGGTGAATGCGAGAAAAACTGTATTTTGTAATAATGTCTTGGGCAATCTACTGGATGCATGCAAAGAGGTGTAATTTTAACAGCAGAGCTGTTTAACCTCTGCAAAAGCCCATTTCTCAAATGCATGAAATTATCATCATCGTGAAATCAGTGCATCTGCACTTCTGTGCATTGTGCGTGAGTCTTTTTTTCTCATGCTGATGCTCATGTCCCACTACTACACAATGGCGAGTATAATATAGCAAGGGGGTGAAAAATAGAAGTGAGGGTACAGAGGAGGGAAAGGATAAGGGACAGCATAGCATAGTCTTGTGCACTATAGTGTAGCAAGGAGTGGGAAAGGAAGGTGAGGGTGAAGAATGCTGTGAGGGGAGGGAAAGAAGTGAGGGCAGAGCACAGCATGGGCTTGTAGGCTGCTTTCCTGTCTTCCTTGTGTTTTTCCTGTGTTCGCCAATATAGTATGCAAGGAGTGGGAAAGGGAGGTGACATAAAGGAGGAGGGTACAGCATAGCATAGTCTTGTACAGTATAGTATATCAAGGGGAAAGGGAGGTGAGGAAGAGGGGAGAGAGTAGATCATAGGAGTCATGTACAGTGACTGCTATGCTTTGTGTAGCAAGGAGTGGGAAATGAGGAGGGCTGGGAGGGAGGTGAAGGAAAGGAGGGTAGAGCATATACTTCCACAGTATAGTGTAACAAGGAGTGGGAAAGGGAGGTGAGGGTGAGGACATGTGACAGTGAGAAGGGAAAGAAGGCGTGGGCAGAGCATAGTATATTTTTCCTTCATGGTATTTATTACATTATTATTAAACAAACTAATGAAAGCTAGCCAACGACGCCCCAATAAGTGTACAACAAACAATACACAGAATGAACTTCACAACAAGTCCAAACAAACTCTAATACACTTCATGAATGTTGGATACCAGTCCAGTTGAAATTGTTCCTGGTCGTAAAAGTTCTTTAGCACAGCATAGTCCTGCACAGTTTAGTGTTGGCGCTCTGTCCGTTTCTTTCGCTCTTCCACACTCTCATTATTTTTTTTTAACGTTGCGCCACGTCGTTTAGTTAAGTTATGTACAACACATCTAACACAGGGCTCAGCATAGTGTAGCACGGAATGGGAAAAGGAAGTGAGGGTGAGGAGGCAAAGGAGGGAGAGGGTAGAGCATAGCACAGTCTCGTTCAGTATAGTGTAGCAAAAAGCGGGAAAGTAAGAGTGAGGAGGGAAAGGAGGGGTGAGGAAGGGAGGCAATCTTTGATCAATTCTGGCGAAATGTACCAAACTTATGTATATTTTTGTGCTGCTGGTTTCAAAAATGCAGTTATTTCTTAATATGAATGCTACAATATATCAACATTTCATGTATCTTGTTGAAAACAAGATTTTCTCCTATATCATGGTTTTGGAAAAAAAAACTCAGAAATTATTTTTGATTAAGGATTTAAAAGAAAGGAGGTTTTAAAGTGGTGCGTGTCCCCTTAACTTGCGGCAAATTCCACACATGCACTACCAGAATGCAACCACCTTAGTATTTTTCACTGTCACCTTGACCATCTCAAACTATTTCCTCAAGCGAGTCCATGCAATTAATTAACAAACCATATCTTAAACTGTTGTTTTATAAACCAAATCAATGGAAAAATTGGAGGACTATTTCATTAAAGTTCCCCGGGTAATCAACACGAATTAACCAACTTTAACCAAATATTTAAACATCAAATTAATGGATGGAGAAATTGCAGAGCATGTTGGTTAATGTGTTTTCATAATTATAGGTGCAGCTAGAGGTTTTAATTTTTCTGGGCTTCTAAGAAAGTGTGCGAGATCTGAAAAAGTACCATGTGAATAGGCACTCGTGCACAGAAACATTAGCTTCCCAAAACATGCTACGCATGAACAATCACTGATGCACACAGACTGCAGGCATAAACAGGCTGCCCCTATCTGTATGGCAGGCTCTTCAATGTCGTGAGTGACCACCACGCCTTATGTTCGCTAGCTAACTTGAAAGATCCATCAGGACAGCTCGAACGTTGGAGTCACAGGCTTCAAGAATTCAACATCACTATAGTCTACAAGAGTCAATGAAAGCACTCTGATGTCAACTGCTTGTCTCACGACCCCACTGACCCGCTGCCTCAGGGTGACCAGGACGATGGATTCTTTTTGGGACTCGTAAGTGCAGACGACTTCGCAGAAGGACAGTGAGCTGACCCAGAGCTCAAGAGCCTCAAAGACTACTTGGAAGGCAAGACCGTCATTGTGCCAAACGTATTCTGGGGAGGACTGGCTTAGCTTTTCTTGCAAAACGACATTCTCCTGAAAAACTTCTCACTACTTCGAGTCGACAACCTCCTCGTAGTGCCTTCAGCGTTACGTCTGGACACTTGGTTTCTCCCACGCACTTGCGAGGATACAAGAGTACTACTATGTAGTGTTATCGTTATCTTTGTTCGGGCCAAGCACTGTGCTGCCCTATGACGTCACTGGTGTAGAGGATAAAAAGCAGCTGTTGAATAAACAAGGGGCTTTTTGAGGCAGTGACATCGGAGTGCCGTGTGTCTTTTAATCGCATCGTACCGCTCGGCTTAGAGCGGATACGACATGGTGTCAGAAGTGGGATGAGCCTCCCATTCCTAGTTGCTATTGCGGCGCTCACCCTGCGTTCGACCGGCACGATGGCAGCTAGCCCCGACCGCCATGATCACAGCCCCGCCAGCGGCAGGCATCTCGCCACCGACGCAAGTTCAACTTCGACCGGACTTCCGAATGGCCAGAATGGATCATGTCATTCGATGATTACCGCTATGCATCGGGACTCAACGAAAGAACGGAGGAAGCCCAGGTGCGAACGCTTTTGTACACCATGGGCAGGCAGGCCAGGAAAATTTTTCAGACTTTCGGCCTTACCGAAGAGGAGTCTTGAGGCTACGAGATGGTGAAGAAAAAGTTTGACACCCACTTTGTGGCCACGAAGAATATAGTCTACGAAAGCACAAATTTCCATCGCCGGAAGCAAGAACCCGGAGAAAGCGCGGACAACTTCGTGACCGCCCTTCACGAGCTCGCCGACCGCTGTGAATTTGCTGAATTCCGAGAGCGAATGATCCGCGACAGATTCGTTGTTGGTCTCGAAGACGCACAATTGTCCGAAGCACTCCAGATGGATTCTACCCTTACGCTAGCGACTGCTCTTGCGAAGGCCAGACTCAAGGAAACAGTTCACCGGCAGCAACTGGAACTCCGGGCCGTCAGCAATAAGACGACTACAGGTGAACTTGGAACGGTCCAACGAACATCGAGCAAATATTCCAGCACCTGGGAGGACGGGACAACAGGACAGCAACGGCAGTCGCTCCAGCATTCGTCGCAGGGCCAGCAGCGACGGCAAGGGTGCCAGTTCTGTGGACGTTCGAGCCACGCGAGAGCCCAGTGCCCAGCACGTTCAGCACGGTGTGACCACTGCGGAATCAAGGGACATTTCGCCCGCGTATGCCACAAGAGAACCGAAAACCAGGTGGGCGTGTCTGCACTAGAAGGCGATGTAGAGAACTTTTTTGTTGGGACACTTAACGGATCAAATGCCCGATACGCGGAAGAGTCTATCAATGGGGTACGCGTAAGTGCTAAAATTGATTCAGGAGCGGAAGTTACTGTTGTTCCACACGATTTCCCTGGCATACCGTCTTGTATATACAAGTCGCAGGCTGTGCTGAGAAGTGCTGCAAACCGGCGCCTTGAAGTTAATGGTTGTTTTTCAGCAGATATTGTGTGGAAAGGCAAAACCACGCGACAAACATTGTACGTTGTAGAGTCACTGCAGTGTGTTCTGTTAGGGCTTCCAGCTATTGAAGCTCTTGGTGTGGTCAAATTTCTTGGAGGAAGCACATCAATGGGTGACTGTCCGAGTAGCGATACGAGCGGTTTGTGGTCGGTCTCAAATTGAAATTCCAGCCCTATTAAGAAACCTTCCAGCCGTTCCGCTGCCCACGTCAGCGCAAGCGCTTCTTTTTCTATTTGCGCGTACCGTTGTTCTGTCGGTGTTAATGAACGAGAGTGATACGCAACCGGCCGCCTTTCGCCATCTGACTGCACTTGCATGAGCACACAGCCAAGACCGAATGACGACGCGTCGGCGGACACAATCGTGCGCAGCTTAGGGTCGAATTTCGCGATGCATTGCGCAGAGGTGACCAATTGCTTCAGACATTCGAACGATTTTTTCTGAGGCGGGCCCCAGTGCCACTCACGGTCTTTCACGAGAAGACTGCGCAGCGGTGCCGATACGTCAGCCAGATTGCTCATAAACCTTGCCAGATAGTTAATCATGCCCAAAAACCTGCGGACATCATCAACACTTGATGGCGCAGGCATTTCATTTATGGCTCGAACTTTCTTAGGATCCGGCCTAATTCCGGAGGCATCAACCACGTAGCCTAAAAACGCCACTGTAGTGACACAAAAAGAACATTTGGCCCGATTGAGTATCACCCCGGCTGCAACCAACCTTTTGAGCACTTCGTGCAACCGTTCATCATGTTCATGCTTCGTAGCTCCATAAACTAATACATTGTCCATCAAGTTCACCACCCCTTGGAGGCCATCTAAGATTTCTGCCATTCTCTTTTGAAAGTACTCCGGGGCCGAGGTGATACCGAACGGCATTCGTTGGAAGCAGTACCTACCAAATGGTGTGATAAATGTTGTGAGCTCTTGACTTTCTTTAGCCAATTTTACCTGATGAAACCCTGAATTGGCATCCAATTTTGAAAAGTCGGTGGCCCCCGCCAATTGCCCAAGGGCGTCATCTACTGTAGGCAAGACAAACCGTTCGCGCAGGACGCTCTTGTTCAGCTGGGTTAGATCTACGCAAATTCGAACTTCCCCTGAGGGCTTGACCACGGGAACCATTCCTGCACACCATTTAGTCGGACCGTCGACCTTCCGAATGACGTGACTTCATTTTGGCCAACTCTACTTTGATAGAGTTCTTTAACGGGATTGGTATCCGCCGCGGTGCGAAAATTGCAAAGGGAATCGCTCCTTGTTTCATGCGAATAGTGTATTCCCAAGACATCGTGCCCAAACCAGAAAAGAGCTGTGGATACATGTACTCGTACTGTTTATCTTCAACCACATCACGAAATTTGACCACACCAAGAGCTTCAATAGCTGGAAGCCCTAACAGAACACACCTCCTCAATTCGTGAAGACAACGGTCCTCAATTCGCGTCTGCAGAATTCGCGCTCTTTGCAACAAGTTATGGCTTCCGTCACGTCACATCCAGTCCCAGGTACCCGCAGTCAAATGGAGAAGCCGAACGTACAGTGCAGACGGTAAAACGGATGTTGGAAAAATCTGCTGACCCTTACCTGGCCCTCCTAGCGTACAGGGACTCCCCTGGTCCCTTGGGTACAAGTCCAGCCCAGCTGCTGATGGGCAGGCGGTTACGTTCTACGCTCCCCGTACACCCGAAAAAACTTGTACCATCAAAGGCGAGCAGTCTTAGAAGCCTCCGATACAAGGACAAGTTATTTCGAAATAAGCAAAGGCTCAACTACGACCGTCGTCATGCGGTAACTCTGTTACCACAACTTGTCCCTGGAAATCGAGTATGGATAAAAGACAGCGAAATTCCAGCAACGGTGCTCAGTCCAGCCCAGCGGCCTCGGTCGTATCGGGTGCGGACAGACGACGGGACCGAGGTAGAGAGAAATAGAAGGGCATTGGTTAGATACAGTGAGCGAACCGGCGCGCATGACCCATCTTATGACTTTCCCGCGAATCTGAACGCTGCAGGGCAATCCGAGGAACACAAGTCCTCGGCAGAGCATTCTGCGCTCATTTCAACGCCGGCGGCTTCCTTGGATAGCGGGAGACTTGGTCGTTATATGACGCGCTATGGTCGAGAAATAAGGCCACCACAGCGATACGGCTACACTTGAAACTTGCAGCATACAGTTCTGTGCTGTTGCAATTCATACTGCTTTGTTTATTTGTTTGCTTTGTGTTACAATGCTTCCTAAAGAAAAAGGATGTAGAAAAAAGGAAGGATGTAGTGTTATCGTTATCTTTGTTCGGGCCAAGCACTGTGCTGCCCTATGACGTCACTGGTGTAGAGGATAAAAAGCGGCTGTTGAATAAACAAGGGGCTTTTTGAGGCAGTGACATCGGAGTGCCGTGTGTCTTTCAATCGCATCGTACCGCTCGGCTTAGAGCGGATACGACAGCCGCGCCTCACCGCCGACATTGCCCATTACATAAGGACACGCAGAGACATTTAGATACACAAGACGCCGCCAACTAGGCTAGCCAGACTTCTGCAGCCCATCGAACCACCTTGATGACCGTTCCAGCAAATCGGTATGGACTTACTGACGGCGACTTCGGCAATAAATGAATCATCGGGCGTACGTCACGCTGCGACGAAACAAGGGCCCTGCCCAAAGTCAATGCCACCGAGGTGACTAAGTTCATTATTGAGAACATTATCCTGCGTCAGAGAGCCCCTGAGGTCCTATAGCTGACCTTACTGAGGCGATTTTGAGGTACAGCCAGAAAAGCCACCACCTACCACCCACAGACGAACGGCCTCACCGAGCGTCTAAATAAGACCATCGCCGACATGGTGGCCATGTACGTCGACGTTGAACACAAGAACAAGATGTGGGATGCCATACTTCTGTATGTGACCTTCGCATACAATATGGCCGTGTGAGAAACGACACAGCTGGTGCCATACAAGCTTGTCTAGGGATGGCGCCCAGCAACGACGCTTGACGCCATGCTACCGTTTGTCAGTGACAAAGAAGACCTCAACGTTGCCAGCTACGATATGTGCTCCAAAGCTCGACAGCTTGTCAGCCTGTGTATCAAGAACCAGCGGACAGTTGACAGCTGCCACTACAACCTTCAACTATGCCAATGATGCCAACGAATACCAACCCAGTGACTACGTCTGGATATGAACGCCAATAAGATGACGTGGACTGAGCGGAAAGCTCCTGCGGTGCTACTTTGGAACCTACTAGGTACTCAGACGTTGCGGTGCGCTGGACTATGAGGTCATGCCTGGTCATTCCAGTGGCGCTGCGCATGACCTGAAGTCCTACACGTGGTGCGACTTAAACCTTATTATGCACATTTATTAAGGCTTGTTAGCTTAATTTATTGTATGTATTCTCACTTTCACTTTCTGTTTTCAGCATTGGGCTGATGCTCTTTTACAGGGGGGTAATGGCACGTGCGCTTGTTTTGTTTTGCTTATGGGGAGCGCCATTATCACTTTCCTGTGACAAGCAGTGCAGACTGTGCTTATCTTGCATGCTGCTTCGAGAATGGTATTGACCATTATACAAAACTTTGCATGCCCAATGCGCACATTTCAGTGCCTTCTAGAATCTCAGTGATAATACCAGAATGCGATATGTCGAGTGTATAAAAGCCGATGCTTTTCACTGTTGGTGAGCTTTTACCATCGACCGACAACTGTTCATGCAGCCATCATCTTGGAGTGCAATTTGCTTTGCTTTGCTGGGCACAGGTGTGCCCAATAAACAGACTGACTGACAACGTCTTGAGTTCTGCTGCATGCCTCAGCATCACGACCACATGACAATATAACAGAAAGCTTCCTTTTGACCTCTAAATGCTTTGTGGCACGGCGCAGACCGTCACACGATCTACTCTGACAATGCTAAGGCATCTTAGTGTGCTGCAGGTGAACTGAAGAAACTGTGGAAAGTGGCACGTAACTAATGAGAACTTAAATGTGTAAGCATGGAATTGAATGGGAACGCATGGGAGAAAGGGCAGCGTGGTGGGAAAGTTTTCAGGAGGGTGTACTCGATTTAGACGTCACTAAAAAAGAAGTGTTTGGATGTATGTAGCTGTGTCATGTGCTGACACCAGGACAATTTCAAAGCGGAATATGCCTAACCTCCTTGTGAAAATAACTAAGCATAAAGAAGAACAGAGACAGTGTAGACAGGATGGGTGCCAGAGTTTGGTCACATTCTTCTTTGCACCTAATTAGTATTTTCAACAATATGTATACATGACCGATCAGCTCATGCAACAGCTTTGCCTAACCTAGCTGCCCATTCAGTGAGAACCACCACCACAACTTCTGCTGCAAATGAGCTAGTGCATCAGGGACAGTACTGTCGAGAAATCACAGACTCATTATGGAAGTGTTAGCAAGAACAGCATTTGCACACTGTCATTCATGGCATCATAAAACTCTGGTAGCATCAAGTGACCTATATGTGTCCAGTGTTGCTTCATAACTTCCGCTCATGAAAAACTGGAAGGCTGGCCATATTTCTGAGGTTATTCCAGAGCATGATGGATGAACCTGTGCCTGCAGTCTGCCTGCCTGGGGGAACCACACTGTGATAGCCTGTTCAGCTCCTGAATTAATTAGAAACAGGATATCAATGAGTGCGCTTGTTCAGAGGTGAAGATGTTAGATCCACAAATTCTCCATCTCTCAACTCAATAGGTTGTCTCTGACAGACGCCCACATCCTATCAAATGATTGGTCTTATCTTTATTAACTTTCCCTCCTCCTACCCCACAGACAGGAGGAAAATCTTGTTGGGTACATTGGTATGCAATGCAATGGAAATGCCAATCAAGGCATACAAGAGAGTCGAAAGTTGGGCCAGTTGGTACATGATTATAAAATGAAAAACAGCTAAAACACACAGCTGTCCTGTTGCCTTCTTCTCTGTGTTTGTGTTTTAACTGGTTTTCATTTTACAAGCATACAAGATGCCTCACAGCACCCACTTTCCAGACAAAGAAACATTGCAGTGGAATAAGGAAGTGACAGTGACGCACCAGATAGGCTCTGCCAGTCAGAAGCTATCAAACACCCAAAGAAGCAACATCTCCGAATAGCTTTCCCACAGTCAAAGTTGTAATTACATAAATAAACCTCCTGTATATAAAGAAACCTCAGCAGAATTAAACATTAGTGACTGCTGACAACAGACGGACTAAAAGCCTTAACTTAGTGAAGTTGCCTAACACTCTGCTTTCACTATCAATGCTTTGCTTCTCGAATGGAACTGCTATCTTTTTGTAAGTAGATAGCAAAATGCCACAAGAAAAAGGTATCCTACTGTGAGAGAATTCGTTAATTCTTTCTTGAATCTGCTTTGTTTCTATGAGGTTGAAAGAATACAAAAGCTCTTACCTTTCCCTGCAGCAGTCCAGTTTGGCTTCGAAGTCAGCAATCATGGCTGACACTGCCGGCTCATGGCAAGGTGCAACTTGCCTAGCATCTTCCAACAGACACCTTAAGCCTGGTAAAAATGCATCTGTGATTGCATGTTCTGAAATGTCTGATATATGCAATTAAGGTCATAAAGCGGTAATTACTATGACAGTTGGAAATTTTCAAATGCAGTTTCAGTTCATCCACTTTTACAGTAAACATAAAAGGTAGTTATTTATGTTTTAGTGGTGAATGAGCACGAATTTTACTATTACATGTTCACATATTTCTGTGCAAGTGTTTTTCTGTGCCATATGCTGCTTCAATACGCTTACACTTACAGTACGGTACAACTTCACATGTCTGTAGCATTTTACACATCAAAGATGCAACACGAGCCTGCACCACAGCCTCGACTGATATCACGTGCAGGGCATTTGGTGGCTCCGCCCACGAAGAGCATGGCAGCCCCATGCTTAGAACTGCAACATTTCACACCAGAAGAAAGCATTGGTTCCAGTGATCGAATTTCGTTGAAGTACAAGAACGCCCATGTACTTAGATGTAGATTCATGTTATAAGAACTTTTGGAGGTTCTTTGATGTTACAGTCTGTGGCCACAAACCTCACACCATAGCAGACGATTCACTACGTTGTAGAAGGGGCAAGCGTGGAGAGGGGCTGTTTCTTTAGTCACAGAGGCAAAACTGGCTGCCGTGCCTCAGTCGTCTGGGCGGGCCCTCTCCAGACTTCCTAAGTTGCATCCTACTATAGCACAATGTTACTAATAGGAAAGCATACAAACTATCAATTTTAAAACCCCTTACACAGAATATGACACTACACTGAAAAATTGACAGTTAAGTTTCAAATGCATGCAACTCTGAAGATATTTGCATAGAATTTCCAACACTTGACCACTTTTACCCTCTTATTCCTTCCTGTGATCCATGACCTAGCTTCAACTTCCATCCAGCAATATGACTACATAGGAGAGGGTGTTCCACATCAGAGGTATAGAAAATAACTGCAACTAGAAAGGAATTACGCAGTGAGGATGGAGCACTACAGATTAAAAATGAAAAGCAAATGCACCTATTCACTACAAGGTCATCAAGTTATCGCAGACTATTGTATCAATAAGGAAAAGAAAAAGCAAGAAATGATGCATTTATCACATGCCTGGCAGTGTCCACAGCAGAAAACTTCTTTAAAAAGGCCCTGCGGAACTTTTCCAAGTAATACTCTAATGATATCAGTTAAGAAGTCTACTGCCTCACGAATTGCCTGCCATAAGAATTTTTCGAATTCATTGGGTATTAGCGGGGTTACAGCATGAAGTTTGAGAGGAATTATGGTGTCTGAGTATGTTCACTCTCCTTTTGTCCTGATGAATGCGCTGGAAGCTACACAGAGGGGGGTTAAAAAGTTCAGTTCCGTTTTATTCCTTAAAGGCCCCCTTTTGAAGGGGCATTACGCATTACATAAGGGGTGGGAATTTTAGTAATAATCATAAAAAAGCAGCTAAGATTCAAAGCTTCAAGACCTCATTGAGGTTGTTTACGATACAGATCTAGTAATTACACAACACTGGTTAGATCCATAGCCATGGGCTAGTAGGGGGTCTAACGGAAGAAAATATTTAAACACAACAACAATTTGTAGAAGAAACCAAGCATCATACATAGAACACTCTGATTAGAGAAAGGAAACAAGAGTATATAAAAGATTTTGTTAGGATTTAAGATGATGTAGTGCATAAAAACACATGTAAGATACCACATACAGAAATGTACTCAGTATAACACTGTTTTCACTTCATACATAATTATATAAACAAAATCAAATGTAAGCGAAACATCAGGTATATGCAAAGGTTATGTTAGTTTTTGTGCATGTTTATACTTTGTTTTTCCTGGAGAAGATAAATTTTAAGTGCGCTTGAGAAACCCTTTGCAACTTTTATCTGAAGTGGTATCTTATCGTTCACCATAATCGTTCATAGTAATCGTTCACCATAGACATTGTTATGCTTGGGTACGGGTCAAGAAAAAAGTGGCCTCTGCCTGTCAAAGGACCCCCCTCCAGCCAATGGTGCCGCTCTGTCAACGTGACGTCGCAGTAGACCCTCTCCGCGCCACACTCCGATTTTTCTCTTCAGTGCGGTGCAGAAGTGGTCTGCCGCGACGTCACAATGACAGAGCAACTCCACTGGCTGGAGGGGGGTCCTTTGACAGGCAGACGCCACTTTTTTTTCTTGGCCTGTATCCAAGTATAGTAGGCGGGAGATTAAAATTGTGCAATTTCATGCATCTACTCGCGCGGGAGGAGGAAGAAAAGATTGATATATCGAAGGGTACACTGTATGCAGTGACATTACTGACGGTGACTGCCATTTTATGTTGCCATATGTAAGCAAAAGGTAGAATGTCCATCTTGTGAAACAAGGGTGCATGAGTTCGTTATAGGCAGCATTATTTGTTATTCTAAGTGCTCACTTTTGTAGTATACGGATGGCTTCAACGTAGGTTTCATAGGTCCATGCCCATGAGTCTATGCAGTATGATAGATGACAATGAACAAACTTAAAATAAAGCTCTCTGAGAATATTACTATTAACATAATTCCTAACAGCTAGTAGCATGCTACACCCAGATACTAGTTTGGTACATACAGAATTTGCTTGATTTTTCCAGTTTAATTGGCTGTGGAACACTACACCTAGATATTTAAATTATCTGCACAAGTGGGCAGTTGTCCATTTAAGCCGAAAGGGCTGATCATTTACATATCGGTAATGAAAGTGATAAATAGTACATTTAGTTTTCTGTGCATTAAGTGTTAATTTATTCACTGTAAGCCACCTGCAAATATTCTTCAGTTCTTCATTAGCTTTATATTCTAGGTTGGCTATGCGGTCGGCAGTAACTATTAAGGCTGTATCGTCAGCATACATTAGCAACTCAGCTGATTTAGCTGATCGTTGGGAGAGGCTTTCGTCCTGCAGTGGACCTAAATAGACTGCTGCTGATGATGATGAGGGTAAGTCATTTACGTGCAATGAGAATAATTGCGGCCTGAGTACCGACCCCTTCGGTACCCACATCTTTATGTTTGGTAGGGAAGATGTAAGATTACGCATTATGACTATTCGATGACATCCGTCAATGTAGCTAGAGAATAAATTAAAAGCTCTGTTTCAGAATCCATAGTGTCTTAATCTCACTAGTAGGATATCATAATCAACAGTATCAAATGCTTTCCTTAAGTAAATAAAAACAACTGTTACAAGAAGGTTCTTGTGTAATGCCGTGTTAATCTTTTGTGCTAGCGATAATACAGTAGTTGATGAGGAATGATGCAATCTGAATCGATGTTGCTCTGGGCAAACTGCACGATATTTTTCAAAAAAAGATGCACATTCATTTTCCAAGAATTTTCTCAATTATAGTATTTGTTATGCTTAAAATTGATATAAGCCAATAACTCAAAGGGTCAGAACAATCGCCATCTTTATATACTGGCACACAACCTTAGCGTTTTTAAACAGGACATTTATGTTGATGTGACATAAGATGGGGTACAAGATAGAGATATTAGATTTTGCTGATCGAGCAGTAATTCCATCTAGACCACTGGCTTTATTCGTGCTTATAATAGCAACAGTGTCATGAATTTCATCCAAGCTAATGTTGTGAAGAGCAAATGTATCTGAGAAGGAAGAAGAAAAGCATTTTTAATTTCGCTAGGAGGGAACTTTGCTGCTAAAGTTGAACCAATTTCAGTAAAAGATAAATTTATCAAGTATATGTGCATCAACAGCATCAGGTAACACATGCTAAGATGGTTCATCGCAGACTACTTCTTTTACAATTTGCCACATTTTTTAGAATCACTTTGCGCTTGAAAAATAAGATGAGAATAATAAGCCTTCTTTCACTGCCTCATGAGAAGAACGGTCTTATTTTTTTAACAATTTCAGCTAACCAAAGTAATATTTATTTTTTTTTGTGCTGTCTCCATTTGTGGTACTAGAGGTCCTTCTTCAGCAGCACCAAGATCTCTTGTTTCATCCATGGAGTCAGTGGAGTCTTATATCAGCATGCAGATACGTTTGAACGACTATATTCAGTGCTTTGGCGAAGGGCTTTTGTTATGCTTTCAAGTTGAATGTTGACGTCATCGTCATATGAAATTTCAAATTCAATGATGAGAATGTTATCTCGTAGTAAGTTGTAATCTATTTTGCTGGTGGTGGTGGAATATTGTGCTTTCTTATTTGTCGTTTCACTTATGGAAACAAAGGTGGGAAGGTGGTTCGATATAGGTTGATCACATCACCAGCGTTCACTTTCGATGTTACTTCAGTTAAAATGTGATCACTTCTCGTTGCTGCTCTTGTAAGGGTGCCTATTAGGTTATGAAAATTGAATGAATTAACCAATTGTGTGTAATGAATGTAACTAGAGTTATAGGTGTCGATATTCATATCCCCAACAATGACGGGTGGATTTTTGCAATTTGTTGAAAGAGTGAAGAAAACTTATTCCATCCTATCGAAGTGCGCTGTGCTAGAAGTTGGTGGACGATAAAGTATGCCGATTATGCCAAAACAGTGCAGTCTGATAAAGACAGCTTCTATATCTGGAGAACTGCTGTTCAGTGAGGGTAACTGCATACATATGTGCAGCCATTTTTCACAAATGCCTCACACCGCCACCATGCCAACATGAGTCATGCTGATGAGATGGCTTTGTATATGGGACTTGTAACATTCTCTTCTTTTTGTAACCACGTTTCTGTGCTTGCTAACATGTCAAAGTGGGTTACCTGTTTAGATAGGAAAGAGAGAAGCAAGTTTAGGGCCTTCCTTTTGCTACAGATATTGCAGTGGAATATGTTGGTACATTTTCCGTCGTGGACTATCGACTTGAGCTATCATGAAAGCCATTTCTCTATTACTACTGAAGGTGATATCAAACATGTTCATGAAAAGCAGATCATGAAGTGATGGTGACGATGTCCCAGCAGGCCGCTCGAGTCTGTTGCTGCTCGATAAAAGAATGAGGCAGTAAAAGTTGTAGTGCGAGATGGTGCCAATGCCCACAGTGCATAGCCATTGAAAAATACAGTAACGAAATGACACCTCTCATTATCAGGGAGCATAGGATTGCAAGTCTAAAAGGCAAATGCATTAGCATGGCATTTATGTACTGAGTGTGATAGCGTGCATCACATGCTGCTGTGCAGATATCATCGTATATATGACGTCACACCTGGCTATAAAATGTATGCGCTTGTGAATAAAGAAACCCTTTTGTTTGTGGCCACTCGTTGTGGCAACATCACTGGCGACGAGGAAGCTCGAATCCCGTAGGCAGATGCGGCGAAGGAACGACATGGTGAAAAAGTAGGCACATTTCGGCGACTGAAAAAGCCATACAGTCATGTACATGCTCTCGCAGTATGACATTGCAGCTTGCAATGTGCAGCAGACAGCAACACCCCCGTGGAACGGCCCCCGCACAAGTACCGAAAGTATCGACATGGTGCAGCGAGCAGTGTCATGCTGAAGGGCTAACGACTGCAACATGAGCCAAGGACGTAGCAGCGAGACCGCGCAGAGGTGACTTCGTTTTCTACTCACAGGCAGGAATGTTGCGTTTAGGGAAGGTCACCGAGTTTGATTCTAAGTCACAGAATTTTGAATCTTACTTGTAGCGATATGAACTATTTGTGCAAGCGAACGACATAGAAAAAGAAAAGAAGCTACCGGTTTTTCTGGCTCTAATAGGGGCCGAAGCTTATGATATCTTGAAGAACCTTATAGTGCCGGCTTCCCCACGCGAGAAAACTTATGAGGAAGCAAAGCGGTTGTTGACAGAACACTGCAGCCCATGGAGCTCGGTGATAGCTGAGCGCTGCAGATTCAACAAGCGTACTCAGCACGAAGGGGAAAGCATAAAAAATTTTGTAGTGGAGCTAAAGCACTTGGCCAGGAAATGCAACTATAGTGAATTCTTACAGGATGCGCTCCACAACAGGCTAGTAGCAGGTGTGCGCAATGAAGAGATGCAGTGAGCCTTGTTCGCGGAAGAAAGCTTAACCTTTGACAGCGCCTGCAAGACTGCCTTGGACCGAGAAATGGTAGCAACAGAGGCAGTGCTAATGAAAGAAAAGAACGAAGAGGAGTCGTTAAATGCAGTTAGGAGTCAGCCGAATAAAGGGATGAAAAAGACTCAAAGGATCCACGTTCCCCAGAAAGAGTGACGTGAAAAATGCGGCAGAGGGCATTCCTCAAGCATACGCTGGTATGAAAACTGTGCCATAACTGCTCTAAAGTAGGACATTTGAAAAAATGTGCACAGCTGCGCAGACAAAGAGAGCAAATGCCTTAGAATGTCCTGATGAGGACTCTGAGCACGAAGTATGCCCTTTGATAAATGTGACACACTCGTCTTATGATGTCAACATTCAGGTAGAAGGCAAACCGCTGAACGTGCAAATTGACACAGGAGCGGCTGTTACTGTAGTCCACAGTATGTGTACGATTCACATTTCGCTCATGTTAGATGTCAGCCCACCAAAGTGATACTTCGAATGTGCACAGGTGAACACAGGGACAGTGTGAGCTATCCTTCTAATAGTAGTAGTTAAGGATAATGGAAGGAGACTGCCAGCATTGCTTGGCTGGAATTGGCTTGAGCGTCTCAAGCTTGACTGGAGCGCAATAAGTCAAGTGACTGCGGATGACAGAGCCATGTCATTGATGAAATACCCTGTAGTTTTTTTCACAAACATTGGGCACCGTAAAAAATTTCGAGGCAAAAATATCTTTGAACGCTGATGCTATGCCAGTATTCTGTTGTGCCAGGTCTGTTCCATTCGCACTTAAAGAAAAAGTAGAAGAACAGCTTCGCGAGAAGGTAAAAACAGGCATGCTAGAGCAGGTATCGCATAGCAAAACACCATTTGTAGTAGCTCAGAAAAAGATGGCAGCCTTAGGCTTTGCGGTGACCACAAGGTTACAATTAATCTGGTTCTAAGAACAGACCATTATCCGCTGCCCAGGCTAGAAGACCTGTATTCAACAATCACAGGTGGTAAGGTGTTTCGCATTCTCGACCTATCTGTAGAATATCAGCAGGTACTGCTGAATCCTGAGTCATGACCATTTTCAACGGTCAACGCCCAGTTTGAGGTTCGTCCAGTTTCAGCGCCTCCCATATGGTGTGGCTAGTGCACCCGCAATATTCCAGTCCTTGATGGACGAAGTGCTAAAGGGCATTCCACATGTAGGGTGATATATCGAAGATGTGATCGCGGCTGGATTTGATATGATTTCCTGCCAAAAAATGCTAGAGCAGGTCCTTCAAAGGCTACTTGACTACAACATCACATTGAATGCCGACAAATGCCGGTTTTTTCAACAATCGGTGACTTATTTGTGCCACACAGTTACAGCAGAGGGGATTTAACCCACAGAAACAAAAATCAGGATTTAACCCACAGAAACAAAAATCAGGACGATTGTTGATGCACCTGAGCCCACCGACATCACCGAACTAAAAGCTTATTTGGGCATGCTTAACTTTTACTCAAGGTTCTTGAGAAACGGTGCGACCATCGCTGAGCCACTGTATCGAAAAATAAGAAATGCTTGTGGACGAAGGAATGCAGCGATGCTTTCGCGGTTGCGAAAAAGCTCGTTAGCAGCAAACTCCTCATGTTCTATGACGGTGACAAACTGATAGGAGTGCTTTGCGACGCGTCTTCCTACGGGCTAAGCGTGGCAATATTCCATGAAACTAACGGAGAAGAAAGGCCTATTGTGTTCGCTTCGTGAACCCTCACCAGCAGCAGAAAAAAAAGTATGCACAGTGTGGACGCGAAGTGTTGGCGCTGATATTTGGTCTTAAAAAGTTTCACCGCTATCTTTATGGTAGAGACTTCACAATTTACACAGGCCACCAGCCACTACTTGGCATTTTAGGTGAAGGAAAACCTATACCAATGTTGGCTGCAGCGCACATGCAATGTTGGGCAATGACTTTTGCAGCATACAGGCACCACCTTAAGTACCATAAGGGCAAGAACATGGACGTGGCTGACGCCTTGTCTAGATTACCTCAAGCAGTGCCAGCAGAAGTAGAATCAGCCGAGTGCCTGTCAGTATTTGAATGTCTTCCACTGAGAGCTGATGAAATTGCCAAAGCGTCCAGGCGATGTCTGACTTTAAGTCGTGTAGCTGATTTCACTCTGAGTGGTTGGCCTGGTGAATGCTCGGAAGACCTAAAGGTGTATTATGTACGCCGAGATGAGCTATCACTGGAGCAGAGGTGCTTAACATGGGGAGTTCGGGTTGTTATTCCTGAAGTGCTGAGGCATCGCGTGCTTGACATTCTGCACAATGAACATCCTGGGGCAAGTTGCATGAAAATGCTAGCCTGCAGTTTTGTGTGGTGGCTGGGAATTGACCTAGCCATAGAAGATTATGCAAAAAAGCGCAAAATATACCAGGAAGCGCAACCTGCATCTCCGCAAGCACCATTTCAACCATCGGGTTATCCAGCTAGATGTTGGTCACAGGTCCACGTAGACTTTGAGCAGACAAGTGCAAATGTGTTTCTTGTCCTTGTTGATGCCTGTTCTAAGTGGGTCGAAGTGTGGCCAATTGTTTCTACTGCAACAGCAAAGACAATTGAAAAGCTTTGAAGTGCTTTTACCGCTTACGGATTCCTGGAAGCACTAGTAAGCGACAACGGGTCACAATTTATCTCGGCCGAGTTTGCAGATTTCACGGCCACCAATGGCGCGAAACATGTTCGCGCTCCCCCCTACCATGCAGCTTCGAATGGTGTGGCCGAACGAACCATACAGACCATGAAACGTGCCCTGATGAAGCAACTGTTAGAAAGCAAATCGTCAGGTACGCATCATTCATTCCAGGAAAATATTGATAGTTTCTTGATGACATACTGCAACACACCTAACAGCAAGACAGGAAAGACACCCACCGAGCTTTTTCTTAAGCGACAACCATGCACAAAATTTACATTGTTGAAACCCGACTTTTTGAGATGTATGCACACGAAGCAGTAGAAACTGAAAGAACAGTGAGATGTGTGCCGTGGGTGTTGGCGTTTGTTTGATGTTGGTGATAAAGTGTTCGCGAAAACTGTGCGCAGTGAGTGTGCTTCGTGGGAGGAAGGTGTGGTGCATCAAGTTGTGAGTGCTGTGACATACGTGGTGAAAGTGCGTGAACAGCTTCGGTTTATGCATGCCAACCACATGCAACCACGCCATGCTGACCCGACACCAAGCCTGAAACCCATGTCCGGACTCGGACACCCTTTAACGCTGCACAGCGACGTCACAGAAAAGAAGAAATCACCAGCCGCAGAAAACAGTGCCAGAACTGGCAGCTGCTAATCCAATGCCTCAACTTCAACAGACTATCCCGCCTGTCAACGTGGGCTGCCCGACAGAGCAAGCAGAGTCGACATCACAGACGGAGGCACGATTAGCTTCGCCGTCAGTGGAAAGCCAACCGTTGCAGCACAGCACATGAACCTGCAAACCATTGGATCCTTTCCAGCACAAATACTTTGCAAGAACTTATAAAATGTTAGAGGGAAGGAATGTGATGACGTGCATCGCATGCTGCGGTGCAGACATCATCGTATGTATGATGTCACATCTGGCTATAAAATGTACGTGCTTGCAAATAAAGAAACCTTTTTGTTTGTGGCCACTCGTTGTGGCTATATCACAGAGGACATAGAGTATCTAAGTAGCTTGACATGTGCATAGTAGTACTACCTCTTGTTGTGGTTTTGCCCTTGCTGTCATGCACAATGTCGTTTGTGACAAGGTATATAAGGTCTTGATGCTCTTGCAATAAGATAGTTTTCACTCCATGTCCATCATTGGATTCCTTCTTTGTCCATACTACATGCCCAACAATACCTGTGGTCACATGCGGTTGTTGCTACAATAGCTGTGAGCCAGCAAAGTATACAGGATTATTTCCCCACTGTCATCAGGTTCCTTCGTCGCATGAGTCCTGGAGAACTATAACTTCATTTCAATTATTAACACCCTCAAGGCCAAGCAGCATTACAAAAGGGAATTAGCAGACAAGCAACAAAATACCAATCAAGAAATGCAGCAAAAAAGAAAAGTGCATTGTTGTTAGGCTCCTAGTCATCAATGTTAGCTAGCACTACTTTAACAATTTATTGTTTTCAATGGTGGTGCTGCTTTTGGGAAGGTAGTTCCGATCCTGAAATGTGCATGGAATAAAACTGTAATAACATTAATCAGTATGACAAGAAACAGTTCCGAGAGTGATCTATGCAAGTGGAATGATAGGATGGATTAGAAATTAGTTCATTGTGTGAATGGCTGTTATGGAAGTAAATTTCAATGAAAAAGAAAAAAGCAAGTGGACGTAAACTTGGTGCTTGTTTCATGGTGGAAATACTGGCAATTTGACTATAGTTCTGAAGAATGAAGCAAGTGTAGTTATTTTAGTGAGGGGTCCCATACAGAGGAGGCGTTCTCAAGTAGTAGACTAAGGTTTTATAAAGAAGCACTTTTAGTGAAATGGAGTGCAAAAGAAAAATTAAATGTAGCTAGGATTATGAGTTAGTGACCACTTTAGTATATCCTTGCCAGGTGTCACTTCCTGGTGAGCTTGTGGTATGTCTCTCTCTTGTGTCTGCACACTTCAGAAGCATGGTTAAACATCTTCAACACTGTGTCCATGACCGATCATGGACTCACCCTGGTCTCACCCTGAGTCCCTGTACAAAAGTGGCATCACCGTTTTCATTGAAGCTCTGCTACTGTATGACCGAATGTTCATTTCTGTTGTTTTTCAGCTATAGCAAAGGCCAGGTTACCTTCTTTTGCAATAACAAGCGTCACGCTACTTATTCAACACCAATCCCGCATACAATCTGACCCCAACACATGCAGTCCAGGAAGCTATAGAAATCCCAATTCTTAGTGAGATGTCTGAGGCCGGTGATGTAGTCATGTATATCTTCACCTTCTGCTTGATAAAGACAGCATAGCTGGCTGCAATCTCATTTGGTTGGGGAATGAAGTAGTTGAGACCAGGTGCAATGCAATGGCCTCATTGCTCAAGCTGTTCATTTATTCTCATTGGCACTACCATTGAAGCATGCAAACAACATTGTCACCAAATGCTGACACCAAAAGCACACACTATTTTCCCAGGTTTGTGATGCTGTGGCCTTCAAAAAAGACACTTATATGGACACAATATTAGAACTCCAGCTTGTGTTGTTGAACATGGGTGGCATGACTGTCATCACAATGCTATCCCATCTTTGCCACTAATGAAATAATGAAGTGTAGCTGGCAGGTAACAGCAGAACAAAGGACGCTTGTCACTGAGTGCTCATGTATGAAAAAAGACATTTTTTATAGACGTATTCAGCCATGCAATTTACACAATTATCACATATGAGGCATTGGACAAATGGACATATTTATCTGCCAACGAGCGGAGTGTTGCATTTCACAAAATGTGGCTACAGAACACTTTTTACATTCAAAATCAAGGCCTAATCATGGTCTAATGCAGCATTATGCCGACCCATCGAAACTTGTGCAGTAAAACCCTGTTATTTTGGATTTCATGGGACCAAGAGAAATGTCCGAATTATTTAGAGTATCAACAAAACAGTAGACAAATGTCCACTACACCAGTGGATTTTTATTTTTTGAATGAAAACTTCTGTTCTGTTCTATATATTCTGTTCTGTTCTATATATTTTCTGTTCTATTCTAAATGAATCTGTTCTATAAATTTTGCATAAAAACCACCGTTTGCATTGTCTTGTAACTTCTTTCACAACGCAACCATATTGCAAGGCCTCTGTGTCTTCATTCATCCCCTCTGCTCACTATCCTACAGAAGTGTCACCACCATGCATGCGCGACAATTTTTTTTTTTTTTGTTGCCGGTAAACTGGCCGTCAGTAAACTGTTTGGCATAAAGCGTTAGCAAGTTTGATGCCAGCATGCGAACTGCGGTAGAATCGCTCATCTACAACTGCTTCCGCCATGCTGAGCTTTTGTGTGCACATTGCACTGGGTCCAAAAGAAACCACTGAACACGGCATTCACTGAGGATGATTAAACAGCCACCGCCGGCGATGCGATCACAGGTAGTGTCCATGCAGCTCAGAGGATATGCGCAGTGACTCGAGAGAAAACTACTGACTGTCGAATCAGCTGCAGACGCAACCATAACTGCTGCACTTCTATAGGCACGCACACATAGTCAAAATGGAACTACTGGCTGCATGCTGCCATCCACTGCAGATGCAACCAAGATCGCTAGCAACATCATCATAGATAGCAACTGCATGGAATCATGGTGATCAGTAAAAAGATGGTTGTAGACAGTGTCCCCACAGTTCTGTAGTCATGACGCAACAGGTATGGACCATGGAAACTACTACGCAGTTTGTGTATATAGTGAAAACGACTGCAGCTGCCATGGATGAGCACTCCGTCGCTAAAAAAGTGATCAGAGATGGCAACAATGCTTTTCCAAAGGCCTTTTGACCAGCGCAGTGTCACACCTGATGGTAAGCGCAGACAGTCATGAAGCGCTTCAGCTTTCCTGTCATTCCTGCACAGTTTGCACTGATGGTGATGGAGATTCATACTGTACCATGTTGTTTCGCTTGGACACTAATGCCATTTTTGCTTTTTCACATGGCACATTTGCAGTACTTTGTGCTTGGTGCACATTAAGGGCCATCTGAATTGACCGTGGTGCAATGAAATATCGCCAAATTCAACAGAGTTTGACACCATATGACAGTGCACATACCCATTGGGACCAAAGAACAAGTTCAAATTAACTGTTTTTTTTTTCCGAATTACGAGATTTTGCTGTAGTATGTGAAGCAGTTTGTCTTAACAGTACTTGATTGATTGATTTGTGGGGTTTAACGTCCCAAAACCAGCTCTGATTATGAGAGACGCCGTAGTGGAGGGCTCCGGAAATTTCGACCACCTGGGGTTCTTTAACGTGCACCGACATCGCACAGCACACGGGCCTCAACATTTCGCCTCCATCGAAATGCAGCCGCCACGGCCGGGATTCGATCCCGCGACCTTCAGATCTGCGGCTGAGTGCCATAACCACTAGACCACCGTGGCGGGGCGTCTTAACAGTACTTGTTGCTGGCCAAGTTGGTTCATGCTTTCGAAGGAAACTAGTCAGTGTAAAAAATAAAGGATAGACACAGGAGAAACACACCATATACAAGACAAATGTCACTCTCAACTAATTTTTATAGTGATTCATCTCTTTTAATATATAGAGGGGAAGCAAAGTGCAGAATTACACTGCACTTCACGGTCACAGCCGCGCATATCACCAATCATGCAGACTGAAACATCAGGGCTATTTCTTTATCCTACACTGGCTGCACAAGTGTGGCTAGTGTAGAAAGTTTCCATTTTTTTAATCCGTGCTGAAGAAGTGTAGTTCCACCCACCAACATGAAGCCATTTTTTATAGTTCTGGTGTGGCACTAGAACTACACCTCCTACACTAAAGTTTCGCTGAGTGTAGGCAGGTGAAGGTAGCAGGCGATGGATTAACAGACGCAAGTTGCAAAAGCATAGCGTGATTTTGTCTGTGACTAATGGTGCAGGCGAGCATGTGTGGTGATGACAGTTCCATTGAAGAAAGGATGATGGCGAAGTGCTGGCATGACTACACGTCACAAGAAAGATGCCGTATTTTCCACGGAGATAAATATTCTTACCCATGGATGGTGCATGTACGTGTGTGTGTACAAGCTGTTTAGACCTTCTCACAGTGATGTTCTCTTTGTGCACTGCTCATGTCACTGCATATCTAGCTGAAGTGTGTCGAAATTGGTGCCTGAGAACTCTTCGCTTTCAGGGCCCAGGCAAGGACATATATATGCAGCCAGTGGACGTAAATTCAGACGACCTATGGGCGAAGTGTGAAGTCTGGTACTTCTCAGAGAAGATGATGCCAAAGGTGTGTAGTTTGCACTGATTGGCTGCAGTTCAATCAGCTGAATATAGCACCATACATCATGGAAACTACTACGAGAACGATATCAGAATGGAATAAGCTCCCAAAGTTCATCGTTCAAGTGCCTGATTTCCATCAATGTGTAGAAGAATATTTATCGGTTAATCCGTGACACCAGTGTTTTGGGGTCTGATGTGTTGGTTGCTGTATTGGCTTTTGCACTTGTGTACTGCTTGTAAACTTACCTGTGATTGCATTATTGTTGTGCCGCTTATACATGCACTTGTTAGTTTGCGTATTAACCTTTTTATGAATGTGTACATTTTAGATGTGCTTGTTCATTTAATGTTCTATTATATGTATGCCCCTCCTGCTTTGGGCCGGCAACCTCAGCCTGCAGTATGATGATGAAATAAATAAATAGCCTCTGCCCTGCAATACACTTATCTGTACAATCCTGCATGTAGTGTAGGTAAAAAAATGCCGTATCATATCTAAAATGTATAATGACGATAGAAATTTTGAACAGTTGCTAACTCTACATTCAATAATTCAGACTCCGTTCACAGCTGTCGAGCATGCTGAATTGGCTGCCATTTTCTCCTCCAGCCCCTTGACACCACATCAACTATGACTTCGGAGATGGCAGACAAAATTATGATCTATGAGGCTTATGTTTGTTGTTTTGTGGGGTTTAACATCCCAAAACCAGCTCTGATTATGAGAGACGCCGTAGTGGAGGGCTCTGGAAATTTCGACCATCTAGGGTTATTTAACGTGCACTGACATCGTACAGCACACGGGCGATCTATGAGGTTTAGTTTTGGTCGTGACACACCAATTTTGGGAGCAAATCGCATCATCGCCGCATTTTGTTCTGGCACCCCACACACGGTTTGCGATTACGAGTGCGGTTGGAATTTGGTACTTGGTCGTGTTGTGACTGCAATCGCTGCTAATGCTTCAGTGTTTTATTCTTCAGTGCTTCTTTATTTATTTTGCATTCCAAGACGTCTTTCTCATGACGATAAGTGACAGACAACCTTTATAAATGAGCAATGCCAATGACAACGAAATGAGGCAAGTACACGAGGCTGACGAGGTAGCATACCTGCTGATGCCTTGAAGACAGTGTGAGCAGACGTAATCAGCAACTGCTTCCATCACAGTGAATTTACCTTTGCTAATTGCTAACGAGCCTGACTACGCAACAAAAGAGCCTGAACAGCTACTGATCACAAGCTGAAATGCGGACATCTTTGACGACCTCAAGGCTGTGATGTGGCGATTCCTGCCACCATTACATTTCAAAACATTGTAAATATTATGGCACAGTGTCATCGTGTGCCAAACTGGGCAATTATGAAATAATTTCACAATCTCTAACTGTAAAAGAGTGGCTCCGACTACGAAGATGTGCCCTATGCTTCAGAGCCATCACATGCGGATACGACTCAAGCGCTTGCTGTCCATATTTTGTCGTCAACTGCCAGAAATGCATGCGAACTTGGTCCCATGTATGTGCAAATGTGTGCAGCAATGCACTGACCACTTCTTCGTAAGCCCAGGTTCCTTAGAACGCCAATCAAGTGGTCTTCTTTTGATGCATTCATTTTTTTCAGATGCTTGATGATTCGGACTTCTTTTACAATCACTGTGGAGTTGACTGCATGCCTCCGAAATTTCCCTAGCCACAACATTACCACTCCTGCCCAGAATAACAGACAGTTCGTGCTCCCGGGCTTGAACATTGGCAAAACGACAAGTTTGTCTGATACACACTTTACTACAAATGAACAGAATCTTGTAAACTACATCTACAGTGCATTTGAACTAGAGAAGTTCAGAGGAAGATGGAGGCTTGAGTCAATGAACAGCTCATTAAAAATGATGTAGAACATGGAATGTCACTGGAGCCAACGTTTTGACAAGTGGACAACAATTTAACGACCTGTTCATCAATGCCTATGGTGCATGTAACATACCACATGGCACAGTTCTTCCTACAAGTGGGTTTCTTTGGTGGAGCTGAAATATGTGGGCTATGCCCAGCGAGCTTGTGTGATGCTTAAAACACAGTAGGCACATGGTGCCTTTTGGCCATATTTTTTTATTGTGTGAAATATTATGCACATAGGGCACCACTTCAGGACTTTTAGTTCTGAGAACATGCTTGCATTTCTCCTCACCCTTTATTTTCTGAAAGCATCTTGGACACTGATACATAAGCGCAGAGCAAAGGGAACCAGCCGCCTGAACGCACTTAATTTGGCAGTTACAGCTATCCTGCATACCATGTGAACACAAGATGTCATGAGTACCGATTCGATGCATTGGGCTACAACTGCTGGTTTTACTACCCATGTCCCAAGTCATATGCTAAGAACTCTTTATGAGCATCGAAGAATACATGCAGCTAATGTGTTGCCCATTATAAAGCATGTTAATGTCTAAAAACTGCTAATTGTCATTGTTAGGAATCTCAGGGGTAAAAGCTAGGCCCCTTCCATGTTGTCTAAACATGTCTAAAATTTCTTCCACAACACTCATGCTCGTCTGGTTGGGATTAGTGTTTAAAATTACAAGAAAGCAGTCTATATACTATATAATATACTATATAAAAACTTATGGGACTTTCTCTTTGTCTGAGAGGTTATTGAGCTCACATTCAATGGAAACTAAAGAAAATACTAAAAATAACTGGGGGCAACAAAGGATCCAATGTAAGTGCCCTTTTGCTGGATTTAAATTGTCAAATGATACATAGGTTGATCAAAAATAGCACTCTCATAAGGTCAAGAAATTATCAATTGGAATTCTGGAATGCAACCACGTCATTCTTTTCTATACAGGACTGCACAGCAGGAAACAGGGCAGCATGAGAAATGGAGTAAAAGAGATGTTCAACACCTACAGAAAAGGTGGCTTTACAAAAGTAAAGAGAGTGACATTTTTCGACTTTCTAGCACTGTTGGAGTCATTTATAACGGTAGCATTTAAAGGCGAACTCCCGCTATTTTTCGAGTTCAATAGATCTCAATAAAATTTGCTGGGTACATTCCTTGGCACACTTTCGTCATTTGTGCAAGATTGCAGGCTCGAGAGATTTGTAAATTGATTGCAGTTCAATTTTTGATGATTACCTTGAACTGCTCAGCTGGCTTCCTACAATTATTGGCCACACTGTGTGTTGACGTCACCTTAGGCAAAGCGGCGGGAGCACACTGCTACCTTACCATGTCCTTCGAGATCTGTGTGCGCTGCCAACCTTCGCAACATTACCGTCAGGGGAAGGGTGCATGCGCTGTCGTACCATTAAAAAGGCAGTTTGACCAATCTGACGTTAGTGCTGGGGTGAATTTTTTCTTGCGATTTAAAAATTCTTTTTACGTTTACTAAGCATTTATTCTATCAGGAGTGTGACAGGAGCGCCTCAGGTACATAGAATTGCCTTTACCTTGACATGTTAAAAAAATCGTTGGAGACGGCCTTTAAGCATTTTAGCAAGAACCGACAGAGTTGCTGCGGCCAAGCACATTCCTCACAATGCTTTCAAAAAGCATACCTGTTTTGTGTGTTTTAACAATGAAAAATACATAATGGACTGAAGCTTACACTTGCCTATGGACTTATGCAACCTACAAACAACTTTTGTTCTGCTGTGTATATTAAAGGGATATTAAGGGGGGACACAGGGCTGAAAGGTCAACTTTCGAACTGCTGCACCAGTTTTAAAGAACATTTCAAGGATTGTTTACTCTTTAGCCATTAGAGTATGCTCTAAATTTCAGCACCTTATACAAACAGAAAGTGATTTACAGCTGACACATTGTGCGATCAGGTGTGCCAGATTACAAAAACAGTAATTTTAAAATTAATGAAGGTATACTAATTATTTTTCATTAGATAGCTTCTAGATGCTTCATATTGCAGGATAAGGCCAGTCACACATTCTTTTATGTCATTCTTTATAGATGTGCCATCACTTGAAAGAGGTAGTTAATCTTTTTGGTATGATAATTATTGGTTTTCAAACATAATTAGACATCTAAAAAATACCTTACTTTGCTCCTGGCAAAAGTGAAGTCTAGAAACCACCTTATAAAGAGCTTTTGCCAAAGCATTTTAGAAATGATAGTTTTCCTAACGGTGGTGTTCCCTCAAAATGTGCAAACTGAGAAAAATGAGCTCAAGGGTTTTACAAGATGCTATTTCATTTTACAGCCAAATAAATTTATTCAGAGTGCCAAGCTGTGTAGGTGGGGCCCTCTTCTTCATTAAGGCGCCGTTCTGCGGCAGTTTCTTCAAATAAAATTCTGTTTTTTCCTCCTTTCGAAATCAAAGAGAGTGGACATTGATGTGAGCCTTTTCTGGTGGAACCACCTACCACACACTCATGGCTCAATGAACTCTCAAGAGAAACAAAAGATAACAAGTATCAAATACAGTTAAACCTTGACATAACAAAGTCAGTAAAATCTGCAATTTACTTCGTTATATTTAAATTTTGTTGCCGTCCTGACGAAGACAAGTTCACTAGTCGAAACAATGGCTCCAGCAACATTTCCAGTTTTACATCGTTTTTAATGATCTGTTTATCAGCTAAAGCCTCCATCTTCCCCTGAGTTTATCTAGCAGTTTGAATTTCATTATATCATGAATTTTGTTATACTGAAGTTTGTTATATAAAGGTTTAACTGTACAGCCAAAGCTAGTGCAAACCCGAATGGCACAAAACCAGTATGAGAGTGTCACGTGAAACGCTTCGCCAGCGTCTGTTTTGGTATGTGCACCACTCAGCATACCCACAGCTAAACATATACATTTCTTTTTCACTTTCTCGTTAGTGGTCTGCTCTACTCCACTCCCGAGAGAAGGTCTGCACATAAAGTGCACAAGGAACAAGCTTTATAATGTGGATGTATACGTCGCGTTATCGAGCTTGATAATCAACAATTTCTTGACCTCACTGGAATGCTGTCTTTGCTCAACCTATGTACAATTTGACAATGAGGTATACATCCAACGAAATGGCATATGCATTGGTTCCTGTGCTGCCCCAGTTCTTTGTAGAATTTTTTAGCTTCCATTGAATGTGAGCTCAATAACCTCTAAGGTGAGAAAGTCCTACAAGTTTTTAAATATCTAGATGACTCTCTCACCGATTTAAAACACTAATCCCAACCAGATGAACACCAGTGTTGTGGAAGAAATTTTTTTTAGGCAACATTGAAGAGCCTAGCTTTTACCCATGAGCTTCTCAAAAATGATGATTAGCAGTTTTTAGACTAACATGCTTTTTAGTGGACAATGCATTTGCTGGATGCATTCTCCACGTGCTCATAGAGCACTCTTTACATACGACTTGGCACTTGGCATAGAGTAAAGTAGTAAAACAAGCAATTGCAGCCCAATGCCTTGAATCGGTACTGATGAAGTCTTGTGTTCACATGGTACAGGATAGTTAACTGCCAGATTATGTGTCTTGGGCAGCTGGTTTCCGTTACTCAATGCTGATATCAGTGTCCAAGACATTCTTTCAGAAAATGGAGGGCAACATGAAACGTCAGCATGTTCCCAGAACTAGAAGGGCTGAAGTGGTGCCCTATGTGCATAATGTTTTGCACAACCTAAGAAATGTGGCCGAAAGGTACCATGTGCCTACTGTGTTTTCAGTGCCATGGAAGCTCACTCGGATTTTGCTCACATATTTTGGTGCCACCAAAAAAACCCACTTGTGGGTTTCTACGATGCATGTAACATACCATGTGGCATGTTACATGCGCCGCAGACGTATTTACGAGACTCCGCTCACTTGTGGTAAAGTGTATATTGGACAAACTGGCTGTCGTGTCAATGTTCGAGTGTGGAAACACAAGCTATCTGTTTTCAATAAGGCTTCCTTCTATTTACCTACACATTGTAGGTCCTGCACCCGTGAGCCATGCCTCATTAATATTCATATTCTGTGCAGGTGTGGTAAAACGGTGGCTAGAGAAATTTTCGACGCATACCACAATAAAAATAAAGGTATCAACTCCATAACTGACATATCTGTTGTTTTGCGTGGCAAAGCACTGCAGTTCTTAGATATGGTGTTTGAATATTCATGATTGCTGATGCATGTCACTTTGAATGTGATGTGCAGTGCGCTTGCACACTTCTGTCCTGCTGCATATATTAAGGGAGGTGAACCACCATAAAGATTAGCTGAGAGTGGTGCTTCTCTTGTGTACAGTGTGTTTCTCTTGTGCTTGTCCTTTATTTTTTGTGCTGACTAATCTTCTTCACAAGTAGTTTGTGTTCCACATAAAGCACTGCAAATACGAAATTACTGAAGTGCGACACGTGCAAGACAGCGCTACATTTTCCTAGCTTCCACAGCATTGCCTCTTCAGCACAAAATTGAGTTAGAATGAATTATTACAATAAATTAGAATCGACGTGCCCTATATTCAGTGCAGGTTCAATCAACAGCAGCTCATAAGACATGAGTTAATTTCACATAAACATTTTATCATAAAAACCAAATAATCCCTAAATTTATGGGTGCATCAATTAGTGGTACACAATTTACTATATCACAAGAAACTCCACTGCGCTGGGCAAATCATAATGAAGAAGAATGTACAAATAATACATATAGTTATTAAAGGATACAGGTGCAAGACAATGCAGTGTATGCTTCAAGAAGCAGCTCCATAATTTCCACCCTCGATGCGTCGTTTGTATTCTGATTGTTTCTCATTGCCAAGATTGCAAGGTGAGGTAAGATGACTGAAATAATAAGAAAGGCAAAAGGGCACATTTAGTGATTACAGACAAAGGGCTCCACAAGACATGTAAATCAAACACTGCAAATACTATATAAACTATAGAGCAGCCATGAGAGTTTCTAATCACTGTGACTGACTCACACGTCAATCATAGTTAAATTTTATGCAAGCCTATACAGTGGAACCCCGCTGTTACGTTCCTCACTGCTGCGTTTTCTCGGCTGTTACGTTGTTTTTCATCGGTCCCGGCATATCTCCCATAGGATCCCATGTATTGCGAACCCCGCTGTTACGTCGCAACTGTGGGCCTGCTCCCGCATGATGCGTCGCAACCTGGAACGCCGTACCCGCCCGGGCACCGCTATTTCGATTTGACTTTAGACAGCCTTGGTCACGCTTGCAGGAATCGCCGCCCGCTGATGGCTGCCGAGATAGCACGAGCGCTAGCGCTATCTCGGCAGCCGAGCGACACTCCCCTCCACACCCCCGGCCCCGCTTTGCGTCTTTTCATGCTCGTTAAAGAAGGGTGTGGCGTTTCCTCCCCGCTTCGACGGCAGGCGTCCCGATAGGGGTGATGTTATCGCCTCCGAGCGACAGAGATGGGCGGCGCGTTTGATCTCTGCTTCAGCTGTTTTCGTCGCCCCCACTCGCGTGCCTTTATTCCAGCGACCGTACTTTGGGCTCCGGGGGGCTTCCGGAGAAAAGAATCGGGAAAAGGGACATCGCACTCACAGCCGCTTTTGCGTATGACTGCCCTCGCCTGCGCAGCGAGGGGCGCGGCTGCGTGGCTGTCTAAAGTCTGTCTGTGCGCGCGCCGGCGAGCTGCTGGTTCGAGCCGGACGGCGAGCGCAAATATGCAAGGAAAAGCTGGCTAAATATCAGGGGTGCGCAAATTATGCGAGGGCGTAAGTTATGCGGGTAAATACGGTAAATAAGCACTGAAGATGGAACGTGAAAGCGCTATCTATAGTGTACTAGGATATCGAGCGATCGCGGACCCGACGCGACCAGCCGTACTCGCAATCACAAACCACACGCGGGGTGCGGGAACAGGATGCGGTGATCGCAGTGACGGGGCGACTAGCCTCCAAAATTAATTGGCGCGTCACGCTGGAACTAAACCTCAATGATCACAGTATTGATTGCGATCTCTGAGGCCATGCTCTCTCTCATCGGGGCGCCGGAGGCTATAATGGCGGCCCATTCACTGCGCTCGACAGCCGCGAACAGAGTCCGAATTATCAAATTTAGAGCTAGAAACCGTCCGAAATATCGGTCGTGTCAACACATTAAGTCGGTGGGGGCACTGGCGGTACCGCGCGGCTGTCCGAATTATCGCTCGGCGACCTAGATGGCTCATCTTGCTGAAATAAATTGTTTGAAGTCAAAGCGGCCCTGTTCTCATTCATTTTTGGAGCTTTCCTCATTCTTGCGTTTTCCCGGCTGTTACGTTTTTTTTCCCCCCATTCCGCTGAAAAACGTATGAACGGGGTTCCACTGTATTCATAGCGAATAGATGATAAATACTATGGTTCCAGATAAGTTCCTTGTAGCACAAACATTCACACAGTCAACACATTAGAAAGTGTGCCAAAGCAGCTCCACATGCACTCTCTTTTTTTATGCTAGAAATTAGTCATTGCAGTGCTAGCCATTTCACGACGTGCAAAAACCACTTAGTTTATCCGACATACAAATCAAGCGTAAATCCACTATAAAACAAACTTTCACTTACAAGAAATACTACTGTGGGAAGGCTGTCAACAGAAGTGCACAACTACAAGGGGCATATCCAAGCACCAATATAGACGCCAAAGTGCAGGTGGCAGTGCCTGTGCACACAAACTAATCCATAGCCTGTATGTCAAGCTTTGAATTTACACTTATCCATTCAGCTCAGTCACCCGGAATAGCAGAGATGCTGCTCACTGTTTGAATTCACCTGTCAATGACTTGTAAAGACAAGCTCCAGAACTGCAATAGTGCGCAAGAGTTCTATCCATGCTTTCAATTTGACTGCAATGTGCAACCCACTATTCATTCTCAATCTCCTAGTCGTACTACACTTTAATCTTAGCATTGCTTGTTCTAAATTTGCTGTAAACTCATCATCGTCATGAGCCCCCTTTAAGTCCACTGCAGCATGAAGGCCTCCCCTAATGATTTCCAATTTGCTCTATCCTGTGTGAGTTGGTTACACTTTATGCCTGCGAACTTCTGTATTTCATTGCTCCATCTAACCTTTTGCCGGCCTCTGGTGCATTCCCCTCTCTTGGTATCCATTCCGTCGCTCTTACTGTCCATCTGTAAGAAGTGCTACGCATGCGCTTTCTATGAAACATGGCATTCTACATAGGCAACATTGTTATGCAGTACTGAAACTTGCCGATACTATGTGTTCATAACTTTAACCAAAATTCTGTGTCACCTCTGCACCATGTCCTACAGAGGTTCACTGGTCACCCACCTTCACAGAGTGGTATGGCTCATGACATTTTTTTTCCCACCTAGTTCACAGAAAATCTATTTCCATAGGAAAATGTGATTTTCTACTGGCTCTCTGCCAGAAAAAAAAAAAAGTCTTAGAGCAATAATAACTGCTGGGGTTTTACATGTCAAAACCATTATATGATTATGAGGCATGCCGAGTGGAAGGCTGCAGAAATTTTGAGCAGCTGCTGATTTTAGGAATACATTTGGTTTGTTTAGATAACCCTTGGCCCTGTTTCAGCCTTTGGACCGACCACAACGCATGTCCACTGGCACACCAAAGGAACCTACATCTAATTGTCTAAGCTTTTGTGGGGGTATTTTCAAGGGACAGATACTCAAGTTCTTCAATTTTCCCCAGCGAATGTCTCCTATGCATCTGTGGCTTGGGTACTGCGACTAAGGTTTAAGCCTCCAAATACACACTGCATTCACCCAAGGGTGTTCTTTTATATAGAATCTGCACAGCACTTGTCAAAGGACTGCTAAACAAGGCGGCCTATGGGGAAAAACTAACCAAGTGTGAAGCATAAGACCACCATCATCTAAAATTACACCAGCACGGAGCTAGTTCAGGTGCTCTCCACTACAATGACAACTTCTAGTGCAAAACCTGAACCAAAGCAGGACATAAAGCACCCATCTCTATTTTGTAGATAAGATTTTTGTTACTCTCAGTGGTCTAAACAAAAACTATTTTTATGAATGATTTTTACATGCTTTCTGAAAGCGTCACATACAATTTTCAAGAACACCCTAGAACAATTATTTTTACATTTTGGTTCCATTCAAAAACCAATGACTAGGCCAAAATTTTATGTCATGGTGTATTATGACTACAAAGTCTTGGAAATAAAGCTAAAAAACATAAATGCACTGAAAATGAGCCTACTGTCTGAGGACAGAAAAAAAGTTACATGCCTGCATGATGCAACACCAGTAGTGCCAAAAGTCACTACAAGGAAATAACTCTGGTTATTGGCCGACTCAGCAATGGTTATCAGTCCAGTCATCATAAATGAAAACACCACAAACATCAGAAAAACTTACATTCATCTCTAAAGCGTGGTTCCGTATTTGGGCCTAATGATGCAAACATATGGATAAACTCAGCCTGCATTAAGTGGTCATGGCTGTGCTGAGGGTCTTCCAGAAAAGCCTGCAGCTGCATGAAGGCTTTGTCAAGCAGCTACCATGAGCAAAAAAAAAAAAAAAAAAAAAACCAAAGTGGAGAACGAAGAAGCAGGAGTGAGTAAAAAAGCAGAAATCATGAGCAATTATAAAATCAGCACATATATTCCTTTTAAACATTTGTTAAAAGTGATCAAATATATTATTAAAGCAATATATGATTTCCAATTCCTTCTCTATCAAAAAGATTGATGCACCTGTCACCCAATACCATTATTCATTGTTGCATGACATAAGTTTTTCAGCGAGCACTTTCAAAGATTTCTGAGCAGAGGCTTTTTGAGAAAAAACAAATTTTCTTTAAGGAACAACCTGTCAGGTTGGGCAGACATCAGTAATCATGAGAAACATGTAATTCACATCGTTATTAAGATCTAAGATCTTATTAACAATGAATATGATAATCTAAATAACTTTCTAATTAATAGCATTTTTAGGTTTTTGTAAGCAACAGGATTGTAGGCACAAGGATGACAATGCCATATCAGTTTTTAAAGCAAGGAAAATGTCATTCTCTGAAATACTAAAGCCCACGAAAATGTGGCATTTTTTCATCATGAAACAGTCTTGCTGCCAATAGAGCACCGGAAGTCACATGCGAACGCAACATTCACTGGTGACATGTTCCAATGCCTCCAGTGGTCAATTAAAAATGTACTGAGGGTGAAACAAACAAATTGGGCAAAGGGATTGAGGTGCAGACATCAGCAGATTTAGAATGTACACTCTGCCCAATATGCCGTTTAGCGTTGCCAAAGAAGCCGCTGTTTAGGGGACGTTATGCAGGCTTGGATGAATGTAAACATGCTTGGCAAAATTGAACAAATATACAGGGGTGTGTGAATATTCGAAATTTCAAATACTTTTCGAATAGCATTTGCTATTCCATTTGATTCGCACTGAACTTTTACTATTCAAGCTATTCGAAGCTGGTAATTAAGGGGAAAAATATGCTCTGTCTCACGACAAAAGTGGTCCATTTCCGCATGTAGTACGCTTCGCCGCATGACAACCGTGTACAACGGCGAAGCTAACGCGCGTGTAGTGCGGCAAAACTAACACCCCGGTACTGCGGGAAAGCTAACACTCGTGCACTGCGGTGAAGTTAGCTCAGCTTTCTGCTGCACAGTTCTCTGTTGGACCGTTCGTAGTACTTTGGAATAACGGTGTGGGAGTACACTAGTCACGCAATAAACTTCTTTTGCCCATGTTTAGCAGCTTATTTCTCCACAATTCAACAAGGTATTATTAAAAAATATTCGAAAAATCTTCAATTCGATTCACGCTTGAACATAAGTATTTGACTTCGCTTCGCACTCAATATTTTGCTATTCGCACAGCTCTGCAAATATATATCTGCTTGCATCCTAAGCGCATGCAATTCCTTTGCATTTTTCTTGCTTTGAAATGAATCATTTCAAGGTCAGTTAGCTATTCCTATGGCTTTGGCCTTGACATTTTAATAGGCATGCAGCAGAGGTAGTGCACTGCTATTCTGCTAGCACTGGTTTTTCTAATGGCAGCTTCACCTGTCATAGCCTATATCGCCTCAAGCAATATGGACATACTGGCCGTTGTCAGATGATGGCGCAATTCATGTACGGTCGAACCTCGTTAATTTGAAGTCGCATAATTTGAACCAATGGATAATTCGAGCTGGCCGGTTGGTCCCGGCAAATTTACATGTATTTTAATGGGGAAAAACTCTCTTTAATTTGAACCTAAAACACGAGCAATGGTTAATTCGAACAAGATCGCCCGTCCGCTAAGACTACATTTCATGAAAGCCCAAGGCAATCGCCAAAGGTTGATGTGTCACCAGCCGTAGCGTCGCAAACCGTACCCATCTGCTCGCTCCGCAGGCATTGGAAGGCGCCATCAGCTGGCAGAAATCATGCCAGCTGATGCATGCGCACCCGCCGCCGTCCATCTCCTCCTGCAACGCGCGTGAGGAAAGAGGGTAGCTCAGCGGCTACGGGCCACCGGGAGAGCGAAGCTGTTGCGGCCGTACCACTGAGTAATGCCGCACATGCACAATGGCATCTCCGCTGGCCCACAAGCACGCTGCAAGGCGAAACCGGTGCTGGCAGCAGGGAGTCACAGTCAATGCGCACATGTTTCTAATGTTGGTATTGTGCGCTTGTACTGCCAATCAAAGGGACCCTCGCTAGTTCGAACTCTGGTTAACTCGAACAGATTTCCTGTCCCCTTGGAGTTCGAATTAACGAGGTTTGACTGTATATACCTTCTGGAATTGTTGGTTTGCCTTTTGCTCCTTCACATACCTCGAACTCATCTAATTCCTTTGATATTCTTTCAAAACCACTCACATTTGTTCTGTATATGATACCTGCTTGTTCTCTGTCGTAGTCGCTCACGACTTAGTTGACCACTTCCGTAAGGACCACTGCGACTGCCTCTCTGCCAGGCCACGTGTGCAAAATATTAGTTTTTTTGGTTACTTTTTCACTGAGGAATTTAAAGGTCTACTGCACGCTGAATGCTACATCAGCAACAATTGTGACAGCGAGTTTTGTCTTGCCATTGAACTCTGCTCCCTAACTGGGGATCTTTTTCTTTTTATGGCTATGGCTGCCACATTTTTACTCTGAAAGAACTGTTAGAACACTGTTGTATGCTGGTGTACCTTAATTTATGACTATAGGTGTATTTAGATGTATGTTGAAGAGGCCTAGGTATCCAAATTTAAGCCCAAGTCCCCCATCACAGGTACCTGGTTTAGGCATGTAAACCCCCAGGTTCTTACAATTCAGATATTCCTCATAGCTTATTCATCTTTGTACAAAGTGTCACGCGTTCTTGGCCATGGTCGTTTCCCAGCGGGCCCCTTTGGTTTGGAAATGTGAGCATTTAATTGCAGTCGAGAAAAAGAAAGATATGGTGTATCTTTGTGACTACCATTTTCCATGTGCTATCGGCACCTCTTTACCATTGACTATGGGCTTAACAACAACATTGCACAATCTACATTTCTTGGTCAGTCTTCTTTCTTTCCTGTTTAGGACATTTCCCCATCCTCAGAAATTGGTTGTGTCTTTTGGCGGTTAAAAAAAAAGTGAAAAATAAAAGGTGGGCGCTGGGCTGGCTGGATCATAAAGGGAAAGAAAAAAAATGAGAAGTGCAGCCTAAATACAGGAAATCGAAGAACACAGAACACAAGGCAAGCGATAACCCCCAAATAATATTTACTATAAATAACTGCCCTACATAACAGGGCCTGTTTTGTAAGTGCGGTCTCTACACTAGCTACAAATAGGGCATAAAACAAAGATGCAGATTAACACATTAAATATGAAACTTGCTTTGTGTCCTTCACTGTCGTGGTGCATTGCATTCTCCCCATACAAGGTGATGCATAGCTGATGATTGTAACATAAAATATGAAACTTGCTTTGTGTCCTTCACTGTCCTGTATTTAAGAGGCACTTTGCATTTTCCCCAAGCAAGGTGACGCATAGGTGACGATTGTAGCCACTCTGGAGCCTGCAGCAAAATGCATTGGCACATCGTGTATGGACCCAAGCCACATTTCCCACCCTGCAGACCACCTCAACTTCCGACCAGGCAACAACTCGAATCTGCAGAGCAACCGGAGCAACCAGAGGTGTGCTGGTAACACAATCTGATCGTGCCGCCACTAGTTCCCACGACCCCCAACCGGCCCACGTTTTCAGCAGAGCTCCAAAACTGAGTTGCTTCAAGTAACCTTGTCTCGTAGAGCCATGAATCTAACTACTTACTCAGCAAGCTATGCCACCAACGAAGAATTACAAGCAGTGCCAGTTGCCTATACAATTATACAGGGTGCTTTTTTTTTTAGTTGCAACACATTTTTAAAATTAGAAAAACATAAATCATGGGAATGTCTTGTGTACCATTCGAGTATACGGATTGGCAGCCTCTAGATACAGAACAATTTCCGCACTTGTATGCATAATTTGCGAAATTACGCGAATTAACTTTTTAATTATCAGTAATTGGTGGCTACAGCAATTGAGTACTTTGGAGCCCGTCCTCGACACTACCTATCTCAACGATCAAATTTTGAATAGCGGAGTGCAAGTCGGAGCTACGCGAACAATTAGTTCCCCGTGCCAGGCTCCTTGAAACTGAAAATAGACGGAAACAAAGCGTCTGTGATGTCGACGTCGCCGCCCCCTCGGCTTTCGTCACTCGCCACTCGCCCGTGGTCACCGCCGCTCCGGCTGCTTAGGCCGCGCAAGTAGCTTGCGTTATCTCCTTGTTATCTGCGGCGTCGGGCGCCGCGGGCGAGTGACGAAATCCGGGGAGGCGGCGACATCGACGTCACAGACACTCTTTTTCCGTCCACTTTCGGTTTCAAGGAGCCTACCACGAGGAACAAATTGTTCGCGTAGCTCCGACATGCACTCCGCTATTCAAAATTTGATCATTGAGATAGGTAGTGTCGAGGACGGGCTCCAAAGTACTCATTTGCTATAGCCACCAATTACTGATAATTAAAAAGTTAATTAGCATAATTTCACGAATTATGCGCAGAAGTGCGGAAATTGTTCTGTATCTAGAGGCCGCCAATCCGTATACTCGTATGGTACACAAGACATTCCCGCGATTTATGCTTTTCTAATTTTCAAAATGTGTTGGAACTAAAAAAAAACACCCTGTATAACACTACAGGCCAGCTGCGGAACTCGAGCAGCACATTGGTGCTACTTAGTGCAAATGTTTCTTGATCTAGCTTTTCACTACATGCTATGCACGCAGCTCATAGCTTGGTAGGCACTAAAGCCAGAATCTCAGCCCCTTACAAACTGTGAATGAAGCAAAGAAGTACACATGATATTGTACCCATGTTTTGCATAGCATAACAGGACTTACTATTTCTTTTTAGGGGCGAAGCTCCTTAGGGTGTGGGTCTGTCCCTCCTCTGTATGTATGTATGTAGCCACCTCTAGTTTAGTTTATGAATGGCTCAATAGATGGTGTTGTGTGTCCAGGCTGCTACCAGGACAAACGCATCATCATCATCATCATCAGCTACCTCTTTCCTGAAGCCATGCACTACGCCACGAAGTGCACATGGAAACATGCACCACAATGACACTAAATACCCAACATTAACGAAAGACTGGCCGTTTCTAATGATGATGATGATGCGTTTGTGCTAGTGCGTTACGGCGCGTGTAAGAAGCTGGTGTAAGACGCTGTGGCTTCTCCGCCTTATACTCTTTCAGCAGTCATGTGATGGCGTCGGCAAACGCGGTGCGCGTTCCGGCCTGTGTAAGGGGCTGCGTAAGACGCTCTGGCCTCTCCCTCTTACTAGAGTGTACTGCACGTTTCTAATGCGTTTGTGCTAGCGTCCCCTTAAACGCGAGATCCCAGCGTTCGAATACAGTGTTTCTCACGTCTTTACATGATGATCGACTGGGCGAATTACACGGAAGATTCACGGTTTACCGATGATTCACTCCGGAGCTTCGCCCACTCATCATCATTCACCCCGTGGATATGCTGTGATTTTTTTTGATAATTAAGACTGCAGTTTCTTCAACATAACTTTTTGAAACTGAGCTGTTTGACAACAAACAACAACAACGACAACAAAAAACCCTGTCTGATTCAGCTATTTTTTTTTCCTCTCTTGTGCTCCTAAAGAAAGACAATCTTTTGCACAGATGTTGCCAAAACAACACTCTACATTTGAAATTTATTTCAATTTTCTTTGTGAAACATCATGAATCATCATGTTCAATCATGGTACTATATGGACGTGACATCTACTATAATGGAAATATCGAAAGCTTTTTCCCAATAGGATAACCTGTACATTCATCCTGATACATATGTACACCCATAGAAGACTAACCAGACATAACTGCTCAGAATTTTAACTCCCTATCCAACAAGAACTAATCTCTTCAGATTTTTTCTTTTTCCTCTGTACTATTGAAGAATAGAATTCACTTCCATTATCATTGTTAAGAAAACAGGGTCAGCAATAAAACTGAAAGAATTTCTAGTATTTTGCTTAATTTAAAATATGTGGTCTTTCCTGAACAAGGATTGATTAATTATTGTGTGACTTATTTCTCCTGAAAAATGAGATTTATGAATCCTATAAAGCAACCTGCCATACTCCAAGCCTACCCTTCTGCCGTACGTATGTAGGTGTTGGCAGCTAAAAGTTCTGTGAAACAGCAAAGCTTATTTTTTACACATATAGCAGGATGAAAACCGTTAGTGTGCATTTGAACAAAAGCTTTTTCATCAGTCTTAAGCTCTCGCTAGACCCAGAAATGCTTGGAGTGTGTTGACATGGGCTTGATCAGCATCAGATTGCCAGTGATTGGAATGCTGCTACAATTGCTCCAACCTGTTACATTTCATTAATGCTGCTACATCTATGCTACAAATGAGAGAAACTACAACAAAGCTGCTTTAAAACATGGGCTCTGAGATTCCAAGCAGGCTGTTGCAACTTTGGAGGTTATGTATCTGCGGTGTAGCTTTTGGGCAGCAGAGCATCACATCAGCTTCTTTCATACAGATTAATTTCAAAGAATTGTACAACTTTGTACTGCAGTTGCCATTATGCATTTATTAAAAAGAAATCTTGCGGGTTGGTTTTATGACGGAACACCCACATAAATCCTACGAGTGGGCAGTTGCACCATAGGAAAGTGCACTGACAACATATTTGGGTTAAGAACATCTAATTAGTCCTTTTCTTGAGCATGCTGAGGATAGGTTCTTTCTACTTTGTGGTGCCTTAAAACAAGCAACACCACCTTATTTGTTGCCTATAGAGATCGCTTGCGAGGTACTAGCCTAGTCGGTGATGTGCCTTCCCCACTTTTTTTTCTAGACATTGCTTGCGAGAGAACCATAAAGGCCTTACTTTTTTTGTACTATTGCTATTCTCCACTGCAGGGCTCTTTGTCACGGCACAACATATATATACATATTGTCATGTGGTTGTGACACACGCGGCACTTGAGACGAAGCACATGGCTTGACGCTTTTATACACATGGCTTAATGTGTTCTCGCATTATCTCTGGAATTCGAGAAGTTACTCAAGTGTGCGCGTCATCATGCAAAGTTTCAGGAATTGTCGACACGGTTTTCGAAGTTACATGCAAGATAAACACTGCTTGCGTTGGCATAACAGAAAGTGATAACTGCGCTCGCCGCAAACAATCAAAGCAAGCACGCGATTCACAGGACGGTGATAACGGCGTTCGCGAAAACAACCGCACATGTCACTATCCCCCTCTGAAAAGCATCGCCCTGATGCTAAAAATAGGACATGCAAGTAAGAGTTCATGCAATAAATTAACAATACGTAACGGTTAATCAGCGTAATAAGGTTTCAGTTGCACCACATGTACAACTTCGGGTCGTGCACGGCGCCGCTGAGATGACGTTAAGCCATCGGGCACGACCTCACAGTCCAGTTCACCACAACGTCGGAGTACCTTGTAGGGTCCAAAGTAACGCCGTAAGAGCTTCTCACACAATCCCCGTCGTCGTAACGGCGTCCAGACCCAGACAAGGTCGCCGGGTTGGTATTCGGTGTGGCGTCGTCGAAGGTTGTAGTGGCGCCTATCGACTGTCTGCTGGCTCTTGATACGCAGGCGGGCTAGCTGTCGAGCTTCTTCGGCACGCTCCAGGTAGCCGGCAACGTTGAGGTCTTCTTCGTCGGTGCCGACCGGTAGCATGGCGTCAAGCGTCGTTGTTGGGCTCCGTCCGTAGACAAGCCTGTATGGAGCAAGCTGCGTCGTTTCTTGCGCGGCCGTGTTGTACGTGAAAGTCGCATACGGAAGTATGGCATCCCACGTCTTTTGTTCGACATCGACGTACATGGCCAGCATGTCGGCGATGGTCTTATTTAGACGCTCGGTGAGGCCATTCGTCTGCGGGTGCTAGGCTAGGGACACGGTGGTTCGTGTGACAGTACTTCAAGATCACCTGAGTTAGCTCAGCCGTAAACGCCGTACCTCTGTCAGTGATGAGGACCTCTGGGGCTCTGTGACGCAGGACGATGTTCTCGATGAAGAACTTGGCGACCTCGGCGGCAGTGCCCTTGGGCAAGGCCCTTGTTTCGGCATAGCGGGTGAGGTAGTCAGTCGCTACGACGATCCATTTAGTATTGCCGGAAGTCGATGTCGGGAACGGCCCCAGTAAGTCCATGCCGATTTGCTGGAACGGCTTTCGAGGTGGTTCGATGGGTTGCAGAAGTCCGGCTGGCCTAGTTGTCGGCGTCTTGCGTCGCTGACAGTCTCTGCATGTCTTTACGTAATGGGCGAGGTCGGCAGTGAGGCGAGGCCAATAGTACTTCTCTTGTATTCTTGACAGTGTGCGAGAAAAACCGAGGTGTCCGGCTGTCGGGTCATCGTGTAAGGCTTCCAGAACCTCTGGACGTAACGCTGAAGGCACCACGAGGAGGTGGTCGGCGCGGAGCGGTGAGAAGTTCTTCTTCAGGAGAACGTTGTTCTGCAGGAAAAACGAAGCCAGTCCTCAGCGGAACAACGTTCTCCTGAAGAAGAACTTCTCGCCGCTCCGCGCCGACAACCTCCTCGTGGTGCCTTCAGCATTACGTCCAGAGGTTCTGGAAGCCTTACACGACGACCCGACAGCCGGACACCTCGGTTTTTCTCGCAGGAAAAACGAAGCCAGTCCTCGGCGGAACAACATTCTCCTGAAGAAGAACTTCTCAAAGTAAGTACGCCTCAGAAAAACACAAAACCCACCTTCTTTGTCAGAAGGAATGATGCAAGGTCCTGATTCCTTGAGGTAGGTGACCACTTTCCGTATGGGCAACTGACGACGCTTGGGTTTGAACCTATGGAGCACATCAACACCTTCGGAAATGCATAGTTCCTTTTCACTGTCCGGAGCAAGGCCCGTAACTTTCCTGACGAAGGACAAGAGCTTAGGCGCGGTAAGTCTCGGTTCGACGGCATATTTCGGTCCTTGTCTAAGCGTTTGAGAAAGCGCAAGTAGCAATTGCCTCAGTCTTCGATTCTAAGCCGAAAGTGTCACTTAGGTCTGTTAGGACCGCTGCAAAGAACTTGTGCAACAGTCTCCAGTTACCTGACCTGGCCAAACAAATTGTGAAAAGCGACAAGTTAGGCTTAGATATGTTTTTTAGTGTGAAAACGTACAAGGAAGGCTTAGATATGTTTTTTAGCGTGAAAACGTACAAGGAAGGCTTTCCATTCTGAGTGATTATTTCAGAAAAGGGTTCATGGCAGAAGAGTGTTGCCCTGTTTCTGCAAGAAAAGTTGAACGTTCTGCAACCTAATGATCCTTTTCGCACAATGAATTCAGAGCGGATTGTAGAATTTTTAGTGTCTAATGCCGAGGTACAGGTAAAAGGGTTTTCCATTGATGTGAAAGATTTATACTATTCCCTACCCCACGATTTGCTTCTGGAGTTTGTTGAGAACTGTATTATTGAACATGGTGCTGTGTCTTTTCAAAATGCTTGTGGATTGTCTGTTCGAGGTTTTTTGGACTTATTAGCTTTGTACTTAACATCTACGTTTGTTAATTGGAACGACAATATTTACATTCAGAAGCAGGGAATTTGCATTGGGTCTTCTATTGCGCCTGTACTTAGTGAAATTTTTATGGCCCACTTAGATCGTATACTTGATGACAAGTTATTAGGAATTGATGTTTTGAAAATCTTCAGGTTTGTGGATGATTATTTGGTTCTTTTGAAATGTGATTCCAATGAGTTTCCAGGTTGCGCGGATTTTGTCTTTAAAGAATTTGAAACAGCTTGTCGGCCCCTACGGCTAACACACGAAATGCCAAATTCTAACGCACTTAAGTTTCTTGACCTGACATTACGGTTTTTGGATAACCATGTCTGTTGGTTTTATGAGCCCAGGAGCAGGAAACCTTTGTTACCTTTCTCCTCTGCACACACAAAAGCAGTAAAGAGGTCTGCGGCACGTATGTGCCTTCTCAGTTCTTTAAAGAAACCTTGCCTACACCAAATGAAAAAAAGCTTTGAGCAACAGGTTGTACGGTTGCAGGCGGCAGGTTACCCACTTAGACTCGTTGCAGCTGTCGCCGAATCGCTCTATCGGGGCCTAAAGAATCAGAATCGACCAAGTGATGACTTATCCCTGCAACAGCAAAAGTGTGCTGTTATTCCTTATATCCACGGCGTAGCACATAATCTTAAGAAGATTGGAAATAAGGCAGGCGTAAGAGTGGTTATGTCTGCACCAGAGAAGCTGTCTAAACTGTGTAGTGAAACTTGCCCTGTTCAGAAAGAAAAAAAGTGTTGTAAAATTAACCATCACAATGACTATGTTCAGTGCGCACAGACTGTTGTGTATAGGATACCCATGTCATGTGGCCGCGCATACGTTGGACAAACTGAAAGATGTATCAATGAGCGAGTAAAAGAACATGATAATAAGGTGCAGAAAGGCGTGGATGGACACCTGGCTATCCACTGCAAGGATTGTGGCTGTGTGCCATACTTTTATAACACTTGCATTTTGTATCGCAACAGGGATATGTTAACGAGATTGATAGTTGAAGCTGCAGAAATGAAACGGGATGATATTGATTGTGTCAGTGCACTGTCTATCTCGCTTACGCAGAAGGAACTTCGGTTTTTGGATGGTGTGTTGGGCAATAATGGATGAGTAATAACCGATATGACACGTGGGCTTTTTGTTTGTCTTCTTTCTTTCCTTTTTATAAGTCGCGCTTCCGAATAAACGCTCAGTTGCAGTCAAGCGCTTGTGTTGTGTCTTTCTTTCTAGCTGTCCCTGTGTGTAGTTTTTGCGCTTCTTACAAAGATGAATCTTGTACCAAAGCAGCATTTATCCACTGTACTCAATATGTAAGCTTGTTTTATATCTGTATCAAAAGCAGGTATTGACTATTATCCTGTTATTCCATCTTGGCAACCTGCTATGAAACTGAGGGCAGCTTAGGGATGGTAAAGTTGATGAACGATTAATCAATTAAATGTACATGGTTAATCGATTAATCGTCATCGATTTCACCCTTTCAATTAATTGAATTAATCAATTAAAGCTCTTCAATTAATCGATTACACCCCCCCCCCCACCCTCCCCCCAACCCCAGCACTGCCCCTTGGCCAGAGCGCATGATTGCAATGCGCGCGAAGCCGAGACGCAGATGTCGAGCGCATATTTCTACGCAAGTAGAAAGAGCCCGGAGCCGCAGGCGGCCATACCCCAATAGAGATAGAAATGAACTCGACCCAATCTCCGTCGCCTACACCATTTTATTTAACTCCCAGATTTTACTTGCCTCTTGTGTAAGTGCTGCATTGTAATATGCGCTGCTTATTTCTTGACCGGTTCAGTTCTTATTGCCGTTGTATTTTACTCTTTAGCGAATTACAGATTGTCACCAATGAAAGAAAGAGAGATAATTTATTGGAAGGTAGAGAGGGTGGCCTGATATAGTACGCCCCGGCCTTTGACTCTACTTTGGGGACAACGCAGCAGGGGAAAAGAGCGATGAAGCGTGATGATGCGGATAAGAAGGAGCGATCCGTATCTACATAATCAGACATGACTGCTTGGGCAAAGGGGACATGGACGCTAGTAATCAGTTCACGGCTACCATGCACTAGGCTGCAAAGCATAGTGTGCGGCAGTCGCAAAACATTTGGACACAAAAAAAATGAAAACAGAAGCACTTGATGCTGGATCCGCATTTAATGATGGCAGCATAGTCCAGGTGGCGCTACTCTATGCAAGGGCTACAAAACACTGATTTGTGTTGCACTCTGCTGACAGCACTGCAGGGCAGGCCACAAAAGACACTCGGAAAACACTACGTATAACTACAAGAAACAAAAAGTGACTATGGTGACGAGTATCTGGCTGACACATACCAAAATGGTCTCTTTGCTCTTTTTTCATTGCAGTATTGTTAGTAAAGCTCCTTTGCCACTTTAAATGCGACTATCTCAGACATTCTGTGTGTGTGTGTGGGGGGGGGAATTCGTTTCTTTCGGGAACTGCATGTGCTCGAAACATAACTTTCCGTTAGTATTTAGAGCACAAATTGGGTTATACTGCAGCAGAATAATAGTGATGCAGTCAACCACTTTCCTTCACCACGATATTTAATGAATAATACTTAGGTACTTGTAATAAAACAATTCCTAAAAAAGTGCATGGCAATATCCAGCTATGTAGCTGCAAGAGAAAAGAAAGTACGAAGGCAAGTAATTACAGTGATATGCTTACATCTGTTGTATAGGTGTACAGAAGAGGGTAAATTACATTGCCTAAAATACATGGGAGGTATAGGGCCTACCCTGTCTCCTTAGGCACGCTAAAGCAGCACAGGCTCAATAGAACCAACTAATTTCCGATGTGTCAATTTTACAGTGGGGACATCAGCGTTTGTTTTCTTCTTAATGCTTGTATGACTCTGCTTAAATAATTTTAGCCATCTTGCCCCAGCCCACATGGGCCTACAGTATTTTATAAATGAATAAATATGTAAAAAACTCGGAGTAATTTAGAGTTAATCATAATAAACCTTTACTGCCAGTTGTTGCAAGTTCATAACATACCGAATAATGCCAGGCCTGAAACTCACAAAACATTTCCTGCTTTGAACACCAGCTTCCACATGTTTGCAGTAAAAGTAGCTTTCAGCTCCAGGCCCCTCATCACCTGTAAGTTGTTCAGAACTGGAACCCAGTGTATTGTACCGGTTCCTGGACAGCTCTCACTTCATCATTTCGTGCCACAGAGAAAGAGTTCAAGCTTCCTAATAATGGTTGCTTAGAAACGTGTTTTTATCATGTGTTACTTCCTCTTGTGGTGTGTTATGAATTTGCAACATTTAGCATTTGAGTCATCTAGGGGTCCTTTCACCAAACGTCCCAAACATTGCGCTCGACCCTCTCCAATTCTATTATAAAAGATTGTGGACGTTCATATCAGTGCACTATTCGCCCTCGGAAAGTATTTTTTGGAAAAAATATATTTTTTTGTCTATACAGTGATTTGAATTTTGCCGTTGTGGGTGAAACCTAGGTTGTGAAAAAATACTCTAACAAATACAATACTTCACAGAATACCTTAAATATCTGCTATTTGCTTGAAAAGGAATGGCACTATCTTATTATCACCCATTGACGACCACTACTATGTCTCACGATGTGCTTTGCGGTGAAGCAATGCTGCAATTCTGCACCTATTTTGATTATTTTTTAAAAATTCTACGCATGTTATAGACACAATAGGACTATATCACATGACTGGATAGTTGGCAGTAAGCGTGTAAAAAAAGTATTGAAGTCGATGACCGAGTAGTTTCGAAGTGGAAGGGGCGCGAACATTGCAAAATGCGTGAAATGCCCCATGTTCAGGCACATGTAGAGGGGTGATGCGGTCCAAGTAAAAATGCACGCTTGGTGTCATTTGGAAGAGTAAACAAAGGAGACTTATTTGTGAAAGTTTAATCGGAGTGTTTTTTGTTTTAGGCGAGAAACAAAAATTTATGTTGAGCGTTCGTGGCGTGCCTGGGCGCGTGCCCGTAAGTCCGCTTCACTGCGGCGCCACACTTCTTTGGGGCAACGGAAATATGCGGCGCCCACGAGGGTGGCAAGATTGTGTGCTGCTGTGAGTTTTCTTGTTTCGACACGCATTCTTCGGCTTTCCACAGTGCCGCCGACGAAGTGTCAGGGAAAATGAGAGGTGGTTCGTTTAAAATACAGTAGAACCCCGCTGTTATGTTCCCGGCTGCTGCGTTTTCCCGGCTGTTACATCGTTTTTGGCCGGTCCCGGCATAGCTCCCATAGGATTCAATGCATTAGGAACCCCGCTGTTACGTTGCAATGTGGGAACGTTCCCGCATGTTACGTCGCGAATCGGCATTGCAAGCGGCGACTGCCGACGGAAATATTGACTTTTCACGTAGCTAGACTTGGCTTGACTGTAGGATTAGCTGCACAATGGGCGACGCCAATTACGTTTCCAGCTTCCGACATCTAAATTATGGCACAGCGATGCAAACTGTTGGTGACGGAATCGCGTACAATGATTACGTTTCTATCGATGACGCCGTTGTCATCTCCAAGGTTTTCTCTGTCGACGAAATCGTAGCCGAGTGTGCCGATGCGTGCACTGAAAGCGCTAGCACTGAAAGAAAATTGTGTGCCGATCACCACTTCTCTTATTTTTCAATGTTTCCCATTTCTTGGCCCTTACGTTTCCCAGCTCTTACATTTATATTTCACGCGGTCCCGTGAAAAACGTATCAGCGGGGTTCTACTGTATATTATTATAAAATAAAAGTTCCTACAACAGTAGAATTGTTATCCACAATTGTATGCGAAACAGAAAATGAAGACTGCATGCGCGGCTGCTGTCTTGTGTGCCCAAGCAGCGATGCCCTCAGGAGCATGCTGCGCAACGCATCATCTCTCGATAACGATAAGACTGAATACCTTCATATTCAGCAATGGATCAGTGGTGTCCGCTGCAGCCTCGAAACAATTATCTTAACTCCAGCCGAATTTTCTGAAAAGTTTGTGGACATGCTACAAGAGCTAAAGTTGCACCACTTCGTAAGCAAGCAGCAAGCATTCTAAGAGAGCTGAAAACGAACCTCAAGGGCGACGAGTTGGTTCATATTTTGGACTTCAGATATAATTAAAGTTTCCTTGTGCAAGATGCTCCCCAATCATACCACTGGGTAAACACGCAAGCCACATTACATCCCTTCGTCGCATACCATCGCTGCAAGGAAACTGGCTGGATCCCTTCGGGCAAAATCATTTGAAGTGATTTCGGACTGTCTTGACCACAATACAGCTGCAGTGGCTAAATTTCAAGATACAGTACTCAATGTCCTAAAACGTGAACTTCCTGATGTCAAAAAAGCGACGGTGCATCGTCACAGTACAAAAACTAGAAAAATTTTGTGAACTTGTGCTACCATGAAAAAGACTTTGGCTGCAGAGTGGAACTTTTTCGCAATCTCTCATGTTAAGAGCACTTGCAATGGGGTTGGCGGCACCGTGAAGCGGCTGGCAGCCAGGGCAAGTCTTCAGAGACCTTACAAGGGACATGTCCTTACACCCTATGAGCATTTTACCTGGCGAGAAGAAAATATCAAAGGTATATTTGTGCTCCAATTGCCAGAGATAAGGGTTGACAAAAAGAAAGTTGAGCTCTCAGCAAGGTTTGAATCTACAATTTCCCTCAAAGGTACGCGCACGTTTCACCATTTCGTGCCATCGTCACTGACCACTCTTAATGCCGGGCTCACCTCCTACTCAGCAACACAGACATTTCAAGTGGCGAAAACCACACGTCGGCAACGGAAGTAAGAACTACAACCTCCGCAGAGATCAAATACTGGGCACACAACCTAAGTGCTGCGTCTGTCGTATGTGTGCATGTAGTGCCGTGGCAATGAAATAGTGCTCAGCTCCGACTACTAACTAGCAGCCTTTAGTGCCTCCCGAAACCTTCTGTCAGCCATACCCAGTGTTTGCAAGTTTTCAGCAATGTGAGAACTCGCAGCAGCACACAATCTTGCCACCCGTGTGGGCGCCGCATATTTCCGTTGCCCCAAGGAAGTGTGGCAGCGCAGTGATGCAGACTTACGGGCACGCGCCCAGGCACGCCACGAACGCTCAACATAAATTTCTGTTTCTCGCCTAAAACAAAACACTCCAATTAAACTTTCACAAATAAGTCTCCTTTGTTTACTCTTCCAAATGACACCAAGCGTGCATTTTTATTTGGACTGCATCACCCCTCTACGTGTGCCTAAACATGGGGCATTTCACGCATTCTGCAATGTTTGCACCCCTTCCACTTCGAAACTACTCGGTCATCAACTTCAATACTTTTTTGACACGCTTACTGCCAACTATCCAGCCCTGTGATATAGTCCTATTGTGTCTGTAACATTCAAGAATTTTTAAAAAATAATCAGAATGGGCGCAGAATTGCAGCATTGCTTCACGGCAAAGCACATCGTGAGACAGTAGTGGTCGTCAAGGGGTGATAATAAGATAGTGCCATTCCTTTTCAAGCAAATAGCAGATATTTAAGGTATTCTGTGAAGTATTGTATTTGTTAGAGTATTTTTTCACAACCTAGGTTTCACCCACAACGGCAAAATTCAAATCACTGTAATAGACAAAAAAATATTTTTTTTCCAAAGAATACTTTCCGAGGGCGAATAGTGCACTGATTTGAACGTCCACAATCTTTTATAATAGAATTGGAGAGGGTCGAGCGCAATGTGTGATTGGCCAAAGCCATTTTGGAGCAGCTTCTGCAGCAGCAAAAAGGACACTTTGGAGCGAGAAAACAAGCTTTTGGAGCAGCTAAATGCTCACTGTTGAGCGAAAAAATTTACGCTGTAAGAAGCAAAAAAAAAAGAAAAAGTAGAGGAGGATACCTTCAGAAAAAACATTGATACGTGCCATAAAATTGTTGTTAAAGGCACTTCTGCAACACATCAGACGTTGGCCTAAATAACTAGTTACGTCATCGATGTACGAATGTCAGTAAAATGGGCAATTAACTTCATGATATTAAAACTCTTAAATTTTAATTTGACGTGTTACGCAAGGTCGTCATTGAACAATTCTGCTTTACGCATAAAGTTCTGCAAGAGTGTTCAACGGTGTGAAAGAAAAAAAAATCGACAATCATTACGTATGATACTTCCTAATGCGAAACATGTCTGTACAGTTACATAGTTGGCCCTCCCCCACATGCTGCCTCTTTTGTGCATTTGCATGGTGTATTTTCTTTCCGTGCATTGTTCATTGTTCATACAGAACTGGCTGACAATATTCCTTATGATTAAACACCGCGACTGTGCGGCACTCCCCTGCCCCCACTTTTATCTCCTTTTCAAACCGCCTATCTTTTTGCCAGTCCATGACGTCCTTTTATTATGTGCCCACATACTACGTTTTACACCAAGCGCAACGGCGCCGCAAAATCGTAGGAATGGGCGCGCATAACTGTGATCTATAAAAAAGAAAAGAAACTTCAATAAAGTTTTCAAGAATTCGATCTCATCGAACAGCACAACCAGCGACCGTGATTTGAAGACACCCCAGCGAAGTCCTCCTCACAGCACACGCATACGCAACGTGTAAAGCCAAAAGAAGTGCCGGTTCCAACACACTGCAATAAGTGATAAGTAGAGTAGTTATCGCTTCCGTTCCACCACCACGCCTTGTGATTTAAAACTGTGATGCTGCCCAGACTATAGTGCCTAGAATATACTGGCTAGTGTGCTGAGCGGAGGGGGCTCCCAATGGGAGGAGGTGGCAGGGTGGGTGATGCCTTCCAACTTTGGCCGGCAGGTGGCACCGCTGAAGTAAAGGTGCGGCTGTATGGTTTCGTGCCCCTGCAACTCCGTCGTTGCTCCGCGTCTCATGTTTTCTGAAGGTATCTTGCCCACGTATGCATTGCAAAATGAGAGAGCGAGAGAGAAAAGAAAAGACTGAAGTGTCACAAAAGATAAGCAAAGCTGCTAGAGACAAATTGTCCTGTTATTCCAAGCTTTAACTAGTGGACAAGAGAAAAAGCCCAAAATTGTTCCACAAGCTTCCACAGCTTTTACATGAACAGCTTGCTATAGCAGCCTAAAAGGTGCCAGCATGTCAAAAGGAGGAAACACATGGGGCTGGGGTGACGGGCTTCAGTTGTACGTGAAACAACTGACGGCATTAGTGTGCCAGTTTGAACGTCTCACAAGACCAAAGTTTATTTTTTAGCTGTTTGCTGCCACTGACTTCACTTCTTTTACATAACATTTAAGCTGTCCACTTTCAAAAGTGCTTTCTAGTTAGCTGTGTGGATGGGCAATTAAAAGCTGATTAAAAGACAACTCACACTCTCAAGGCACAGAAGAGTACCTCGACGTTATCCGCGCTGGTTACCAGAAGGTTTATATAGTGGCCAGCTTGGTTACACACGATATAGGAATGCCTCATATGTTTATTATTTTTAGGGGACAGGGACGCACATGAAATGCACGCAGGCACATCTACTGTGTGCATTTTATGTGTGCCCTTCCGTCCCCCCTCTTCGAAAGAAAGAAAAGTCTTGGGCAACTGTTCCTGGTACCAAGTCATGTACGTGTAAATTATGCTTCAACATCTGGGCTATCAGCTAGATACCAATCTTTTACATCTACAAAATCACGTTGCTGTGCTACTTTCGTGGCTCTCTCTCTTTTTTTTTTTTATTCTTGCAGTTTCTGTTATTTGGAGATGAGAATCGGTGATGTGATTCCAATTTTTTTTCTTTTTTCTTTTCTTGCCATACTGTTAAACCGGAATTCTAGATCGTGGACACCCTCATCAGGTCAACTTTCCATAAAACGAGCGGTGTCTTGCAAATTAAATGTTTCAGCTGCGAATCCTCTTCACACGAGCGCATAGGGTGGGAGTACTTTCACTTGTCAAGCTGGGTCTGTCTTACGATATTGTTTGACTTTTTTGTTTCACTTCAGCGGTTAACCACAGAATGACGAAAACTAGCAGATGGCATGTGGTAAACATGTTCAGTGCGTGTTAAACATTTTGTCGTTTTCTAGTGCCGCGTTATGTAAGGATTTTCGGCGGGCAGTGATTAAACGCTGTTTTCTTCTTTCTGTGAGAGTGTTTCAGACGAGAGTCCGCTGCGGTGGAGTAGTGGCTATATGCTCCAAAAGCGCGGGTTCGATCCCGGCTGTGGCGGTTGCATTTTCGATGGAGGCCCGTGCACTGTGCACGTTAACGAACCCTAGGTAGTCAAAATTTCCGGAGCCCTTTATTAAAGGGACCCTGAAATGGTTTTTACGATTTTGTGCAAACATGGTGATCCAGTAGAGCGAGTCATTAGGATCATAAGAGGACAGATTTCAGCGCTCTGTATAAAGTGTGTAATTTACAATAAGGTTTTGAACACGTGCATCGCAAAAGATCGCAGCAGCTCGCCAAAAGGCATTTTCAAATGCCCCCACCATCGAATGGTGGATGGGGAGGCTGCTGATTGGCCCCTAACCAGTGACGAGCACGTAATTTTCCCAACCTAACTGTGAACAACATGCTCCTACAATGTGCTCCTTCGTTTCAGCCAACGGTATTGTCACGGCATCTGGCGTCGTACACACGAGTCGCCGGTGCTCTATTACAGAGGCTAGCACTGCCAAGGCCGGCGACCTCAGTAAAGATATCGAGGCGCTATGTTGCTACGGAGGGCTCGGCAGAGCGGCTGACGCGGGAGGCGCAGTCGTCACTAGCGCGCACTCCGCAGCTGACCGAGTTGAGGAGGAACAGCAGTGGTAAGGAGGAAGGCGACAGAAATAAGTCCACAGCTGCCTTAGTGCATGGTGCTTCGCTTTATTTATGGTGTCAATGATTTCACAATTGTGTTGCTTAATCAGTGACGCAATGTCAAAAAAACATTTCAAGGACCCCTTAATCACAGCGTTCCTCTTCCTTCTATCTCTATCATTCCTTTACACCATAGAGTTTCTCACAATTACACCGTATACCCACGGACACTGCCATGATCCCGGCATGGGCTGCAAAAAAATAGTGTCCTTTCCTTAACCGAACCACAATAATCACACGAGACCATTTTAAAAGCCACGAGGAACGCTGAATTCGGAGCAGGAAGCGCAGTGCTATGGAGCAGAAACTGCGGGCGCCGCGCATCCCGGACGGGCCATGAACCTTAGAGACTTGCAGCGCCGCTATGCGGTGGCTGTGGGAAGGCATCAGTGTGGTGGCCACGCGAGCGCGCGCACTCAGCACACTAGCCAGTATATTCTAGGCACTATACCCAGACCAAGGGGCGATGCCGATGTTATGTTCACTGAACCGCTCACTCTCCACCTTATTCAATTAACGCACACATCGAAAACATTGGCACACCATGAAAACAAATGCGCTTCGGTCAAAATGTGGATGAAATCAAAGCAACAACCTGAATGGTGGCAACTTTTTGGTATACACGTCTTTTCTCTCGCAATTTCGCGCGTTCACATATATCCGAAGAATGCGCAAGACGATAACTTGGTACGGCATCGCAAATTTCGGTCGCCGTTGTGCACTGGTTCAACAGCGTAATTCTATAAAGTCGGCAGCGGTGCGGCGCGCGCCTGCGAGGAGCTTGAAAAAAGAAAAGGTGCGGGGGGGCTTCTTCAAGCCAGTTGCCTCAGTTGTGGAAACACTGCAAAAAAAAAAAAAAAACTATTTCGCGAACGGTACACAAACACCCTATAGGTTCCCCCCATGCTGCCAGTGTGTCCTCGCTGTTTCCTTGGTCTGGATTACCATCTTCCGAGTTCGGAATCGTGCAAGAAGCGATGTCGCTTTTTTTCTTGCCGATCGGAATCGCTTTTAAGACACTGGTCTCATTAGCATCCATTTCCTGAGCGAGCACTTGCGAGAGCCTTCGTGCTTAAAATCGCCTCCCATAATGTCTATGCATGCATGTTCGTCACCGAATCGGGTGCCAACGCATGGCAGTGCATGAGCGGCACGACATACAGAACCATACGCCGATTGTGGAGGGCGCGATTTGAAACATTTATTGCCATTGCGAAGTTAGGATGGACGTACCCGAGAGGTTGGTTTCGTGCTAGGAAAGCGAAAACACGCGTTTGGCGCAGTTCTGGTGCAGCAGTACGGAAATGTGGCAAGACGTAGCAGGGTGGCGCAGGATTTGCCTTTTGGCGCAGTTTGGTGCAAATGGCGCAGCTATCACATCACTGGTAGCATCTGTACATACAGTAGGGTCAATGGCCAACCGTGGAAAACACACACCAGCGGTGCAGACAGCCCTGTTGGGAGGGACAAGCTGTTTTCAGGTGTACGAACTGCAAAGTTCATGTGTGTCTCAATAAGAATGCGAACTGGTTCCAGCAGTTTGACCTGTCCTAAGATGACGTGCTGTCACCAGATTCTGTGCCAAAGGTGCTGATGTTTCCGGTTACATTTTAGACTTCTGAAAATGTTTGCATGAGTTAGCAGGAGACACCAGGGCAGCAAGAGTTTGCAAAAGACACCATGACTGTGTCACACTGTGGCATTGCTCCTTGGTTGCTGGGTCAAAAATTTCTGATATAGTACAGGCTTAGGTGCCAGTTGTCACAAATTTGCAACAAACCTAGCAAGAAAGGTAGATAAGGTTGCATTGTCGATAATATACACATGAAATGTAATAATCGTGCCTATTTAAAACTGAAGCACGTTTCCTTTTTTTTTTTTTTTTTGGTGGCCAACTTCATAATTTTTGCAGCAAGATGAAAGAAAATGTATTCAACCCAATAGTTTTATTAGATTCCTTTGAATTCAGGCATCAATTGCAAAACTGGAATTACAGTAAGCAGTATTAAGACACCCGCCACCTCCAAATGTTTTTTTGATGTGATGGGAGTGCCCCCCCTTTCAGGGATAATAATTCTCGGTTCAAATTGGCCTTCAGAAAATATACAAACTTCAGACAAAACAAAGATATCAAACAGATATGTATGTTTGATCAGGGTTCGTACAGGTACAGCCCCTGTTGGAGGATATTCAAGGCCCTCTTAAATATTTTTTTTTCCTTCCGCATTTAAGATCCCCAGACAATCCTCCCAAAAGCGTTGCAAAGAAAATAATAAATAAAAGAAATGCAAAATAGTCTAAACACAAAAAATGTTTAGATAGCTTTACCAAATGTCACAATGCGGTTTTGTTTGTACCACCAGATAAGTCGCACAGAATAGAAAGTAGTTCCATTCAGAACTCAAGATTTCACCAACAAAACCTTTACGATGATAAATACAAATTAAAATTTTGTACAGTAAAGCCTTGCTAATTTTATCCTCATTAATTAAGAAAATCTGATAATACAGTCTTGTTCTCTGGTACCGGCAACTACTATACGCATTGTTCAATGGTGTCAAAATCTCATTAATTCGACTAGATTTAGCTGCTCCCAGATTAATGCAGACGACCTCGGAAGCACGTCAAGTGTGAAGCACCACGAATGTGGCACTCCAGCGCCTCCTCTATTTTTTCAGTGCCTGGGAAAAGGCTCTCCTCAGGCCGTCGGGCACCCACGTCACTGTTGCACGAAGCTGCCGCATGGCGGTGCTGTGCGAGCAGGAAGAGGAAAGCTGGTGCTGAACTGCCATGCACAGTGCGAAGCTCACAATATGACATTTGCATCCATGTTTGATTGCATTCGTGTTCTTCTCATGCTTCTGCAGGCTCTTATTCCACAGGCAGTCTGTCTGGCCATGCAGCCTGTGTGTAACTTGATTTCTAGGGGTGTACAAACATTCGAAATTTCAAATAATTTTTGAATAGAATTTGCTATATGATTCGATTTGCACTTAACTTTTATTGTTCGAACTATTCGCAGTTGGTAATTAGGAGAAAAAATACGTTGTCTAGTGACAAGTGCCCCATTCCCGCATGTTGTGTGCTTCATCGCATAACGTTTGTACTGGCGCGAAACTATCGCTCATGTACAGCGGTGGAAGTAACACTCATGTACTGCAACAAAAGGGTGGATAACCAGGCCATTTGGTGGATATACACGGCAATAAATGCACAAACACACACAGCTCATTTTCTGGTGCCAGCCGGGACGCAGGAAGATCATACCCGGGTCCACGGCTTGAGTTGGCGTTATTTCCGAGACAGAACGGCATATGGCTTGAGACCTTGCTCATCTTCAGCCACGGCGTACATCGATGAACCAGCAGCCTCGTGCCATGGCTCAGACCTCCCATATGCTACCACCGCAGCTAAGCCTCCGCACCCAGCTGCTCCCATTTCTCTCAGTAGGACTCTCCTTACCCAATCGCGCCAAATCCTTTGTTATATTAAACAATGCATGTTTAGCCTTGTATTGCTATGTCCACATAGCGTTCAAGTGTTTGCTGTCACAAGTATTTTGCCAGCCGATTGATCATTCGTCTTCATTTTTGTTATTGAGTATTCTTTGTTTGTCGCGCTGTGTTGATTATTTGTGGGGTTTTACGTCCCAAAACCAGCTACGATTATGCGAGATGCCGTAGTGGAGGGCTCCGGAAATTTTGACCACCTGGGGTTCTTTAACGTTCGCTGACATCGCACAGCACATGGGCCTCAACATTTCGGCTCCATCGAAATGCAGCCGCCGCGGCCGGGATTCGATCCCGCGACCCTCAGATCAGCAGCCGAGTGCCGTAGCCACTAGACCACTGTGGCAGGGCGTGGCCGGGATTCGATCTCGCAACCTTCGGATCAGCAGCTGAGTGCCATAACGGTGCGTCAGCCCGATTAGTCGTACTTTACATTTGCTGCATTGTCTCATGTGATTTAGCTCTATTAAACTCAAGCAGTCCTTCTTGTTAGCACTAGTCTCCCATCTCTATACCGTGGCTCACGTTCGATCGCGTGTGGACCCTATCAACAGTCAGCCAGTTGAACCAAACTTAATGCATGTGGGGTGGGACCCCCTCCGAAACGGAGAGTGCCAGTAATTACCTAACAATGCGAAATTACGTATCACTGTTGATGTGGTCTCACCACAATAAGTGCTATTTAGCATATTCACTCCTGCCTTAGTGTAGTGGGCTATACGAGTAGAGAGTACAGGGGCTCTTACAATGCTCAAGACTTTCAGCATTAGCCGCAGGCAAACACTGCCGTAAAAATTAGCTCTGAAGAGAGTGAGGGGTAACAGGACAATTTTCCACGCATTGGATTTCAACTGGGGTGCACTCTCATATCGTCTCAGCCGCTGATATGTGACCACATCAAACCACGATAGCCATAAAAGGCATGTATACCTCTAAAACAGCTTGACTGCCAACAGTGACCAGTGCATTATGGTTCTTGGGTACAAAAGCTTGGCACTACTTTAAAAAAAAAAAACGAATGCAGTCAGCAAGGCATCCATTTAACAGCTGCGAGTACAGCCACAGCGTGCCTTTTCCTCAAGCGACAGTGCAACATTGATCCTACTCTGGTGATGGTGCAGGGTGGCAAAAAGGTGTACTGGGGCTGATGGCCGGTGCCCATTGTACTCCTCTCCTCTTCCCAGGCACTGAAAATACTATAGAGGAGGCACTGACCACATGAAAAAGCGAAAACGGCATACCAAAATGAGGCAGCGTATAGTCACTGTCACAAGCGCCAACCACGCAGGAATGACATGCAAGCCAGAAAGCTTTCACCTATTTGCGTTTACTGCCGAGTGTTGCAACACGTTGGTTACATGCCTTTGGAAAAGCATGGGTGCAGTAGCGCACCCAGGATCTCTGCCCAGGGGGGGGTTCAATTTTTCACGAAGGGCCGGGCGTGCGATTACACAGTTGTTGCGTGTGTAAAAAAAAGTCAATAAAATGCCAAATAATAGTAACATCAATGATGATGATTATTTTATTTTTTTTTTCGGCGTTTTACAGAGACATTAGCGCCACATTCTTCTAGGAAATAGGAGCAGTTACGGAGTGGGAAGGGGGTTAGGTCGGCCTCAGGGGGGGGGGGGGGGTTACAGCCCCTGAACCCCCCCCCCGTCGGTGCGCCACTGCATGGGTGCCATATACTATGGCTACGCTGTTGATGCAGGGTTCATCCATGGCATATGTGGGAAACTAGTAGTTTGACAGCACAGTTGAACTGTGTGATAGCGTAGATACCTGTTGCATCACGAAACAAATGTGTGGACATCATATCTATGATAGGCACAATGCTGATCGTAGATGGCGTCCATGCCGTCGCTGTCCATGATAACGGTGCTATAGAGGACATAGTTACGTTCGCAGGAGATGAGGCATTCAGTTAATTTTGTGTTGACTCCATGCGCATAGCAACACACGTGCCTTCATAAATGTGCAGATGTCGTATGTGGTCACATCGCCAGCAGCCACGGTTGCATCCGCAGCGGACTCGATGATCAGTTGTTTCGTTTTTACTCTTAGCGCGTAGGCAGCGCGTGCCTGAATTCTGAGCTGTGTGGACGCTACCTGTCATTGCTTCGCCAGTGTCGACGGCCACAGTGGTTTAACCATGCCCCGTACAGTAGTTTGTCTTTACCCAGTGCAATGCATGTGCAATGTCACAAAACCCAACTTGGTGGAAGGTGTTGAATATTAGAGATTTTGCCGTGCTCCACACGATGGCATTGAACTCGCAATCAGTTCACGGCCAAATGATTTACTGATGGCCACTTTACAGGCGAAAAAATTATCGTCATGCATACACGGTGGTGGTAGTGGTAGTGGCGTTGACAAAGGGACGTGGGAGGGGAAAGTCGCGTGAACACAGTCTTAGATTACTTGAATGGTGGTTTTTACACTCCCTTCCTGCAAATTACTAACAGAACCTGTGCACTTATTCAGAAAATAAGTTTATCGCTGTGTGGAATTGGAATTTGTGTACTCTTTTATAGATACTCTCAATAATTGTGACATATGCTTAATTCATTTTCTTCTGGTCCCATGAAATCCGAATTAACGAGGTTTTACTGTAGTACTCCACAAACTCAAGTTTTTTCAAGGACTGTTGTGAAATTTAAGGTTTTTTAAGGGCCTTGAAAACAGACTTTCAATTTCAAAAGTATTCAAGGTTTCCAGGACCTGTGCGCACCCTGCCAATGTCTCGTGGAATCACCCTACTACAACTACATGTTAAGGATGAATAAACAACAGCAAGATCAGGAGCACAACATACATCTTTTTGAGTGCTTGTTGCCAAAATGGTTCCAAAGGGCCTCACTGTTCCGATGCGAACAGAACTGCAATGCAAAAACAATGAATGAATACACCCTTCATCAACGCAATGAGCTGGTGAGCTTACATTTCTGGGTCACTTGCAAGAGTGACAAGTGCTGGAGTCACACGGCTTTTCAGCAAAGGGTCAGCCACAGTCCCAACTAGAAGCTCAAAAAGGCGGCCTGCATTGCTTCGGACAAGTGCGGTGTTATGGACCACTCCTTCCCAAAGCACCGACAGCAGAACTTCATGGTAATTTTGGTTCATGCTGACAAGAAATCAAAAGAAAAAGGCACATGATGTTTTCAGACAAAAATGCCACACATGTGCAAGTTCAACAGGTAACATTCTAAACTGTAATGTTAAGATATTATGCTTCTAAAACTTGCATTTTAATAATAGCTATTAAAAAAATGTGATGCTAACTAGTGCTAGACACTGTAAGATTTTATCTTCAGTTCTTAGGTGGTTTGTGCGCTATCACTTACAAACATTGACGTGTCAATGAATGCTTCATACTACTGGGACATGGTCCTAAATCCATCACACCCGTACCACATCAAGATGAGAAATCACATTCAGTCATTAATTCCTCAGGTTCAGGAATGACATCTTCTTAGGCAAAGCTGCCACACAACCAAATTTAATGACATCTGACCTGATGATATTGATAAGAGTGTTTTCTGAAGTGAACAAATTCAATGCAATTATTATTTAAAAAATAAACAAGCATTTAAGAGTTCAATCTGGTTTCAAGACCAGTGATACTTAAAAATTAGTGTACTGTAATGCCTTTAGCTTGAGTTGCTGTCTTCTACAACACTGCAACCAACCACAGCAATTTAGGCCATTCAACATCGAAGGGACACTAAAGAGGAAAAAATTTTTTGTGTATTACTGAATTACCCTTTCACAATACCAACAGCACTACTCTTGCAACGAGAGAATGCTTAGTAAGAGAGAAAATGCACAAAAAAGAAATTTAGGTGGCAACCACCTTCACGATTCCGCACTAACTTGCCGTGATGTCATAGATTTCAAAGGCGTTTTTTATGAAACACAAATTTATTTTCCACCAAAAAAGAATTCGGTTGTGTTGTAGAAGGGCCCGAGACTTTACATAGTGAGTTTCATCAAATTTCATTGAGCAAATGGAGCCAAATTTCAAAGGAACTACTTGAAATCCAGGACATCACGCTTATGTTCAGGTGCCTGAATTTCGGTGTGAAATTTAAAAAAGAAACTTTGACCACTTTGTCTTCTAAAATTGAAGCTATTATGGCTGAATCAGCTACTATAACAGTTCTCAAATAATAATCTATGGGCCTCAACTAATCCATTGTTTCTCTTTAGTGTCCCTTTAAATCAGAAATTCACAAGCAACATGGGGCTTATCATGGTGAAGTAGCAGTCACAATGCTGACCTGAAAAAGTTAAAGTACAACTCCTGACATATGCGTTGTCATTTAGTCATGTAGAAATAGCCTTCACATGAAATATGCCATTTCAAATGCTTCAATTATACTGCAGTGCACGAGCTTTGGCACCAAGAGTATGCATTTGCAGTCAAATGTGTTCTGGCAAACATATTAAGTGGCAAAGGATACAAGACAGGTAACATTAGGTTCATCATTTTTGCATCATGCAACGGCATGTAAGTCATCTAAAATTAATGCCACTTTCTGTGCATGCATGACATGGGTATTACTGCATCTTGTCCAACAGTCCCCACACAGATGTCCCCAGGTTCAAAATTTGGCAGCCTTACAAAAAAAGGTAACAGTTTCACCTTCAAGGTGATGCACTAGTAGTGATAGCAGTGACAGTTATAAAAATGTTTGAAGCTTTGTCAGCCTCATATTTTGAAGGAAGTATTCACTTACTTATCAAATGCTTACTGCTTACTGCAGGCACCATGTTTACTTAGCATGATGCCTGCATGCACCGAGATACATGAACAAATGTCATGTCACTTGATGACTACAAACACTGGTTTTGGCAGTGCTGGCATGACGAGCAGCACAAAAAGAAGTGAGTGGATATGTTTATTTTCTTCTTACTTAACTTAACATGAGCTGCAACATTAACCATGTGGATATCTTGGAAAGCCAGAGGTCTTTGAATACCAGCAGAGACAGTGCCACTAAGCACCCAGCTCTCTTCCCCTAGTAAAATAATTAGGAAATGTGCGAATATCTGAAAGTTCGCAAATAAATAGAACACTTGTTTTATTTAAAGCAAAATCGATTCACAAAATGCATATTCAGGTATCCCCGAAGATTCAAATATAGATGTTCCCGGCAAGAGCATAGAATATTCAAATGATTTATGCTAAGTGTTATTTTCTCAGCGGATGATCATCAATACTTGGATTGTGTGAATATTTGAACGAATGTTGCAGTTAGTCCAGAATTCGATGAAAGCTCGTCTGGTCAGGTAGCATGATGTGGTAATGAAGTTTACGGTCACTGACCAAGTCAAAAAGGGTTGTGACCGTAAACTTCATTACCACAGAATGTTGCAGTATTTCAATTCTCTTCAAGACTAATTTAATTGCCAAAATTTTAAAGTATTCAAAAAAATCAAGAAATCTTTCCGCGTGTAGCTTGCCTGTAAAGGTGCTTTCACTGTACCATTGGTATCTATGTCGCGGAACAACCTTTCCAGAGAAAATCTGCACTGCCATGAAGACACACTTAAAGGGTAACTCCGGCAGTTTTTTTCACTATGTGCCAATATTTTTTTTATTATTTATTTATATAATATAAATGTTTTCCAATGGTATTGGTAGTCCTGTAACAGGCAGGGTGGTTCATTTTTCTCAGAAACCCACCAATAATTTTAAATAACCGAATGAACAATGTGTTCAAACCGCAACCGCAACATGTAGATGCTTCTTGCAGCTTATGCGGTGACGTCACAAGTGTCCCCACCATCAGAAATATGGAGCATGGTGCCAGAAAAATGAAAGCGGCAGTGTCATCCGACGATATATTAAGTTATATGCCAGTTTTGAACTTGACAGTGCCGATTTGATCACTTAAGTATCACCGTATTGCTCTTGACAGCCTGCCTGCTCGGGTAGGCAGTGTAGACACAAATGACGTCAAAAACACAGGGTGGCCTGTATGAGAATCTGCTAAACAGTTTTAAAATTCGTTTTGAGGAAAACTAAACGACTTGCAACTGCCTGGCTTGGCACATATTATTACAGTGACGATGAGAACATATAGTGAAAATTTCGTTGAGATCTGTGGACACTGAAAAATCGCCGGAGTTGCCCTTTAATAGGGAAATGAGCATAGTACCTGTATCCCGATTAAATTTTCTTAATGTCTAGGAGCAAATTAAATAGGTTTATGCTGATTAAATATTGTAAATTTTAAAACATAGTGTTTTACCGCTACTATTAAAATTCCTACTGCTATATTCTAATTCAATTATACTAAGTACAATTCACTGTAACTTTGCCTCGAACTAAAAAAAGCCGTCTTCAGATTCCATTCTTATGTGTTATTAACTCTTGGAAAGCACAAATTTTACAGAATGTGCAGCAGCTACTGTGTGTTGGACCTTTTTGTCTGCATAGAGTGAAGCATGCTTCTTACTGCATGTCACATTTTGTGACGTGAAGGTACGCTGAGCCTCTCAATGATGACACCTAAGCAAAATTTAATGTTGGGAAATAAACAAGACTATGTGTGAGCATTACAATATACATCCTAGCACAACACTTTCCCTTATATACCTATCAATACACATGGACTCTGTTGACACAGAGAGATCATTCAGTTATGTTGATGTTGTGTCCCTGTCACGTGTGGTGTGCGTGATTGACAAAGTGCAATTGAAAAGTGTCCGTTAAAAAAAAAGTGAGTGACGCAAAGAAAAAGAAAACGATGGCCGAAGACGCTAGTGGACCGGAAAGCAAAACCATGAAAAGACGACGATGATGAAGAACGAAAGGTGTGGCCCTACAAAACAAAGTAAAAGGAAAAAAGGACCAACCAGGAAGACCTATGGTGTTCCCAGCGGCCAATAGCTGAACACGGGAACACAGTGGTCGCCAATCAGGAAAGAACAAATAAACAGAAGAAAAGCTTGTGGCATCTGATTATTCGAGGAGTTCCAGGAAGGTGAGGGAAGGCAGAGGATCATCCACTTGGCTGGGCATTGAAGACTGCAGTCGGGTTCCGGAGCCAAGCCACCAGGCTTCACATGACCAGGACCTCCTGCTGACCTGACTCCAGCCATCGGAACCCAAGTGGCTCACAAGCTACAGGCAAGGGCCTACTCAATCCTGTGCCCGTAGGCATAGCGGGAAGAGTCGTGCTACGGGTCCGAGTTCCACGCTGATATACCTGGCCAAGATGCCGCTACCACCTGAACGACTGCCTGGCCGCCCACGTTGTCCATCATGACCAGAATTCCGGCGTCATCATCTTTTCGAGCCGGCTGCACTTCGCTCATTTGATCTTCAGTCAAGCTCACTGACGATTTGGTGAGCCATCCATTTCTCACGCGTCACCTCCGCACATCACTGCCGGACCGATACGCAAACTGCCAGGACTCACATAACCCCTATAGAGGCTTTATTAGTACGAATTGATCTCAAGTGCTTGATGCTTCATTTTTGCTCTTTCTTATTAGTTTACATTAAAAGCTCTGTGTTGTATTGTGTGAAAAAAGAAAAAAAAAACAGTTTTGTTCTCAATTAGGCTCTCAGAGGCTTCGCCTGAGAGAGTCATTCGAAAGAAATCAGTAAAAAGAAAGAACCTGCTTATCACAGTCCCGAAAGTGTCATAAGAATCATCTGGTGCTCTTCCACAACAGCTCCCTTAACTTTTAAATAATGCAGGTAAACTGTTTATTAAATAAACTGTCACATGTACGTTATGCCCGTTCAATGTTGCCATGGGATTTTGCAGATTCCTCAATCTGGATTTACAGAATTTCAAAATTTCCACTACATAAAGTTAGGGGCCTAGACGTGTTAAATGTCTATTTCAGTTGGTCCTTGATTGACAGAGGCTCTATAAACTAAAAACCTGTGGCTCGCACCCAACGGGCGCAGCATTACAGGTATGAGCCACAGGATTACAGTGTCATTAATCATGCCGCACATTACGAGTATGTCACGTTAGCAATGTAAAGATTGGGCATTCATATTTGCCAGACATTTATACGCTGCTATTCATACCAGGTGAACAAGATGACCAGGAGAGCATTGAGATATAGGCAGACCCCTCCCCCCAACAAGCATGTGCACACACAGAAAGACAAGACAGATAGCGTCAAGGTGACTTACTTTCTTCAAGAAATATGTCAAAATTAATAGCTTACAAATTTTGGTACGAAACAGCCTTGCATTAAAGAATGAACCTAAGAAAGATTTTCTGTAGCAAAGAAAATGTGACAGCACATACCTAAGCTCAATGAAGATGCTCTCCACACTTGACAAAGGAAGTTCACAAAGTGACACTACAAAGAGAAGATTCCTCAAGAAGGATGCCAGCTCTTTGCAATCAGATTCCTGCAGAAACAATCAATCAAGGTTAAATCCCAATGCAACAACACACTATTCCTCAGTTCTCCCTACACATATGAAAATGAAACTGCTTTTTCACACAATGCTTTGGCAATGTTATATTCTTCCTACCTTAGTTCTACAAATTTAAAAGAAAGATTGCTTTGAAAAGCACATGAGGCCGTTTAAGGATCACAGCACAGCAACTATGACCATGCAAGATGATTACAGTAGAATCTCAATGATACGATTACGGTTGATGTAAATTTCGCGATGATACGAATTTTAATGTTGTTTTGGACGGACTACGTTGTATAAAATGCGCTGTCATTCGGTGTTGTACGAACAGTTTCCCCAGCCTTGGCGGATGATACGAACGCGCAAAATGACCGCTTCACACGAGCGACTGACTCAGATTTTTGACTGCAGATTTTTTCCACGAGTTCCTTACGACTTTGGAGCGGAAAATGGCAGTGAAAAACAGAAAAGGTTTGCTTTTCGTCGACCAGTGTTCGGCCCATCCCAAAGACTGCAACTTCAGCAATGTCGCCGTAAGGTTCCTGCCCGCAAACACCACGAGCCGTCTACAGCCGCTGAATGCCGGAATAATCCGAAATGTGAAGCACCATTTCAAGGGATTGCTTGTGCGAAGGCTCCTGGAGAAAATTGAGCGCAAGGATGAAAACTTGCGGATTAGCCTGCTTGACGCGTTACATTTCTTGGCCATGTCCTGGGATAATGTAACCCAGGACACGATCGCGAACTGCTTGCGCAAGTGTGGATTTTTCGCGGAATCGGATGCGGCTCCGACAGAAGAAGACCAAGAGCCTGACGACGATTTGCACATCGAGGGTTGGGAGAACCTTGAAACTCGAGCTTCGGCGTGAGACTTTGTCACCGCGGACGACAACGCGTAGCGACCTGTGGGCTGCGATCCATCAAAGAATTGGTCGACGAGGCAAAGGATACCGAGTCTGAAAGTGATGGTGAAGATGCCGGTGAGTGTGATCTCCTACCGTCAATGTCGGAAAACCTTGACGCCCTCGATGTACTGCGTCACACCGTAAGCGCCGGCAGCGTGAGTGAAGAAACCACAGCACGGTTTTATTCCTTTCAGGCGGCTTTCTTGAGGGACAGCGAAGTTGAAAAAGTTCAAAAGAACATCATGAACTTTTTCAGCAAGAAGTAGTTGACCCCGATAAAGTTCTTGTTCATCCCCATGATCAGCTTTAACTTGTTTTGACTCATACGAATTCGGGATGATACGAATATTTTACGTGCTCCCTACGAGTTTGTATCATCGAGATTCTACTGTATACATGCAACGGACCTGTGCAATATCGTTGATATGAAAAGAGTTTAAAAGAAAAAAGTGCAACTATATGTCACTTTGCTTTGCGTAGAAGTACAGAAAACGTACAGAGGAAAATGCTGCCAGAATACCAGATGCATATACAGGTCCCACAGCACTTGTCAGCATGTTCTTTGCTTCCTGAGTAAAGGCCTCTATAAAATAAACAATAGCAGAAGAACCATTAGTTTTATAAAGACAACTTAATAACACTGAAGTTTAAGTGGAAGCTCTAGCACAAGGGCTCCAATGTAAACACATGAAAATTGAGCTTAGAACAACAGAAAGCTAAGCTGGTTGCTACGGGTTCATAATGAAATAAGGTAAGCCGTGCAAACATGGACACGAGAGAAGAAAAGTAGATGTGTGCTGTCTACCGCTCTTGTGTATGTACTTGCATGCCTTACCTTAGTTCATTATGAACACGAAAAGGAGAAATGGTTTTTCATTTAAAAGAAAAGTCAGAACGCAGGAACTATTGAAAGACTTCTTAAAATTTGGACAGTTAAACTTTATCAAAATAGCTGGAGACCATGAATTAAAAAAACTGAAATGTGAAATTTAACTAGGTCACTCAGCAATGAAACATGACATTACAATTCTGTAAAGCATGCCATATAACAGAAAGAAATTGGATGAAATGGGTGTATTAAACACATTTAGTAAATATACCAATAATCTACAAATACATATTTTACAAAATCTTGTAAACAGCATTAATTCATGTAAGTCACTGAGTTGCATATTAACTTTGCATATTTTATTTGTTCTAATGGGGGTAATTCATAGAACCTAATACTTGTTGCAGACAGGCGCCAGAGCGAAGAGCCCTTTTTTCTGGTTTAATTTGATTCCACTCAAAAACTCCATTTCAGTCTCGCTCCGGGACAGAAAGAATATTAGTCAATAACACTTTTGTAAGAGCACTTTTTAGTGCGCAGAAGTGACAAAAAATATTTTATCAGTGAAAGTGGCATTACAAAAAATGTTTTATTGGTGCCAAAAAGATGGGAGATTTCACGGAAATCATGAAAAAAAAAAAAAAAAAAAGCTTTTCAAGCCGCAATACAGGGCATGGTCAAAAAGCATATATTTCTCAGTCTTCAAATGCCAAACTTTGGCTAGCTCTGCCCCATCAAAACAATCACACAAAGGTAAATACTTGAATGTCATTCTGTTATGTCTGCAGTTGTTGTCGGACCCAAGACATACGCGCGGGGCACGGTAGCCTGAAAAGCATAGACAACCCAGAACAGCTAAAAACGGGTTTTATTGCTACTGGTACGGAGGCGGCAGCCGAAATGCTGGGGGAGAACATCGGTGGTTCATTCGTGGCGAGTGGGGGGCATGGGGGAGGAGTCCAACACCTGGTCGTCGGCAGGTGCACTCAGGATGTTCGGGCGCTCACTTGGGAACAAAGGAGTGCTTGGGACACAACATCTCCTCCTTCTTTAGCTTGTCGCTTGGAAGCGATCTGGGGGCCGCCGTGGGCACATGGACACTCTGGGCACGTAAGGAAGAGAAGCCTCCGCTTGCTGGGTGTCATTTTCCTTGCCTTCAGAGCCGGCCGGTGGCGGTGCCGATTCATCTGGTGTGAGATGCCAGGCTAACTGAGATAAAGCTTCTGTTGGGATGCTTGCTTGAAAGGGAGGCTGCCTCGGCAAATTACTTGAACAACGTAGCTGGTTAAGGTGGCATTGTCCGGTCTTTCCACCGATGTTGACGAGCCATGACCGCAAACCTATGCGTTTTGAGTACCGTCGCTTCAACCCAGCCGGGTCTTCTGTTGAACTGGTGGGTGTATATGCGCTGTCCAGCTTCAATTCTCCTGCTATGCGGGAGCTTTTCTTCCCTCGACTGTGTTTCCGCTGAAGGCTCCGGGACAATTGCTGTCAACTGGGTTCTCATTTCTCGTCTGAACATCAATCTCCCTGACGTTTGCCCTATGGTGCTTTGAACAGTGTTGTGCTGCCTGAAGAGAAAGCGTGCGAAGCGGTGTTGCATTGTCCCAGTTTGGCATTTAGTAAGGGAGATTTTTAGCTCTGCCACGTAGCGCTCGGCTTGTCCGTCGCCGGGTGGTAAGGAGCTGAGGTAACAAACGAGATGCCGTCGCTGTAAAACTTGAGAATCTCCGTTGACACGAACGGAGTGCCGTTGTCTGAGACTACCTTGTGTGGTAGGCCAAACGCTACAAACAATGACTGGAGAGTGTCAATAACTACTGCCGATGTTGTTGTAGTCATTTGTTTTACCTCAAGCCACTTGGTGTACGCGTCTGCAACCACCAGGAATGAACACCCTTCGATAGGTCCAGCAAAATCAATGTCCAGAGTGTGCCAAGGCGCGACTGGCCTTTTCCATTCAGGAATAGGGGCTCTTGGCGGACCTCTGTGGTTGCACTGACAAGGCTGGCAATCTTGCACTGTTGATTCTATATCATGGTCGATACCAGGCCACTACATATAACTTCTGGCACACTTCTTCATGGCCACAATGCCTCGATGACACGCGTTGACAAGCGACATGGCTTGTTTGCGAAGTGGTGCCGGAATCACACCTCTTGATCCCAGGGTGATGCAGCTGCGATGAGTGCTCAACTCCATAGCTCGCTTGTGGTAAGAGTTGAAGTGTTCACCCTTAGCTTCTGCATGTTGCCTTCATGTATAGCTGCGAAGACTTCCTTCAAGATGGTGCACTCCTGCGTTGATGCTGCTACCGTGTCAGCTGTTAGCGAAGGATTCAGCAGCGCCTCTAACATGATTATACCACCCGGTGGGGGTGGTTCCCTTATTGTGGTGTCTAGTGGCGGGTGGCTTAGTGCGTCAGCATTCTGGTGTTTCTTCCCAGTGCGCTGTATGAGTTCATAATTGTACGCTGACATCTTGATACAGCATCGTGTCATTCGTGGTGACAATGTTTGTGGCATTGGCTTCTGGGGACCCATAATACCCAGTAGGGGCCGGTGATCTGTTATGAATGTCACTTTTCTGTCGGTAATGTAGTGACGAAAGTGATCTGCTGCGTAGACGATGGCAAGTCCCTCCCTATATAGCTGGGAATAATTCCTCCCTGCCTGCGATAGGGTGCGCGATGTGAAAGCAATTGGGGCTTCCCATACCTCGTCGTCAGCTTGCGAAATGCTCCCACTCCGCACAGTGATGCGTTGCAGGCTAGCAGTAGGGGTCTCCTTTAGTCGTAGTGTCGCAGTAGACTTCCGAAGTAGTTCTTTAAGGGCAACAAATGACTTTTGGTGGCATGGCGACCAAGTCCATGGGACTTCTTTCTGCAGGAGCTGGTACAGATCATTGGCCACTCTAGCTCGATGCTCTAAGAACCGGTCGTAGAACGTTAATAGCCCTAAGAATGACTGCAGTTCTTGCTTGATAGTAGGCGCTCGTGCTTCGGTGATTGCTCGCACTTTTTCTTCAGTGGAATGATGATGATTGTGGTTCGGTTAGGAAAGGACGCCAATTTCTGCAGCCCATGTAGGGAGCACGGCTAAGCGTCCGTGGGGTGGGGAAAGGGAGTGAAAGAGATAGAGGAGAGAAAGGCCGTAGTGGAGGGCTCCGGAAATTTAGACCACCTGGGGTTCTCTAACGTGCACTGACAACGCACAGTACACGGGCCTCAGTACACGATCCCGACCGCCGCGGCCGGGATCGAACCCGCGTATTTGGGTGGCAGCCGAGTACCGTAACCACTACACCACCGCGGCGGACCAGTGGAATGAATACACTGCACGTCAATTGGATGTCCAAGAAACTTCACCTCTGGCACCACAAAAACACATTTTTCCTTGCTGATGCGCAAGTTAGCATTTGATAGCCTTTCAAGAATGTGCTCCAAGCATTCCACGTGCTCTTCATTGGATGCGCCATCGACAATAACATTGTCCAAGTAGACACAAACTCCCAGGATCCCGTTAAGTGTAGACTCCATAAATTTCTGGAAGATTGCTGGTGCTGCAGCTATGCCGAATGGCAGACCTTTTACTTAATAGAGACCCTTAATGGCGTTTATCGTGAGCAGTTCAGACGTCGGTTTGCTCACCTTCAGCCGCTGGTAAACTTGGGTCAAGTCCAAAGTGCTGAAAATTTTTCCACCACGAAGTGTGCTAAAAACTTCTTCCGGTGTCGGTAGGAAGATGCTTTTGTCGGCAGGTTGACACTGCTCAGGTAGTCTCCGCAGAGGCGTAGGGTACCATCCTTCTTTCGAATGACCATGAGTGATGTAGCCCATTCCGAATGTTGCGTCGGTTCAACGATCCCTTGTTCCTGCAGTCAATCAAGCTCATTCCAGACTGACGTTCGTAGGGTGAAAGGTACCGACCTAGCTTTCAAAAATTTTGGCGTCGCATCCTTCTGTAGCTCCAGTGTGACCAAAAGTCCATTGTTTCCTGGTATTTCTTAGGAGAAAACCGCTTTGTACTTCTCTTGAAGCTGCTCCACTGACGGATAGCTGGTTGTGTGGTGAACTCCGCCAATGACCACTCCAAGAGGAGTGAACCAATTTCGTCCTACCAGGCTTGATCCAGAGCCGTGGACAACTAGCAATGGGAGCTGATGGGTCTGACCATTGTAGTAGTATATGTCTACGTTGCCACAGCCCAGTAGTGAAAGGGAATGTCCGGACCACGTTCTCAGCTGCATGTCATCTTGCAGGAGAGCTGGCATGTTCTCACTCCAAGTAGCTCAAAGGTGTCCTTGCTGATGAGCGTACATGCTGCTCCGAAGTCCACCTCAAACTTGATGGGGCGCTGGTGTACCATGATTTCCGTCGTTATCTTCGGTCTCATGCCGAGGTTCACAACGGTGTTTAAGTCATATAATGCCGATGACGTTAGTGCTTTTCCGGTTGTGCTATCTTGCGTCTGGCCCACTTGTGCGTCGACATTGTTGTTCCGTTGCACTGAAGTCTTCGGTCGGAGCAGTTTGCGCTTGGTGATGCATGCCTTTTCAATGTGTCCCCATTTTTGGCAAAGATTGCAGGTCAATTGCTGTCTTGAATCGACATACCTGGGGATCATGCATGTCATCGCACCGCCAACAGTGCTGTGTTTTTTTCCTTGAATCAGCCCAAGTCATGGAATGGTCTAAGTGCTGACTAGTGTGATGTACCGGCTTGACGTTCCATCGAATATCCCTCTGCTGGTGACCAGCACTCTCCACTCGCTGGGCGATGTCGTATGCCTTGGAGAATGTAAGACCTGTCTCCGAGAACAGGTGTTGTTGTAGGCCTTCGTCGCGCAGTCTGCACACAAAACGGTCATGCAACATAGCGTCCAAGGGGAGCATGTGGTGTTAGCAGGTGTGGCAGTCGATCCTCCCTCCTGCGCAGTAGCGGAAGTTGTCGACGTGCTGAAATTGCAGTCAGCAGCAAGCTTTTTGAGAGCCGCTAAGTATTCGCCCACTTTATCACCTTCCAGTTGGTCTCGCCGTTGGAAGCGGGCTCGGCTGTAGCCTTCCAATGGCCTTGGTTCATAGTGCTTCTGTAGCGCCGCTACGATGTCATCGTAGTCGATGGTTGCTGTGGCGCGTGGCTGAATCAGGGCACAGATTGTGTCGCATATCTGCTTCCTATGCAGCGTTAGCAGGTTGGCTCCCTTCACTGTTGTATCAGTGAAGCTGTTAGCCTCGAAGTAAAATTGCAGGCATCCAAACCATGATGACCATGATGAGCCGTTGAATTCGGGTAGCCATTTTGGAGCCCGTGCATAGCTATGACTTGCAGCTTGTCAAAAGCACTGCGTAGCGCATGTCCAAATCCACTTCCTCGTTGCCACTGTAATGTCCAGAGTTGTCGTCGACCCCAAGATCTACACGCGGGGGGCGCGGTGGCCTAAAAAACATAGACAGCCTGGAACGGTTAAAAACGGGTTTTATTGCTACTCGTATGGAGGCAGCAGCTGAACTGCAGGGGGAGACAATCAGTGGCTCGTTTGTTGCGAGCGGGGGGCACGGGGGAGGAGGAGTCCAACAACTGGTCATCTGCAGGTGCACACTGGACGTTCGGGCGTTCACTCGGGAACAAAGGAGTGCTTAGGACACATCTCCTCCCTCCAGACAGCGAAGCGCAGTACGTATGCTGTAACTCTCTTGGGTCTCTCTCTCTCTGCACGGTAACTGGCTGTGTATTAAGCTTTAGCATGTGGTCCTGTAGAATGCCCATTAATGCACAATGATGAAACAGGCAATGAGGCATCATAGTGGGGGATGAGGATTTGTCGCACCTTTTTGTCAGGTCCAAGTGCCGAAAGTCAAAGGCCCACAATGGCAAGAGCTTCTTCGCAGGCTAAAACCCCTCACATAGCCCTGGCCAAGAATTCCCCGAATGGACAATAGCCTAAACGGCACAAGCTCACAGTGGCTCACGCAGCGAGGAATCCCTAACAGGGAACAGGGGAGAGAACACTATGATGGGAGATAGTTCCAAATTTTTGCACAAAGTCTAACAACTCTGCTAGTGGGATGAGGTGGTAGAGGGCGGCTTAAGCCCTGTTGTAACCTAATTGGCCACAACCCTTTTCATTGTTCACTTAACTATATTTAATTACTATTTTCTACAGTTGATACTGTAATAAATGAAATGATCAGTAAGGGCCTGAACAATATGTTAATTTAGGTGGTAACTATTTAGAGAACAGTGGGACTAAATTGGTCGTATGTCGGTACTGTTGTTGTAGGCTCTAACTAAAGGAAAGTAGAAGAGTAAGGTGCTATTCATGCCTTTGTTTATCTGCAAAGTTCTTCTGCAAATTGTGATTTTGACTATGTAAATATTTCCCTGTAATATATCTTCAAGTTTTTCACCTCCAACTTGCATCCGGTTACATCAGAGCCGAAAAGACTTTGGGAGACTCATTCAACTTCAAGAAGAAAAGAACTAACGTAACTTGGCCCTTCCAGGTGCTTTCAAAATAGTGCCGGTTGATCCAGAATGCGATATATATACAGGGTGATCCAAATTAAGTCGACAGGTTTTTTTTTATAAATTATGCGCTAAGATGTATGTGAACACCATCTCTGCAGTAAGGTTATGCACCCATGGAGACAGAATGAGGTGGTAATTATTGGTGTTGATAGCTTAATTAACTAAAATTGAATAATTAATTTTTTTGTGGTTGCAGTAAGCAGCCATGTTTGTATTGAAAAGTTGGGTGCAATCGTGTTTCTACACAGTTTCATTTGGCAGAATCCTTCTAGCGCATTTGCACTCCGAGATATCGAACTACAAAGTTTAATTGCCATTCGCATAATTACGCATGCAAGACTATGAGTACCACCGCAAAGCTCTTTCCTTTCATGACGTACCTGCTGCATGCGATGTTTAGTTTGACAACGGAGTGGAAACATATGCAAAGTTGATAACTGGCACCCTTTCAGTCTTGGCTTGCATAATAGTGAACTGTGGTAGATGGCAGCAACTGTGATGCCAAGATACGGGAGCCAGCGCTGAAGCCGGGAGAAGGTGAGAGGGGGGAGGGGGCTATGCGCATGCGTGATGGTGTCTAAATGAGCGGGCATTGTGCTGACTTGATGTGGGCTGACGTGGGCACTGAACAGAACACCGCACGCAGTAGGTACGTCACAAAAGGGAGGAGCTTTGCGGTGGTACTCATTGTCTTGCATGCGTAATCATGTGAAGGGCAATTAAACTTTGTAGTTCGGTATCTCGGAGCATGAATGCGCTAGAATTCTGCCAAACGAAACTGTGTAGAAATATTATTGTGCCCAACATTTCAATACAGACGTGGCAGCTTAGTGGAACCACAAAAAAGTTAATTATTCAATTTTAATTAATTAAGCTACCAACATCAATAATTACCACCTCATTCTGTGTACCCTTGGGCACATAACGCTACTGTAGAGGTGGTCTTCATGTACATCTTAGTGCCTAATTTATAAAAAAAACCTGTCGACTTAATTTTGATCACCCTGTATGTATATAACTGCTGTGTTCCATTGCATTACAGCAGGGTAATCAGAAGGCAGCCTCGCAGTTAGTGAACAAAGAACTGATACATTTTATTACGTAGAGTACACACTGTGGGCAACACCCGGCAGAGAGATCGAGAGTCTTTGTCTTGGAGCTTTTTTATATATACTGAGAAACTTTCCGCTGTGCTCGAATTTCCCCGTCCTCGGCGCCAAAAAGATCTGCGCAGCTTTCTCGGACTGGCTTCCTACTTCCGGCGCTTCATACGCAACTTCGCTATACTTGCGTCTCCGCTCCATCAACTCCTCTCAAACAATGCACCATTCGTTTGGTCGGACGATTGTGAACCGCATGTGAACCATAACGGGCGTGTCATTGTTTCCTCCTTTATATATGTGCTATCATTTCAATAAAATTTCAGTTGTTAGTCAGCGCTCGAGTCGTCTTTCCTTGTCTTCAGTTCTTGTTTGTGCGTGCTGTTCCACCATGATATCTATGAAGGATTTGCAGTGTTCGCACTATCATGTGTGCTTAAAGTCCCATTGCAGAAGCACTACACTGATGTGTTCAAAAGTATGATCAGGCAGGTTGATGTGTTTAGAGAATGGGAAATTAGGGAGGCCAGTAACATAAATGTTCGTTGTTGAAATGACGGTGGAACACGGTTTATGTCTAGGCAATATATTCCTTTTTGCAAACTTCAAGTCAATTTTGTATATTGCGTTGCTGGAACCACAAGGCCGTTCTTAGTTTCATATATAAAGTTAGAATGGGAGGTTTCACCCTTATTTGTGGTCACCATGTGTAGGCACACTTTACACTGAGGTTCCTCACATGGCCTGCATCCCTCATGGCGCTCAGACCTGTGCATTTTTTCCCCAATGAGTAGGTATCCTAGGTTTTATTACCTGTGGTAAACCACCTTAGGTGCTATATATATATAGACAAACCTGCCTTCGGTGGGAACCGAAGGCAGGTTTGTCTTTTCGTCTACTTTAATTCCTTTCTACTTACCCCAAAATTACAGTATCATAATTACGAATTCGAATAACTTCCCCTATGCTCTCCTAGGCTTCAATGTTTGTTGTTTCATTAACTTATATATATATATATATATATATATATATATATATATATATATATATATATTGTGGGCATTCATTAGCCTCTTCTACTTCATCTGTACATAACCATCATCACCTTGGTTTCGTCATCATTCTCGGCTGTGGGTTGTCATCTAGAGCTCAATCTGTGCTTTGGGTGCGAACCGTCATCTGTAGCCTCAAAGCTTAATAAAACGGCGTTATCGTCACAGCTTCACAAGTGGTGGAGAGTGCTCTTCGGTCCCCCGTCCTCTGCCACCCCGGTCACACCCCTGGAGCTTCGATCGGGCCGCCGCTTGTGTCAGCTGCCCGCCGTCATGTCGCAGCCAACGGACACGTCCGCATCACCCATCTCGGCTCAGACATCTGCCGCCCCTCATTGTTGGGTTGTAAGCGGCCACCAGCGTGACCCCCACTTATTCGCTGGACTTCGCGGCGAAGACGTCGAGGATTGGCTTGACGACTATGACCGAGTAAGCGCAGCTAACCGTTGGGACGAGCCGCTTAAGCTAAGCCACGTCCCCTTTTATCTAACGGGAGTGGCAAAGACCTGGTTTTACAACCACCAGGTAGATTTCGCAGACTGGGGCAATTTCAAGCAGCAGCTTCGACAAATTTTCGGCACACCAGCCGTTCGCTCTGCTCTCGCAAAGAAGACACTCGATTCCCGTAAACAACAACACGGCGAATCATACACTTCCTACATAGAAGACGTCCTTGCTCTTTGTCGTCGAGCGAACTCAGCCATGACCGAATCCGACAGGGTTCGGCACATTCTCAAAGGCATCGGGAGTATCGCCTTCAACGCCCTGGCCATCAAGAACCCCGAAACCGTTGCCGATGTAGTTTCCACTTGCCAGCGCCTTGATGAACTCGAGTCGGTCCGCTTGCAACCGGACACCGTAGAAAACATTGCTACCACCGATTCCTCATTGCGCGCGATGATCCGTACCATCATACGGGAAGAGCTCCAGACGCTTGGCTTCTTACCAGCTTCACCGCCCCTGGCTGCTTCCGGTGACTCTTTGCGAGACGTTGTCAAGGAAGAGTTGGCGTCCATGACTGGTGCTGTTTGTGTGGACCGTCCAACAACATATCCCCTGCCAACATACGCGAAAGTAGCCGCAAGTTCGCCGGCCGTAGTTCCATCGATGCCTCCTCAACCAACACCGGTCCACATGGCTTCTATGACTGTCGGTGGATCCATTCAGCCCAGTTATCAGCAGTGGCGCCCGCCGCGTCCTACATGCTACTACTGCGGATATCGTGGTCACATCGCGCGGTTTTGCCGCAAGCGCCAGCAAAACGAGCGCCGCGGTTACGACGTCTACGAACGAGATGACTATTCCGCCGGACCTACTTTCCAACGCCGTCCGTATTCTCCTCCTCGACGTCGTTCTCCATCGCCACCTGCAGAGTCCGCGAATGCTGGTGCCTACCGTCCGGCGAGGCGCCGCTCTCCATCGCCACTTCGCCGCTCTACGTCTCCGCTGCGCCCTGCTTCCCCCTTCTCTGATCGCCGTCCGGAAAACTAACTTATGCAGCTTCCGGAGGAAAAGCTGCATCCGACGATGGGACAGAAATTCCTCCAGCGCGTCCATGTAATATGATATTGGTTTCCGTAGAGGGTGTGTTAGTAGAAGCTTTGATAGACACTGGTGCTAGCGTATCGGTAATTCATCGTGACTTGTGTTGGCGTCTGCGAAAAGTTACCACTCCATATAACGGACCTACATTACTTGCTGCTCAAGGATCCGCTATTCGCCCTACGGCTATGTGTACCGCCCGTGTTTTTATTGATGGGCTTCTACATTGCATACCATTCGCCGTGCTAAGTTCGTGTCCGCACCAGCTCATCTTGGGATGGGATTTTCTTTCTACGGCGTCCGCTTCAATCTGCTGCCGGCAACGCGCTATCCACTTGACCGACACCAACTACTCACTCCACGCCGATGACGCACCTCTTCATTTTGTTGCTGCGCACGACACTGAGCTGCCACCTCGCCATCAGAAAATTGTGACCATAACGTCTGATGTGATTGACCAGGGTGACGTGCTGATTTTACCATCTGTCCGCTGTCTCGCAAGAGGGATAGCCTTTGCATCAGGGCTGGTTCGGTTTCATAGTGGCCGTGCACATCTCTACGTGACGAACACGACTCCCGAAAAAATTCTCCTCGCTAAAGGCACTACACTGGCGCGCGTCCTTGAATCGCAAGCTATATCACTGCTTTCCTTTAAATCAACATCCTCTGGGGCGTCATCTGCTCTGAGTTCTGAGTCCCTTTCTGCTCTTTCATCTACAATCAGTTCCGACTTGACACCTTCACAATCACAAGAATTGCTGGCTTTGCTGAAGAAGCATGAAGATATGTTCGACGCGCATTCCACTTCACTGGGAAAGACATCCATTACAACGCATAGAATCGAGACAGAAGGCACTTCCATCGTGCGCCGTCGGCCATATCGCGTGTCGTCTGCTGAGCGCAAAGTGATTGAAGAAAACGTCGCCGATATGTTACAACGGGATATAATACGACCATCCTCGAGCCCTTGGTCATCCCCCGTTGTTCTCGTTCGAAAAAAGGACGGCTCTGTGCGGTTTTGCGTAGACTACCGGGCACTCAACAAGATCACGCGCAAAGATGTGTACCCTATGCCGCGCATAGACGATGCCTTGGATACCCTGCAGGGTGCCGAGTACTTCTCGACTCTCGACCTGCGTTCCGGGTACTGGCAAATACCTATGCATGAGGACGATAAAGAGAAGACGGCGTTTTCAACACCCGATGGACTCTACGAGTTCAATGTAATGCCGTTCGGCCTGTGCAATGCACCCGCAACCTTCGAGCGCATGATGGACACTGTTCTCCGTGGCCTGAAGTGGAAGACTTGCTTATGCTATCTAGATGATATCGTTATTTTTTCGTCAAGCTTCCCTCAGCATCTGCACCGTCTGGACGAAGTTCTCACGTGCCTTGCCAGTGCTGGACTTCAGCTAAACACGAAGAAATGCCATTTCGCAAGCAAGAAAATCAAGGTGTTAGGCCACATTGTAAGCAAGGATGGCATTCGCCCCGACCCTGACAAGGTTTCCGCCGTTCTGCACTTTCCTCGTCCCGAGAAAGCTAAAGATCTCCGCAGTTTCTTAGGACTCGCTTCCTATTTTCGCCGATTCATACGCGACTTCGCCACCATAGCTTCCCCTTTACACAAACTCCTCGGACATCATGTTCCCTTTGTGTGGTCTGCCGAATGCGAATCAGCTTTTGACTATCTCAAGCGCGCTCTAACCTCTGAACCCGTACTTTGCCATTTTGACGAAACCGCACCTACTTTCCTGCATACGGACGCCAGTGGTCACGGCATCGGTGGCATTCTCCTACAGCGAGACCATTCCTCACGTGAAAGAGTCGTTGGGTACGTAAGCCGCGTTCTTACAAATGCCGAGAAGAACTACACGATTACTGAACAAGAATGTCTAGCCGTCGTATGGTCCGTGCAGAAATTCCGACCTTACCTTCACGGCCGACATTTCACTATCGTAACGGACCATCACGCCTTATGCTGGCTTTCGACGTTGAAGAACCTGTCCGGGCGCCTTGGTCGGTGGATTCTACGTCTCCAAGAGTATGACTTTACCATCACCTACAAGAGCGGAAAAAAACACCAGGATGCAGACGCCCTTTCTCGATGTCCGCTTCCTGCGTCACAGGGCAATGGACCTTCAACCACCTTATGTGACAAGCTCTGGCAAAGTCCCTCCTCATACGCTACGTCCTTAGCTACTGTGGACCAAGTACTGCCGCATGACAACCCATCATTCCTATCGCATCAGCTTGCAGACCCTTATTGCCAGCGCATCATAGCCCGCCTTCAAGGAACTTCGCGCCCACCTAACGCCCGCAGTCGTCGACAGCTGACACGGTTTAAGATCGCAGACCACGTCTATACCGCCATGTATACCACTCCGACGGCCAACGCTGGGTGCCTGTCCTGCCTCGCTCTCTTCGGCTCAAGTCCTTCAGGCTTCTCACGATGACATGACTTCTGGCCATTGGTGTTCAGAAAACCTATGACCGCATCAAAGCTCGCTTCTATTGGCCAGGCATGTCTGCCAGTGTAGCGAGGTATGTCTCTTCTTGCGCCCGTTGTCAGCGTCGAAAGCTCCCTACAACACTGCCAAGCGGACTGCTGCAACCGGTCCCATGTCCGTCAGAACCATTCGACGTAGTCGGCGTTGACCTGTACGGCCCCTTCCTCTGACGTCTAGCGGTAATCGATGGATTGTGACGGCAGTGGACCATTTGACACGCTACGCCGAGACCGCCTGTGTGCGTTCAGCGTCAGCTTCTGAAGTCGCTGAATTCATACTTCGAGCTTTAATACTCCGTCACGGTGCTCCTCGCGTCATCCTGAGCGACCGCGGAAAAGCATTCCTCTCGCAACTTGTCGATGAAGTGCTCAGTGCCTCCGGAACCATCCACAAGACAACCTCCAGCTATCACCCGCAAACCAACGGCTAACCGAGCATTTCACCGCACGCTCCTCCCGACATGAATCGCCATGTGGATTCAACCTGACCACCCAAACTGGGACCGTACCAGTTTGCCATTTGTAACTTTCGCATATAATACTGCGGTACAACGCACAACCGGGTACTCGCCGTTCTACCTTGTCTATGGCCGCTCGCCCTCTTACTTTCTTGACTGTTCTCTTTCTTCGCGGCTCCTATCAAAGAGCCTTCATCGACTCTTGAAGAATATCTGTCCCGTCTCCTCCGTTGTCGCGAGCTCGCCCGCATGAATACCGACGCTAGGCAACGGGATCGCAAGGAGCACTATGATGCACATCGCCGCGTCGTCTCCTTCCGCCCTGGACACCAGTTCGCACCCCTGGCTTATGTGAGAAGTTTCAGTTTCGCTTCATCGGCCCCTACACCGTCTTGGCACAGACCTCCCCCGTCAACTACCGCGTGACACCTGTTGTCGTCCCAACTGACCGCCGCTGCCGTGCTACCGAAGTGGTCCACGTTTCTCGTATGAAACCTTTCACCCGGCGCTCTCCGTCCCCTTGAGCTGCGGCCAGGATGGCCGCTCTTGCGCGCGGGAAATTAGTGTGGGCATTCATTAGCCTCTTCTACTTCATCTGTACATAACCATCATCACCTTGGTTTCGTCATCATTCTCGGCTGTGGGTTGTCATCTAGAGCTCAATCTGTGCTTTGGGTGCGAACCGTCATCTGTAGCCTCAAAGCTTAATAAAACGGCGTTATCGTCACAGCTTCACAATATATATATATATATATATATATATATATATATATATATATATATATATATATATATATATATATATATATATATATATATATAAAGGACATGGTGACGAAGAGGCCGATGGCAGAGATGAGTAGTAGACCCTAGACCCTCAGAATTGGCAACAAAATGGGGTTATTCAATGTTTCAGCCGGAGACCGGCCTAATGTTTGTGCATATGTGCATTGTGTGTGTTTGTGTGTGTGAATACATACACACATATATACTATTAAATTATTCACATACATGCTCTTAACATTTGCCATGCACCAATCAGAACATACCATTCTCGTAAAAGCAATTAGAGAAATGTGGTTAGAAGAAATGCATAGATCAAATGGATTTTGTTTTCTTTACAGAAGCATGCCAACTCTATGGTACAAGTGCAGGTAAATTGATACACAAATGCTGAACTGAACAACCAAAAACATAACTGTTGTTATAACAAGAACGAATGAAAACAAATTTCATGTTGTAATTACAACACTATGCGCTTGATGGCCAGAGACGAGAAGTAGCGAAAATGTTTCTTCAATATCAGCGATGAGCCAGTCACGCTATCTAATCTAATGAGTGTGCTTTCTTTCCGACCATAGGACATTTCTGTTTATGACTACCAAATTAATGTCCATTTAAAATTTGTTGATCTGTGACTAGGGAATGAGTGCAAACACAGGACTCTGTTGTACCAATTTTGACAACCATAAACACGCCAGGAGCAAGGAGTGCACAATGAAAGAGTTGTCAGGTAGCGTAAACAAAAAACCGCTAAATAGACTTAAAATATAGCCTAAAAGTAGCCAAACGCAAACATGGCGTAAGAGTTGGATGTCAGCCCTGCTTCACTCCCACAGAGTACCATACTGGACATATATTGCAACATCTGGATCAAACTTTCATGAATTCTCTTATTGGGTGACCAGAAAAAGAATTTTGCTTGCTTTGGTAGCTTCTATGCATTACCATGGGTCATTCCATGCCAAATCAACCAGCGTTTTTCCGTCATCCACAAATATGCCGAAAAAGTTTCTACTTGCTTGATCAAGTGCAAAGCTAGCTCTCCTTGTTTAGTTTCAGTGCCGAAAGTGTTTCCGCCATTCTATGAGACCTTATTCTTTTGTTCACACTGAATAAAAGGCTGCAAAAACTTTCCATTTCCAAGGACCATTATGCGATGCAGGCACCGAAATTGTTTCTATTGCAACACAAAAAAAGTGATCTCACCGTAGAAATTATAAATTCTTCAATTAAGGAAGTATTTCTGATGCTTTTGGAATAAGCAAAATTGAATAAAATTGCAGAGTGACGTTTTTTTTGGCAACGGTAATACACTCGAAGGTCGAAAATAGATTCCACCCTGATGGACTGGTAAACGTAGTACGAGGGAAAAATTTGGGAGGAGCCGCAGCAGATGGCCTCTAGCTAGGTAAGCGCTGCTTTAGCTGTTTGTTGCACTAGCTTTCGGCACTACCGGACACATAGGTGGCCCACATGCCCACCCTATCTGCAAGTAATCTGGGCCAAGTGTAAAGGCTAGGTGAGCCAAGATGGCTAATGGTTTCAGTGTGCGCTGTATTCCCACATGTCTAGTGCTTGATATCACATTACCTCAACGTTTCCGAGTTTTGTTGAAGCAACAAAAAACTTGATGGGTTTGTTCACCTTTGCCTAACCTGTTCATTATGCCAGCACTGTGGTGAAGATGATGATGTAAGGATTTTACTGACACAAGGGCCAAGAATGGCAAGAGCACTGAGTGACCAAGAATGTTACAATGAACATTCAAGGTCATCAAGTGAGTCATGCTTGCCCACATTCATGTGGCACCAAATATGCAAGTGGGTTTATCACCTGCTCATTACTGCAATACACACAGCTGGTAAAAGAACAAATGTCACTTAATATTTAGTTGTGTGATATGTGCACTTCTATTGGACATAATTGCAATGTTCATTTTATCTTAGTGTGCCTAGGCTCTCTGGTACTGCTGCAGTGTATTCCAGATGAATTTCTCCACACACTGAATTGATGAGACCACATGATTCAAAAGTGTACATGCTGAAGCTCTTTTAGTGTTGGTTAGATAGCCCATTCACAAGTGATGAGCATTTCTTGAATAACTCAAATCGAAGTTAGTCTTAAAATGCTTCATAAACTAATGTACCAAAGAGAATTAACAAAATTTTAGAAATTTACAAGAATAAGTATTTTTTCACACATGGATGTGCCTGACTTCATGCACCTTGGCATTCCTGACATGAGCTACAGGGTGTGCTTGCTACTGAACTGAGTCCCCTTATCAGAATTGCCAAGGCATGCATTACTGTAACTACAATGAACATGGTAGGTTGCAGTGTATTATCCAATGGGCCAAGTTTGATTGATATGAACAAGTTTATATCTATCGTTCCTTTTAGGCTGTATTCTCCCATTAAATGTCCTACTAATGCTTTAACAGTGGAGCTGTTTAAGCTAGAGGTAAGGCCGTGCATTGTGTACAAGCTAGGCGGGTGGAGACAAGCACATGCGCCCACCAGATATGCCTGGGAGAGCTTGCACCACACAGCTTCAACGAAGCAGCAAAGAAGATGAGAATTTAGAGCTAGTGAAGCGGTAGCACATCTCCTTCTTGTGCAACAACGAAGAATCCAACGAGAGCCTGCGAGTGGTGGAAGGCCTTCAACAATGGGAGAGGAAGGCCACAGCTGGAGCCGACGTTTGTTTCACCCATGGGTTCTTAGGAGTAGAGTTAGGCCATAGCTGGGAGACGATCCGCTCTTGCCCTTGACCCACTACCCATACTGCTGCATGCAGTGAATATCTAGAGGACAACACACAAAGAAAGAAAGCCTATTCACAGCCTGCGTAAAATACACTCATGCCCTGTACCCTCTTCTCACACTTTTTGCCTCAGCCCACTGCTACATGATAGTGAAGAGGAAAGGAAGGAAAGTCCAAGGTTGCGGAGAAGGGAGAAGTGGAACCACGCTTGCCCTGACCCACTGCCCAAACCTTGCCCTCAGCCCACTGATACATGACAGTGATAGTGATACTGATGGTGCTACATCATAGTGAACTTGGCACCCTGGCCCCAGCTCCACTGTTTTTTCAAATTTAAAAGGCAAAGAACTGGCTTGTTTATTCTTTTATGGCCTAATTATTTCTATCTGGCTCAATAACAGCGTGGCTAAACATCTGCAGTAAATCCTCCATAAGGTAACACTTTAATCATGTGCAGTGGCATTGCACTAGCACACACTGCAGTGTAGCTCTGTATCAAATGGATTCCTACTGTTTCAGTCCACTTATGACCCCAATGATTTTAGTACATAAAGCACTGGTCAAGAAAAAAAAAAAATTCCACACTAAGAAACGGTGCTCCTTAATGGCAACCTACTGCCCACTCAAAGCCTTAGACATGTACTCATGCCCCATAAGAAAAGAAAAAAACAAAAAACAAGAGAATTCACATACATATATAAGCAATCACAATAAGCAAAAGTTGTCATGTAAAAATCTTGAAAAGAACTATGGCCCCTCGTGACGCCATTTGGCGAAGCCAGCAATATGTGCCTGTTCTATCACTCTGGCTGGAAGGTACAATCATATATACACATTTGTGCTACTCGTGAGATGAGTAATGTACACTACTCATAATTCCCCAGCAAAGCACAGACAGGAGTTATACATTATTGCACTACAGTACAGCTGAACACAGGATTCAATGATGTGGCACTCAATGACTGTGGTGACTCCCAATATGCTCTCTGAAAACAAAATATACCTGGCCACATGGCTATATACCAAGCTACGACTTTCCTCCGATAAAGAGGGTGCACTTAAGTGTTTTGGGCAGCTCTTACCTAATTAGGGCCATTGTTACACTTTTAGTACAACCTGGGGAGCAAGTAAGAGATCTAGCATGCTGGCACAATTTATATGCAGTTGTACCACCCCTGAAACAAGCTAGCAACTATGGTTGTGAAGGAAGGTCACCACTCTGCTGCTGTCTTAACATAAAACGAAATAGCTTAAATGTCAAATACTACGATGCTCTCCACACTGTATACAATGTATTGTCATGCACACATATACAACTGACAAGTTAGGGAAAAAAAATAAACCTCATGCAAAATAAAGGAACAATGACTTAACTATGACAGTGCTCATTTCACCAGAAAACACATAAGCAAGTACAAGTGTGAAAATCAAAAGCTTACCGTTGAGTGGAATCAATGCAGAAAAGGCAGGCTTTACTTTGCATTGAGTAAAGGTGCAACCAAAAAGCTGGCACACATTGAGAAGGAGCTCAGACAGTGCATGCACAGTAGCACGGCTTGATGGCTCTGTGTAAGCAGTTATGCTGGTCAGAAATGGAATGCTGAAAGCAAGCACTGAATGTTAGTTTGGAGTTATGACAGTGCCTAAATATATTCCACATGACTGGTAGGAACCATTTGGACAATTGTTTACATACATGTCTAGCATACCATAAATGTGTCGAACCACAAGAGGAAATAATTGCTCACTTAGTCTGTCAAATGAGAACTTAATAATGAATTGCACCTGAACCTGAACATAAAAAAAAGCTCCCAAACTGGCCACCTCTCCATCAGGGTTTGGAACTAAATGAGCAAACTGCTTTGAAGAGGTTCATTAAAGAGTTAGAAACAGTACAGAAATAAACAATTAAAACTTTTCAAGATACGGAACTGTCTCCAAGTACTATTCTCTAAATGCAGTCACAACAATATGCAAATGGACGGTATCTTGATAACACTGAGAAACACAAGCAACACAAATTGAATAACAGGATACTATTTGAGCCCACATGTACTTCTGGCTAGTAATGCAGTTCTTTCCTTACTGCATGTACGAAAAAATGGTACAAGAAGCTTTCCCATCTCTGTGTGGAGGCCTTACACCTGGTTATAAAGAAATCTTTTTCTATAATATCTGCCAAAATAATGAAATATAATAAGGAAGGCTCATTACTTCACACTTCAGCACTGCACTATAAAATGATTGATTTCTGGGGTTTTACGTCCCAAAACCACCATAGATTATGAGAGGTACCATAGTGGAGAGCTCCGGAAATTTCAACCACCTGGGGTTCTTTAACGTGCAGTGACATCGCACAGCACACAGCCGCTGCAGCCGGGATTCAATACCGTGAACCTCGGATTAGCAGCCGAGTACCATAGCCACTGGACCACCGTGGCGGGGTGCTCTATATAATGAGACTTTGCAGAAAGGTTGGCGTTTTCAAAATAATGTTGCTATGTTTAAAAAAAAAAATGAACAGGAGAGTTGAAATGCATCTTGTAAATGTAAATGTCTGCACTGTAATCTTCTCTACGACCACCCATACTGATACAGGTGCCTTTTTGAGTACTGCAGAAAAACTGATACACTAGCAGTTGCAGGCATATGAAACCAACTGGAGTTGACTAAAACACCAATAAAAGTACGTGCTTTCCAGCCTTCACTTTCGTTATTCTGTTGATTAAACTGCTGGTAAAACCTTTCCCTTTCATCTATTTTATCAACAGTAACCACACTAACTCTAGTATTAAGCCTTGCAGAAAGGCTGCCTCTTGGCACTTCATTTAGGATTCACCTGCATGAATCTACATCAAAGCAGAGAAGCCACTTCTCCATCAACCATTAAACACTCCCTGTCAGCTGCATCATCATGGGTTTGTTCAGAAATACAGGACATGGGTAAACAGACCATAAACAAGAATGCCAGTAGGAGAGACACTATATTAGTTGAAGCTATTATCAGCATTGAAGACATGAAAGTGTTCTGTTATACTGAAGTGTTCTGTTATACTGTTATCTTAATATCCTCTACGGGATACTACATTAAACATGACCAACCCTTGCAGCCCGCTGCTTCCACTACTCTTCAGTACACAAAACCGCATATTCCGATTCTGCCTTTCACATCTAGCACATGGTCTATACTCTCAAAAGGACAGAAAGTTGAACGAGTTGGTAGGGGTCCATAGTCAAAAGAAGAGGCATGCAAGACACGGACACAAGGGGAGAAGTGAACAACACGAACGCCGACTAACAACTGATGCAGAGCACAGAGGCGAAAAAGAAAGAAGACAAACAGCTTATCTGCGCATGCTCAGTATGGTAGCGCCACCTGTCAAACGGTTACACGTGCCGGTCTACGCGATAAACAGCTGCTAAGGCATTCTATCTCCTCTCTGTTTAGGCTAATCGACGGCTGACTCACGCACGCACTTCCACTATTACTGATATGCCAAGCCTCGACCAATAAACGCGTCTCTTCATTCTTATGTCTGTACAGGATCTCGGTTTCGTCTAACTCGGGCGTGCAGCTACAGACCTGGCAGTGCAAAGATAGATTAGACGGCGTTCCACCTGATAGCGACCTTCTATGTTCAATTAACCTTTGATTAATACAACGCGCAGTTTGCCCTACATAAAAACGTCCGCAGCTAAAAGGAATCTTATAAACCACACCTATGCGACAGTCGGTAAAATTGTTCTTGGTTATATGCTTAACCTGACAGATATCCGTTCGCTTCTTTCCTTCCATCTGCTCATTTCTTCTATGCACGGCAGCGTGTGTGTTGGCAGTGTTCCCCTAGAGCATCTAAGCCGTTGTTAAACTTTCACTCCAAGCATTCGAAAGTAGTAAAAAACGGGATAGCCTTGTCCTGTTTAAAGTCAGCCATATCGAAGTCGTGCGTGCACCGTTTGACCATTAGCTTTAATGCGCAGGTTGAGCGCCTCTTAGATGCAGGTTACCCTAGACTAGCCATAGCCACAGTTGCTGAGCGTCTGAAGAAGTCGATTTCGACCGGAACGAAAGCTGTAGCAGAGAGTAACATTAACAAGAAAAGAGTCGTGAGTATTCCGCATATCCACGCAGTTTCGCACAGGCTTAAGAAAATGGGAAGTAGATATGGGGTTAATGTTGTGTTTACGGCTCCCAATAAGCTAGGTAGGGTTTGTGCTGCCGTGCATAGAAGAAATGAGCAGATGGAAGGAAAGAAGCGAACGGATATCTGTCAGGTTAAGCATATAGCCAAGAACAATTTTACCGACGGTCGCATAGGTATGGTTTATAAGATTCCTTTTAGCTGCGGACGTTTTTATGTAGGGCAAACTGCGCGTTGTATTAATCAAAGGTTAATTGAACATAGAAGGTCGCTATCAGGTGGAACGCCGTCTAATCTATCTTTGCACTGCCAGGTCTGTAGCTGCACGCCCGAGTTAGATGAAACCGAGATCCTGTACAGACATAAGAATGAAGAGACGCGTTTATTGGTCAAGGCCTGGCATATCAGTAATAGTGGAAGTGCATGCGTGAGTCAGCCGTCGATTAGCTTAAACAGAGAGGAGATAGAATGCCTTAGCAGTTGTTTATCGCGTAGACCGGCACGTGTAACCGTTTGACAGGTGGCGCTACCATACCGAGCATGTGCAGATAAGTTGTTTGTCTTCTTTCTTTTTCGCCTCTGTGCTTTGCATCAGTTGTTAGTCGGCGTTCGTGTTGTTCACTTCTCCCCTTGTGTCCGTGTCTTGCACGCCTCTTCTTTTGACTATGGGTCTATACTCTGTTTCATACATCAGGTGCAACGTTGTGAAAGCTACGCAAATAGTCTGTAAAGGAAAAGAAAAGGAGAGGTATACTGCTCCGAGAAACAAACAATAAACATAAAATACAAGCTCGCACATTTTTACACTTTCCACAGCGATACAAGCGTGTTTTGTAAAGTCAATGAGAAATGTATTAGATTTAAGGCTGCCAGCTAGACATTTATTGTATTTTGTTCAATGCAAGCAATGCACTACTAGCTGATCACGGGAGTACACAGCGTAAACATGAGCACCAGCTATGACAGCGTTGCACCTGATGTACGAAACAGAGTACAGAAGAGCAGCCTGTCAATGCTGCAGCCAAAATCAGCTGCATAAAACTAAGGCTATGGATACAAAGAAGTTACACGGCTCTTTATGAGCCGTGTAACTGTTTTGAGGTTCTGGCCGTGTAACTTCTTTGAGGTTCTGGCTTGATCAACAACTTAACTTGCATAACTTTATTACATGTAACTCCAATGAGACTGCCTCTTCTTTTCTACATAAGGAAGCAATACAAATCATATGCACAGACCACATTCTTAGAAGATATGCAGGAATACCCCAAGAAAAATGTGGCTGGCATGAACAAAGCAGCATAAGAATTAAGGAAGAAGAGAGATAATACGAGGATGAAGAAGCAGTCTGCGTATGTCTCAGTGATATAGTGTCCGACTGTCCATAAAGCTTAAAAAAACCAAAATCTGCCTTTTTACCAGAAGGAGGAGGTTATCACTTGCACTACAAGCTTGCTTTAGAATGCTGAAATCATAGTTCAATAACAGAACTTAAAGTATTTAACAATGATGTTTTTCAGACAGCACAGTGGCATGCCTCCACTTCTCGTAAGCCTACGCATCTGTTCACTGGCTTATGCATTTCTGAGTGCAAATAGAAAAAAACAAAGGTTGTCTCACTGACATAACTGCAATGACACAAGCTTTTTATGCCGATTGGCAGCACCAGTGAGAGGCAGTTGAGAAAAGTTGAGAAAGGCTTTCTCCTTCTCCGCCATTAACAAAGAAATCTGTGTCCATAAACATAGAAACATTCTGATGCTGACAATGTCTATCAGATTCTGGTGAATCTTTTACTTTAAATTTTTTACATGAGCTCAGTATTAAATTTCTCACTACCTGCCACTCACCTAATTATGGCTGTCACACCGCTAAACTTATGCTGTTAAGTATTTGAAACACACAACCATCTCGCACCAATCACTGTTCATCAACTGGTTATTTAAAGGGATGTTAAGGAAAAAAAACCATTTGAACAGCTAAGCTGTTTAGCAAATTGTTCCTTGTCTGGTGAACAAAAAAATATCATCATTAGTTCAGGTCCCCAAGAGTGCACATGCACTACTTCTATGCAATGCCTAATGCACAGCATTTGCATGTGTGCTTCTTGCTTATCTTGTGCACACAACCTCAGCCCACAACTACACTCGCAAAACTGCGGCTCGTGGCCACAAGCAGAAGAAAAAGAAGGCAAAGACAGTGTAGATCGATTTGTCTGGTGGAGAGAGTCCAGCAAAGCTATGCACTTGTGCATAGCGTAGGTTAGAGCACTGCATGGGCCTGGGCCGGCCCGAAAGCCCGGGCCGGGTATGTAATTGTTGGATCGGGCCCGGGCCGGGCTCGGGTCTATGAGCTTCGGGCTCGGGCCTATGAGCTTCGGGCCCGGGCCGGGCCCGGGCCGTACATGTAATTACATGTAATTACATGTAATACATGTAATTACATGTAATACATGTAGTACATGTATGTTACATGTAATTTCAGGAAACTGCCTCATATAAGTTCCCGCCAGGATATTGAGTGAAATACGTTATTGCGTACCATGTATCAAAAGAAATGGTAGTTAGGCAGCACTGGGGCAAGTGCGAAGCAACGGTACACTGCCCAGATTAGGGCATATAAGATGTACTCATCGGTATCATGGGAAACATTTCGAGTATGCAGCTACGCTCGCATGCCCGCCGCGCCTGCTTCCGCCTTCGTGACTCTGTAGACTGGTCAGCGTGACTTGTGAGTCATTAATACCCGAGGAGCTGCTTTTCCTGCAGTTTAAGCGCAAGAAGCGAAGTGACTCTTGTCACAGGCTTGCCGATCCACGCAGATGTTGCTGATTTTTGCGCTAGCAAGGCAGTTGAAAATATTTATGATTTGGCAATTAGGAAATCAGAACTAGCATTTAATTCGGATGCTCATCATATCGAGTGTGCTTTTGCTGATTCTCACGGCCATGTTCGTCTTCGTCACACTTCGTCAGTAATTCATAAGTTTCCTGATTAGTCGGAGCACAAGTGTTCCCATGGCGCTCAAAAACGTGGAGGCGCTCCCGAGGCAGAAGTGAGCAAGCACCTAAGGAAGGTGATAATCAAGATGATTTACTGCAGTACCCTTTGTAACAGGCGGGTGTATTGGCACCCTTTACCGCATAAATATCTAAGGGGTCCAGCGACACCCCGTGTGGACGAATTTTTCATCCCTTCAAGCTTCCATCTTCCTTCGAACTTCTGCCGCTTTTAGATTTTAGCGGTTAAGTAACACACATCAAAACGGGAGACATGAGCCCGTCCTCTATACAAAAAAAAAGGACGTATGGCAGCTCCGCTGCTGTGAAACCTCAGGACGTGCATAGCACTGGCTCCCAGCGATTCCCATTCGTAGAGTTCCCACTGCTCCGTTGACCAAAGCGTCAATAATGCCGTCAGCGTTTGTAGTAAGCAAGTAGGGTTTCCCCGGCACGAGTAGAATTTGTAAGGCAGATTCGCTAAGTCGGTGTGCGACATGTGCACTAATTTTTTGTTCACTTTTATCGGCTGCGGTATCACCGTCGCGTGTCAATGTACCACGATCCAAAATCGTGGCGTGGACATAAGATGATTATAGTGGGTAATACAGGTTTTGCGGAAGCTATATACAGAGGCATAGACTGAGTATTCTGTGCCGCATTTGAGATGCTGAACACCCTATACATGTTGAAACAAAAGCAGAAGGGCCCAAGTTCTTTCATATGATCGAACACATAACCTATTTTATTGACTGAACAGTTGACACCTTCTGAAATGAAGCCTATACTGAAGCACTAGAATATGCCTGATACGCGTGAAATGTCCTTCCATGTGGGCGCTACCCCTCTTAGAAGTTTGCTTTTTCTCTACCTTCCGTCTTTTCCTGCCCACCGTAGTCACCGCTTTTTCCTTTCTGGCACACATCGTCTCCACCGCCACAGCCGCTAGCTGCAAGACTGCAACCACGACTGCGACCCCACAGACAGCCAGACTTCGCTCCCCTGTTCGCATAGAGGCCTTCGGCCCTTGGTGGCAACCCACTCTCCCGATTACAGTCATTGCGTGGGATCGCGCTCCAGACACCCAACCCGCCGCGTTCGATGGGAAGCGCTTAAGAAGCCACCGGCTAGTTCAGTTCGGTGCCCTAATAAGCAGTTATTTCGGAAGCCCTTAGTCCGGTCTTGATTTAAAGTATAACACTTTCAAAGACCGAAGACGTTCACATAAAGGCGACGAGACAGGCATCCAACGCGAACAGCGAGGACGGTATCTCGCTCGCTAACGTGTGTGGCTTGATTTGACAGCTCTGTGGCACTGCGATGTTGGCGACTCGGCGAACAAAGGTGCTGGAGAGGACTCCCTTCTTTTTAGCACGAAAATGTAGCGTACGTTGGAGACAGTTGCCTACCGAGGAGTTGAAACGACAGGTTTAATAACGCTACTCAGCCTGGCGAATCCTCCCACGAGTAGTTAGAGCGCGTTTTTTTCTCTCTCTCGTTGCATTGCGCAATAAATGAAGTTTGCAGGATCAGTTCTGCGCTATTTACTCAATAGTCCCGGCAATTAATGTAAACTCAACTATTAATGTCCGCCGTTTTTCCACTTTATGTGGCCGTTGTATGTTGTAGTCGTTCTTTGAAATGAAATAAGAACATTGCATGGTTAGCACTGTGTGCATGAGACAGCCAGCTATGCTTCCTCAAATATCCCCCTGCAATTCCTTCGCAAAAGTGTTACGGGCGTAATTAACCGAAGGTAAACACAGTACCAGTGCAAATCGTGACACTATATAAGTTCTCACAACACTCTCCAGAAACTATCTTGAGTGCGGCTGATATCTTCCCTATGAGAGAAGATCGGACAGTGCCTCGTTTATGCTCAAGGAATAATTGGTTGAATTGGGCTGGGCCGGGCCGGGTCGGGCTGGGCCCAAACCTTTCGGGCCCGGGCCGGGTACGGGCCGTATTTAAAAACACTGGGCCGGGCTCGGGCGGGCCGGAGCACGGCGCTTTCGGGCCGGGCCGGGCCCGGGCCGGGCCCGGGCCGGAAAAAGTCGGCCCGTGCAGTGCTCTAGCGTAAGTATAGTGTAGTATAACAGTGTAGGACACGTGTGCTGCGTCTGCCACCGTCTGTGGTTTGACACAAACGATGCGTTACAACGCGAAGGCTGAGCTCGGTGCAAAACTCTGAGAAGTGTTCGCTGGGCCTCGCAGTGCTTTGCAAGGCATTTCCTGAAGCCTCGGACCAGGCTAAAACACGGGGGTGCTTGACACAAACCCAGACCAGCCAAGTGCCTATCAGTTCGCTGCTTCACTTGCCTTGCGCTGCTAGTGCAAGCTGACTTTGCAGTTATAAAAGCTAGTGTACAGCTCGCACCTAAGCATATGCAGCCATGGGTTGCCCGAAAGTAAATCACACTCCCGAGGAAGAAGCCAAGTGCAGCCTCATTACAGCTAAGTTCTTCCTAGATAAAGCCAAGTTGTAGCTAGATAGACGCAAGTACAACCTTGTTGCAGCAATAAATAAGCATGACACCAATAAGCTGCGCTGTGTATGAGCTTTGCACAGCTTTGTGCCAGCTTGAACCAATTTTTATTTTGGAAAATGTTATTGAAATTAGTTTTTTCTCACTGCACCATTATTAGAATGTTCCTCATGGCATCTTCATCTAAATAAGAATTTTTCCATGAAAATACATTGCATAAGAGGACAAATTAAAATTTAATGAAGTTTCAGTATAGTAGATGGCCGATTTTACTGACTTCGTTCATGGAGATTTAACTGTATTTGAGAGGAGGTCCCCCTACAGTCTGGTGCTATAGGGCTTCCTCCTGTATATTCACATGTATGTTGCTTTGTTACTATGTCCTAAAAGGGGTCGTGAAAAGAATATGGACCTGCCTGGTTGTAATTTTCACTGCTTCAGTATGCTGTGATGAGTGACTATATGCAAACCTAGTGCGACCGTGCGGTGGTCGAAAGTGTAGTGCGACCGTGCGGTGGTCGAAAGCGTCGAAAGAGCACAGAACGTCCGCAGCGCCACGAAAGAGACCCGAGCGTCTAGGGAAGGAAGACGACGATGGTGGGCGGTGGCATGGCTGCGTGGGCGGACGAGCGGCCAATGAGAAGGTTACAGGACAGCGCACGCGAGAAGAAGAGGAGGAAGGTTTTGGAACCCAGCGGAGACGAACGCAGGTTCGGGAGCTGCTGCAAGTCGCTGGAGCCTTGGCCGTGTTGTCGAGTTTCGGACTCGAACACGAGACTCCCAACCGATCCAGGACGTTCCCGGGCGTACTCGGAGCCGCCAGGAGTTCTGGGGAACAAGGCGTTCCTGCTGAACCGTTGCTGACCCTTGGTGAACCGCTCGGCCGACGGCGGAGTAGGGCGGCAAGGTTCCTGGACGGAGTCCCGGTGAGCCCGAGTCACGGAATCGGGACCGGCGCCGTCCGGGCGCTGTCACAGCTCGCCTCCGCTTGGCGAGAAATCTCCGTGACCTCGTTGAGAGGTCGCCTGCTGGCTGCTGACCGTTCTGCTCACCAGCTGCCGACTCTGGCTGCAGCGTCGTCTTCACCCTCGTCTGCATCACTGGCCTGCCACCGCCAACCGAAGTACCCGCTGCCCGCATCGCCAGACGCATCGAAGCAACCGGTGACTTCTTTCTTCCTTCGAACGCTGAGCGGCACTCGCGTCGTAACATTATATCGCGAACACCCTGCTAAAGGCGCGCGATTGAGTGCAAGTGTATTGTGACCTTTCCTTTCTCTTGACTTCTTATTTTTATTCCTGTTCATAAAGTACTTATTTGTTTTTGGTTTTTTGGAAAACAAAAAGAAATTGACTTCGTCCCGTAGATTCAGAGTGCTTTGCTCTGAAGAGCATTTAACCACACGAACCGTATATCTCACGACAACTGGCGTCCGCGGCAGGACGACGGGGCGAAGTTTTTTTTAAGTGATCTGACAGTCACCGAGATGAGTTTGTCGGAGCTGATAGCGTTAGGCGAGCGCTTGGGTTTGCAGGGCGCGGAACTAAGAAAATGGGTAGATGAGCAGTCTGAGAGAGCTCAGGTGGAGGCTGCTAAAGCTCGCGAGGAACGTGTCGCAGAGCGCGAAGAACGGGTAGCAGAGCGCGAGGCAACAAAACAACGTTTGCAAATGGAGCAGAAGGCACTGGAGCTACGCCTTAAACTGGCCGAGGCAGGAGGGTGCAAAGATTCAGCAGGTTCGGAACGCGATGTGGAAAGAACACGTTCATCAATTGTCAACCCTCACAGCCTGATTCCCGTGTTTAACGAAACTCGGGATGACTTGGACGCTTACCTAAAGCGATTTGAGTGTGTCGCCATTGGTCAAGATTGGCCTAAAGAGAAATGGGCTACTGCCCTGAGCTTATGCCTAGATGGGGAGGCATTAAAGGTTTTTGGCCGTTTGTCGCCTGAGGAGTCGATGGATTACGACATGGCAAAGAAGGCATTGCTCCAACGGTTTCGCTGTACGGCCGAGGGCTATCGCGAGCAATTTCGTCGTAGTAAACCCTGTGACAATGAGACGGCTAAACAGTACGCGACAAGGCTGTTTAGTTATTTTGATCGATGGGTGGAGATGGCCGAGCAGGGCAAGTCGTTTGACGCCGTACGAGACTTGATTGTCGCAGAGCAGCTTCTGAATAACTGCCACAGTCGGCTTTCACTATTCCTTCGAGAACGAAATTGCAAGACGGTTGAGCAAATATCAGAAGCAGCTGACCACTTCATGGAGGCTCAGCGGCAGAATAACCTACTCCACTTCCGGGAGAAAGAGGAAGCCCGAGAGAAAGAGAGTTGTGAACCTGGCAAATCTTTAGCCAAATGTTTCGTGTGCGGCAAGTCAGGACACAAGGCACCAGATTGCCGCGCAAGAGTTCAGCAACCGTATTGTGGGTACTGCAGGAAGGTCGGGCATGAAACCCAGTCCTGTAGACGGAAAGCGCGTGGCGGAAAGGAAGCAACAGCTTGTCTTTCGTCACCAGTAGAAGTTTGTGAAAACGAAAGGCCAACGTGGTACAGTGAATACACGGGAAAAGCGTCTGTGAAACAACTGAACCCGAGGTACAACATGCCTGTCTTACCAGGAGAAGTATATGGACAGACTGTTTCGGTATTGCGTGACACGGGGAGCAACAGTCTGATTGTACGGAAGTCTTTGGTCCCTGATCAAGCCTTCATCGGTACCAGGGCAAAGCTGCTGCTCGCCGACGGAAGCACGATTGAAGTTCCAGAGGCGGAGGTGGCCATCTGTTCTCCATTCTTTTGTGGTCAAGCCGTTGTGAAGTGTTTGGAGAACCCATTGTACGACGTTATAGTCGGAAATGTACCTGGTGCACGCGACCCTATGCATCCAGATCCGAACTGGAAAAACATCAAGAGACCGACAGGAACCGAAACTGCCACGCTTGGACAGCAAAGCATTAACGCACCTGTAAATGAAAGGAACGCCGCCGTCGTGGGTGTGAAAGCCGAGGAGGAGCCTCACAAGAGTGATTTAAATTGGCTGCAAGTAGACAGGCAGGTCCTCCAAAGAGAGCAAGAACGAGATGCAACACTCGAGGTCTGCAGGAAAAAGATCGGCCGAAGACATTCGGGCAATGGCCTAAATGCGCACTCGTTTTACGTAGACAAGGGAATCTTGTACCGTTCATACCAGTTCTGCCCAGGGAAAACTGTGCAACAAGCCCTGGTCCCACGAAGTCTTCGGTCCCAAATTCTAACGCTGGCCCATGAGAATCCATTGTCTGGCCATCAGGGGATAAAAAAGACTACGGAAAGGATACTTGGTTCGTTTTACTGGCCCGGCATCCAAGCGGATATCAAGAGGTTTGTTCGGTCGTGTGATTGCTGTCAAAGGACATTCCCGAAGGGAAAACTCGGTAAAGCGCCACTAGGGCGAATGCCACTCATCGACACACCATTCGAGCGAGTTGCCGTGGACATCATCGGTCCTCTGTCTCCTATCTCGAATAAAGGGAACAGATACATCCTGACGATGGTGGATTTCGCCACGAGATATCCTGACGCAGTACCGTTACCAGCGATTGATTCCGCTACCGTGGCTGAAGGTTTGCTCGAAATGTTTTCAAGAATTGGGTTCCCGAGAGAGATCTTGTGTGATAAGGCATCCTGTTTCACGTCTAGTTTGATGAAAGAAGTGAACGATATGTTAGCGGTTAAGCACCTCAGCTGCACTCCATACCATCCCATGTGCAATGGTATGGTGGAACGTTTTAATGGTACTTTAAAAGGAATGCTACGCAAGTTATGCCAAGAGCAACCAAAGGTGTGGGATCGGTATCTTGCCCCTCTTCTGTTCGCTTACAGGGAGGTGCCGCAGACAAGTCTTGGTTTTTCCCCCTTCGAACTTATATATGGCCGACAAGCACGGGGACCATTAAGCGTGCTGAAAGAACTATGGACCAAAGAAGAGCTCACTGAGGAACTGAAAACGACTTATGGTTATGTATTAGACCTCAGGGAACGACTTGAGCAAACACTACACCTCGCTCATCAGAATCTGACCAAGGCCCAAGCAGACCAAAAGAAATATTATGACACAAAGAGCTGTCGCCGTCAATTAAAGGTTGGAGATCGTGCCCTCATACTGCTCCCTACCAAACAAAACAAACTGCTCATGCAGTGGAAGGGTCCTTACTTTGTCTCCGGAAAGAAAAACGAATTCGACTATTGGCTGGATGTTGGCAAAACCAGAAAACTCTTCCATATCAATATGTTGAAAAGGTATGAGGAGCGGGAACCGTTGCCCACGTTTCAAGCGTCGACATTCATCGTCGTTGAAGAAGAGGAGACTGACAATCCCATTCCATGCCTTACTCCAAAGAAAGGTCTCGGGTTTGAAGCCGTCCTGAAGTCGGATGACTTAAATGAAACCCAAAAACAACAAGTGGATAGGGTGTTGGAAAGGCATAAAGATATTTTCTCTGAGATTCCTGGCAGAACAAATTTGGTGGAATGCCGACTTGATCTGACAACGTCTGACCCAATAAATACGCCGCAATACCCCTTACCGTTTGCCATGCAGGATACGGTCGAAAAAGAGGTTAAAGAGATGCTGGATCTTGGAGTGATAGAGCGGTCACACTCACCGTACAATTCTCCTCTGATCCTCGTAAGGAAACCCGATAAGACCTACCGGGCTTGCATCGATTTCAGGCGTATTAACAATGTACTTGTGTCAGACGCCGAACCTATCCCGAGAACGGATGTGATGTTCGCTGAGGTTGGAACAAAAAAATATTTCTCAAAGTTGGACTTGACAAAGGGATATTGGCAGGTGCCACTAGAAGCACGATCGCGCGAAAAGACAGCTTTTTCAACAAAGTCAGGCCACTATCACTTTTTATACATGCCGTTCGGCATAAAGATGGCATCGGCTATATTTACAAGGTTGATGAGGACTTTGCTGGTAAATATACCTAACGTTGTCCACTACATAGATGACGTTCTTATCGCCACTCACACGTGGGACGAACACATAGAGACGCTGGAACAACTGTTTAACAGAATACGAGACGCTGGCCTGACAGTAAAGCCTCAAAAGTGTGAAATCGGAGCGCACGCCATCACCTTCTTGGGTCATGTGTTGGGAGGTGGAGAGATTCGCCCAATGGACAGTATGGTAAAAAAAAATCCTGGCAGCTCCTAAACCCGACACCAAAAAGCAAGTGCGTTCATTTCTAGGCCTGGCCGGTTACTACCGCGACATGATTCCACACTACGCAGAGAAGGTCCAACCACTGGTGGAAATGACTCGGAAGCGAGAGAGCAGCCGCGTGACCTGGACACCCGAAAGAGCAGCGTCCTTCGACGACATCAAGGCGGCATTAGCATCCAGCCCTATAGTTAAAGCTCCTGACCTCAACAAGGAATACATACTCCGGTCCGACGCGTCCGACAAAGGAATAGGAGCCGTTCTCATGCAAGAGTACGACGGCGTCTTACACCCGGTGTCCTATGCAAGCAGACAGCTAGTTCCACGGGAAACTCGGTATTCAGCTATTGAGCGGGAGTGCTTAGCGTTGGTATGGGCCGTCGAGAAGTTCCATATATATCTTTATGGGGCCCCTTTTATCATTCAGACTGACCACCAGCCTTTGTCGTATCTAGCTCAGGCTAAACACTTGAATAGTCGGGTTCTCCGGTGGAGCTTGGTCTTGCAAGAGTATTCCTTCAGAGTGGAATATATAAAAGGTTCAGAAAATGTAGGAGCAGACTTTATGAGTAGGCTACAAGAGTGAATGTCACTTTATTTGTTTATGCGTCCTTACCGCGTCCCAAAACGACTTCATTCTGCAGACTTATGTCACTCATCTGACGCAACGTTTTTTTTTTTTCTAAAAAAAAAAACTTATCGTGGGGGGGACTCTTGTGATGAGTGACTATATGCAAACCTAGTGCGACCGTGCGGTGGTCGAAAGTGTAGTGCGACCGTGCGGTGGTCGAAAGCGTCGAAAGAGCACAGAACGTCCGCAGCGCCACGAAAGAGACCCGAGCGTCTAGGGAAGGAAGACGACGATGGTGGGCGGTGGCATGGCTGCGTGGGCGGACGAGCGGCCAATGAGAAGGTTACAGGACAGCGCACGCGAGAAGAAGAGGAGGAAGGTTTTGGAACCCGGCGGAGACGAACGCAGGTTCGGGAGCTGCTGCAAGTCGCTGGAGCCTTGGCCGTGTTGTCGAGTTTCGGACTCGAACACGAGACTCCCAACCGATCCAGGACGTTCCCGGGCGTACTCGGAGCCGCCAGGAGTTCTGGGGAACAAGGCGTTCCTGCTGAACCGTTGCTGACCCTTGGTGAACCGCTCGGCCGATGGCGGAGTAGGGCGGCAAGGTTCCTGGAGGGAGTCCCGGTGAGCCCGAGTCACGGAATCGGGACCGGCGCCGTCCGGGCGCTGTCACAGCTCGCCTCCGCTTGGCGAGAAATCTCCGTGACCTCGTTGAGAGGTCGCCTGCTGGCTGCTGACCGTTCTGCTCACCAGCTGCCGACTCTGGCTGCAGCGTCGTCTTCACCCTCGTCTGCATCACTGGCCTGCCACCGCCAACCGAAGTACCCGCTGCCCGCATCGCCAGACGCATCGAAGCAACCGGTGACTTCTTTCTTCCTTCGAACGCTGAGCGGCACTCGCGTCGTAACATTATATCGCGAACACCCTGCTAAAGGCGCGCGATTGAGTGCAAGTGTATTGTGACCTTTCCTTTCTCTTGACTTCTTATTTTTATTCCTGTTCATAAAGTACTTATTTGTTTTTGGTTTTTTGGAAAACAAAAAGAAATTGACTTCGTCCCGTAGATTCAGAGTGCTTTGCTCTGAAGAGCATTTAACCACACGAACCGTATATCTCACGACATATGCATACGACAAGCCGATTCCAAAATATTTCGGTGAAATACTCAGTGTACATATACGAAAGCTTGTTTGAAATTCTAGCTTATTGCACTCCCGACTATTCGGTGACTACTCTCTAACGAATATTCGGTGACGTTTCGGTGAACTTAAGATATATTTAAGTGTAAAGGTATAGTGAACTCATGTTAGTAAGAAAACACTTGGCAACTATGTGGTGCCGCCATTCGGAAGCAATTATGCAGCACGGTTTGTTTTCTTATAGCCTCCGAGGGAGCGTCAATCTCGGAGGCCTGGCGGCGACTAAGGTGACGTCAACAGACGTCAACCATGTTTTTATCACTCTAAATCAACCCAGACGATGCAACAGAACAATGGATATTATTGACTGGAGGGTCAGGATCCCAAATATACACTTCATACGAAATCTTGAGAAAACGTTACATGACCCCTTTGATAATAAACCTGACCAGAATCATGATGTCGCACCTATGAGTGAGGGCAGGAAGTCAATGGCACAGAGCACTTACTAACAAAAACATGGTCAGTATTTTTAAGGTATTGTTTTAAATATTCAGGCTATTCCTAGAACCGTTACAGCCTATGTAGACCCGGTTCAAACTGAATCATGACTTGAACAGACCTAAAACTAATTTTGTGTAAGTACCCCATAGAATATTAATTAATAGCACCAATAATCATAACTAGGCCAGGATTAGATGGACAAAGTATCTGACATCCCACTTAGCATGTCTGGTATAAGCCACAGAAGAGCCAACGCATAAAATAATACTAATTGCTGTGGTTTTCAAAGCAAAACCATGACTAAATTATGAGGTATGCAATAGTGGGGGGCTACGAAAATTATGACTCCTTGAAGTTCTTGAACATGCACCGAAAACACACAGTATACAACCCTCTAGAATTTTCACTCCCATCAATATGACCACTACAGCTGCGATTGAACCCACATCCTTAGGGACCACAGCCAAGCACCATAACCACTGTACCACTATGGCAGACAAAGTGCATGCAAAAACAGGTCACATCAACAGTGGAATAAATACTGTGTTGTACAATTTGGTTCACTTATTTATGCATTCATTCAGTTTTGCTTTAGTTGCCTGGTTTGATGTCTCAAAGCAACGTAAATGCAAAGAGAGGTGCATTCACAGTCCCAAAAGAATTTTAACTACCATATTTTCTGGTGTATAAGACGCACCTTTGTATAAGACGCACCACCCAGCTTTCGCAAGTTTGAACGCAAAAATTAATATATAAGACGCACCGGTGTATAAGACGCACCTATATTCACTCACTTCCCGCAAAGGAACTTCATAACGTGGGGTTGAGCGAGCCTTGTAAAATGCTGTACTTACGTTTCTGAGCGCTAGTTCGTAAGAAAACTTCTACTACACCAAACTTGCGAGAAAAAATAATGCACACCCACTGAAACGTTCCGCATGACTGCAGGAAAAATATTTTATTCGTCGACGTCCTCAAAGTCCTCGTCCTCCGACGCGCTTTGGAATACCGTATTTACCCGCATAATTTGCGCCCTCGTATAATTTGCGCACCCCTAATATTTAGCCAGCTTTGCAAAAAAAAAAAATACCTCGCATATTTTGCGCTCCCTGTTCCCAGCTCGCCGGCGCGCACGCACGGACCAACAGCCGCGCGGCCGCGCCCCTCGCTGCGCAGGCGAGCGCAGTCACGCAAAAGGGGCTGCGAGTGCGATGCCCCTTTTTCCGATTCTTTTCTCCGGAAGCCCCCGAAGCCCAAAGTACGGTCGCTAGAATAAAAGCATGCGAGTGGGGGCGAAGAAAACGGCTGAAGCAGAGTTCAAACGAGCCCGGCCTATCTCCGTCGCTCCGAGGGCCGATGTGATAACATCACCCCGATCGGGACACCTGGCGCCGATCCGGGGAGGAAAGGCCCCGCCCGTCTTTAAAGGGCAACTCCGGCGGTTTTTTCACCATGTTCTGATATCAATGTTTTTGAGTAGCACTTATAGTCCTGTAGCAGCCAGGGTGGTCCAATTTGCTCAGAAACGCACCATTAATTTTAAATAACCGACCAAAAGGCGTGATCAAACCGAAACCGAAACGCGTAGACGCTTCTTGCAGCGTATGCGATGACGTCACAACCTTCCCGCCGTCAGAAATATGGAGAAAAATCACAGTGGTGAGGTCATCCGACGCTGTATTGAGTTATGCCAGCTTTTCTGAACTTGACAGCGACGATTTGAACGCAGAAGTACCGCTGTTTTGCTTCGGAAGTCCCGCAGACTCGGGTAGGCAGTGACGTCAAAAACACAGGGTGGCTCGCAGGGGAATCCGCTAAAAAATTTTAAAATTCGTTTCCAGGAAAACTAAATCACTTGCAACCACCTGGTTTGGAATATATTATTACAGTGCTGAGGGGTATACATGTTGAGAATTTCATTAAGATCAGTGGACACTGAAAGATCGCCGGAGTTGCCCTTTAACGAGCATGAAAAGACGCAGGGGGGGGGGGTAGTGTCGCTCGGCTGTCGGCTGCCGAGATAGCGCTATCTTGGCAGCCATCAGCGGCTCGTAAACACGTCTACGTGCTGCGCCTACCCTGGAGCAGCCGTACGTTTTGCAGTGTTACGTTAGATCGTGTCCAAAAGAGTTACCGCGCTAGTTGCATTATATTACACGACATACTTCTTTTTTCATTTTTTCGTTTTATGTACCTTGGTTTTGTTGTGGAACCGTAGTACCGGCACGTTGAGTCTTAGTTATTATAATTATGACGCATCACTCGCGTCAGACTGCTCTAGTCGTTTAAAAAAAACTCATCAGCATCAACACGAGTTTCTCCCGAAAGAACTAAAAAAAAGTACGTATAAGACGCACCGTTGTATAAGACGCACCTCCGAAAATTTTGGAAAAAAACCGCGTCTTATACACCGGAAAATACGGTAGTTAAACATGCCTATAACAAACCTCAATACAACAAATTCCTCAATATAACGAAGTTTTTCAATTCCGTGCCACAACTCCATAGAACATGCACTTGGAAACTCTGTAAACAACATGGCAGTGGGAGACAACTTTGATGTAACGAATTCCTCCTACCAACTATCTTGTAATTTCTTCCCAAATTTTAAACATTAGTGCGAGCCGCCGCTGGATCTATGTAGTCCTGCAGCTATCCCATCAATGATGGATTGCGAATGGCATGCATGCAGCTGCATGGCAGGCAGCCTCACTTCCGACGAGTGCCACCAGTGCAACATGAGGAAGGACGATTCTTGTTTGTGCAGGCCCCACTTTCTCCTCAGCACCCCTGCATCGCTCAAGTCGGTGATGCAATTCTTGCCACAGCAGCTGTTCATCCTTCAAGACCTCGTATCAGGTTCCCAGCCGACTGTGAGCTGGCAGCGTGGCACACTCTATTATCGCTTTCGGCGTCAGTTTTCTTTTTCCGCTTTTTTTTTAATGTAGCTTTTTCCACTTTTTTTAAAATGTAGCCACCATAGCACTCGTGGTCACTTTTTTTTTCTTTTTCAAGCTGTGTGCGAGTTGATTCCTGTGTTTACGCATTCGATCAGGATGAGTGCCTCAATGAGAAACGGCCCTCCCATAACACAGGGGTTTGGCTTTCAATGCTTGCGAATACAGCACCTCGACAATGTGTACTCTTGTAGGGGTTTTTTCCAGGCGACTGCACCATCCGACCAACCTTTGGATGTCAATTCGAGCTGTGCCCTCAGCGTTCTTGCTGCGAAATGAATGTCTTTTGGGTTAGGTTGACCTCCAGTTGTCCCTTTGTTTCATTTGTGTGTTTCTTTTTGGTATGTTCTTGCCGAAATTGGATATAACAAAACCCTCATTATAAAGAAAATTTTCAAGCATTTGTCAACTTCATTATATCAAGGTTTAAACTATTTGATACTGGCCACCGACACAAACGTAAACAACAGAATTGAAAAATACCCATTAGAATCTGTACAATTTTAGATTTGCAGTGATAAATTCACCAATTTCTACAAGTGCATCACACAAAATGCTGCAGAAGGAACTTACTGAGGTGCAAGACTTGCTAGAAAGCTGCATTTGAAAAATTCTCGATAATTACCACAGCTATTGAAATGTGAGGTGTTATACCAAGATAACTAACAACTGCAACCCAACATGAAACTAGAAGAAACATTAAAGGACAATAATCTTTTTTATAAATATACATCAATAATGGAAAAGATCTCTGTACAAGAGTAGTCATACAAATGACAAATGAGAAACGACTAGACTAGGTGAACAATAAGTTGAACACGGGTATATCGAACCCACATATATTGAATTTTCGGGTATATCGAACTCGTAAGTTATCCCCTTGAAAATCCTTTGTAAAAGTATAGAAATTCACACGTTTAAATCGAACGGTATTTTTACCCGCCTTTCGATATATCGAACGCCGCGCGAGCTGGAAGGTGCGCTTCGGCACTCGACGCGCCCCGCGACCTCCGCGTGGCACCATGCCTCCGCCGACACCTGAAACGCTCCAAAAAATGTAACGGCGAGAGCGCTCGGACTGCACAGTCTCCAACTTGGAGAATGGCTTTTTTTTTCTTTTTTTTCGTTTCTCTCTCTCTCTCTCTCTCATGCTTTTCCACGTAACCGTCGGCTCGGCGAGCAGGAACGAAGAAGCCGACGTCCTCCTCCTTTCACCTTTTCATTTATTTTTTGTTGCTGTTTTGTGAGTTTTGATCAGCCAACCACAGCTCGCGCCTTTTGCTGTTGCCCTCGCAGGTGGCCATCGCCTCGCGAGCGCTTTGTTGGCGGAGTCCGCTTCCGTTGTCGCGTGGCCTACGTACCACCGCATGTGCAGCGTTCCTCTTTTGCGTGCGTCGTGTGCAAAGCCGCTGCGGACTCCTTGAATTGTCAACTTCTCGTGTAGCTATGGCCAGCGTCAAGAAGCGCAAGACCCTTGACTTTGCGACGAAGCTGAAGGCTATTCAGCGTGTTTAGGCGGGCGAGAAATGTTCGACCGTCGCGGACGACTTCGGGATGCCACGGAGAACTCCGAGTACCTTGTTGAAGAACAAAGCAGATATCAAGGCAAAGGCAGCGGAGCAGCGAACGTCGGGAGCCTGTAGTGTGCACGCTCCTGCCCACGGGAATGTAGAAAAGGCGCTCTATGCCTGGTTTTTAGAAGTGCGCGCGAAGAATATTCCAGTGGATGGCCCGATGCTGATGGCCAAGGCCAAATGGTTTGCCGCTGCACTCGGTGAAGACAACTTCGCCGACAACACCGGGTGGCTTCACCGATTTAAGCAGCGCTACAACATCGTTGGCAAAACCATTTCAGGCGAAAGCGAAGCCGTCAGCAGCCAGGACATCCAGCAGTGGATGACGAAGGAGTGGCTGGAAATCTCCGCGAAGTTTTCTCCCGCGGAGATCTTCAACGCCGACGAGACCGGTATCTTTTGGCAAATGTTGCTGAGCAAGACTCTCGACGTCTGCGGTAGCACGTGTCACGGAGGCAAAATGAGTAAAGTTTGCGTGAGCATTCTGCTGGCAGCCAACATGGATGGGTCTCGGAAGCTCCAGCCCTTTGTGATCGGGAAACCAAGGGCACCGCGCTGTTTCAAGAACTGTAAGCAGCTCCCCGTCCGCTACGCCTCAAACAAGAAGGTGTGGATGACGCGTCAGCTGTTCACGGAATGGCTGCAAGTGGGGGACGTCGAGCTGGGCAAGTCGGGGCGTCGTGCTTGCCTTCTTGTAGACAACTGCTTGGCCCACCACACCACCTGCGAGCTCAAAAACATCGACCTGAAGTTTCTGCCGGCCAACACGATGGCTAAGCTGCAACCGCTTGACCAGGGCTCCATCAAGTCCTTCAAGGTGGGCTACAGGAGGCGACGCCTTGATAGGCTGCTGGTCAACCTCCGCATGGGCACTGAGCTGAAGGTTGACCTTCTTGGTGCCATACAAATGATGATGGGTGCCTGGCGAGACGTGAAGATGGACACAGTGGTCAACTGTTCCGCAAGGCAGGCTTCGAGATGGCGGAACTTGCGGAAACCGGTGAAGACGGCGACGACGAGCGCATAGACGACGCATTTCGCGAGTTGTCCCTCTTCCTGGCAGCTGTTCCACCCGAAGTGTCTGGGGACAATTTCGTGGAAGCGGACTGCAATGTTCAGGCCGTTGCGAGCCTCGCTGACGAGGACATAGCTGCGGTCGCAGGGACCCAGGATGCCCAGGCCGACAGCTCAAGTGATGAGGAGGATCGTCCGGATGAGGCGGTGGCTACACGCGCGTACTCTGCCGCTGAAGCGGCGGCAGCGTTCGGCGTTATTCGCCGTTGTTGCGGCGACATGGAGGGAACCGGGCTGTCGCACCTGGACAGCTTTGATAAGATCGAGACTAGCGTCTTCAACTTCATTTCGAAAACGAAGAAGCAGGGCAAGCGATTTTTTTTTCACGCAAATAAAACATTCTGTTGTGGCGTGTGTGCGGAATTAGTTGTCATTCTTGAATGCGCCTATTGTATGTAGGTGATGCTCCGCTACAGGTAAGCTCTCGGGGCCTGTATTTCTTTATATCGAATTTTTCATATATCGAACTAATTCGCGTTCCCCTTCGAGTTCGATATATCCGTGTTCGACTGTAATGGTTTTAAGCCTGCCCCAGAAAAAGAGAGGCAGAAGTATAAAAATAATTATTGACTCCATCACTGAACTTATCATGCATGGACTTCGACTGATGCTTTCGGTGCTTTTATCCAAGTGGAAGAAAGAAAATAACTAAGCTCACAAAATGCTAACATTCAAAGGCATAAAATTCTAAAAAAAATTGATGTTCAATGTAACATTGGAATATAGGAGTCATATTGAGCACAAAATACCACAATTTGTTGATATTCATTAGCACACACACAGATATCAGTAAAAAAATTGATCAAAATGTATGCAAAAGAAACGGAAGTGCTCTGACAAGCCCAGAAAAGGTTTTCTGCTAATTTTAAAGGGACCCTGAAATGGTTTGGTGGTTTTGTAAAAATGCATGGAGCCGGTAGCTCAAGTCATTCTGATCATCGACAGACCAATATCAGCACTTTGTGTACACTTGTAATATACAAGAAGGTTTTACCACTCTCATGCATAGCGCTCTCATATGAGGACAGCTAAGTAAACACTATTAATGGCACCTGATTGCTATTATTTATTCCAATCCTGCATGATGCCTTCACACAAGACAGGAGTATCTCTTAGAAGTATTTCGTAGATTCTACTAGGCGCTCATGCTAGGATTTGAGTGGAATTACCTGTGCAAAATGATAGAAAACATTGCAGAAGCGGATGTCTCTATGAAAATTTTTTGCGCTCGCAGAAGCACTTTTCCATGTGGTATATTTACTTGTCCTCAGCAAGTTCGGTCCTACTTCTAGTCTACAAAGATATTTTCGGCCATTTAGATGGAGGTTAGATGGAGCGATGAAATTAAAAAGTTTGTGGGCATAAAGTGGAACCAACTCGCTCAGGATAGGGTGGATTGGAAATCGTTGGGAGAGGCCTTTGTCCTGCAGTGGACATAAATAGGCTGATGATGATGATGATGTTAGAAAAATGCTAAGGGTTGGTGTCCTCATTTGAGGCATGCATGAGGCATTCCTTTGTGCAGTAGCACCCAGGTAGAATAACGTAGGACAGGTACCTTTATTTGAAGACACAATACTATACAGCAGGTATTGCTCAGTGTAGTGGGGCTATAAACAGCATTCCGTAAATGGCTATATGGCTCAATGCAATACTTTGTTTCCTTTTTAGTAGGAATGGTTTTAGCGCCAGCTGAATGTCAACCTGGTGAGCATAGTACTGTATTGTTTTTCTATAACAATGTAAGTGATGGTGATGTCCCAACGAATCTCTCCTTGCCATAAAGAGGCGCACTGTTATATTGTGAGCAATGAAAGAGGATTTTATGGTAGTAGTCACTTTCTGATGAAGTAGCAGCTGAAATATGCCCAATGTTTCCAAATGGGCATATTTCCACGCTACATTTAGCCACAGCAAGAGCAACCATTCTTGTGGTCAGTACAATGCACCACAATGTGATGAGTGCCTTCAATTTCTCCGCAGTAGTCACCTGCAGCTGATGCCACTGATATCGCACACTGTTAACCAGGAATATTGCTTCCACGAAATTATTTTTTTCTCTGTAACTTGCAGTCTGATATCCAGTTTCATCCTCAAAAGTATAACAGCACAAAAACGGAAGACACGGACCAGGAAGACAAGGGACAGAGTGCTGAAGATTTGCATCACCAACTAGCCTGCCAACAATCCTTACTGAAGTTCAATTTCATCTGGTCAGTTTTTTTCTTCTTCTCATTGAATTATGAAAAATCCCCCTTAAAGTGATTATTATCTCAGTCTCTGTACACATTCATGTAGTACATTTTAATTTCTTTCTTTATGCATTCATACAATATTACATATTGATGTTTCTAAAGCATTTTCTGAAGCCTACAAAGATTCCTCCAAAGACACTTATACAATTACTGCATGCTGTCCTCATATGAGGAGACATCATATTGCCTTTAATAATAGTATTAGAAATATGGCAAATCTTTCTCACAATTTTAAGGGTGTTTATGAATATGTCAACCAAAAATTTTTTCTACCAGTCAGTATTTATTCATGAATGAGAGGGTTAAATGTGCGTGTTGTTAAAGGTCAATGCGACTTAAGGCAAAGAGTTTTCAACAACCCCCGCCCATAGAATGTGCAATGGACATGCAATGGACATGCAATGACTGATGTGATTGGCCTTCCCCAACTGACATCATGAGCACTGGAGAAAGCAGCCACTGGCATATCGCCACGACACTTGGTCGTGCACACTCCCACTGCTGGTGCACTACTAGGGTAGTGTTCTAACCAGACCAGTAAAGCCCCGGCACAGTGCCACAAGGGGTGCAGCCATCTCCAGTGTGTACCCACAGCTAAGAGAGTTGAGGAGGAACAACAATGGTAAGAAGGGAGGTAACACAAACAAGCCCATAGCTCCCTTGGTTCAAGGTGCTCTGCTTAAATTATGGTGTGATTTGATAATGCCACAGCCTAATCAGTGACATAATGTGAAAAAACCATTTCAAAGACTCTTTGATGGTTTAAAGATATCGTTCATCTCATTGAACCATATTAGTGAATGGTTCATTTCAAACCAAGGCACAGCTACAACAATAAATGACATACATGGGCTATTTAAGGCTACAAATATTCAAATATGTGATCACTGTTAACGCACATTATCAGCTCGACTTGCCAACTACAGGCTGACCAAGTCAAGCCTCTGGCCAAAACATGCATGCCAATGGTGAGTTCAGACACAGAGAGAAGCAAACGTAGATGTGTATACTCTGTGCTTGATCGATAGTATTGTCTATGAGTGAATTGATTTACATGCGCACATGATATTGTTGCTGCCTGAATATACAGTAATACCTCGTTAACTCAAAGTAGCAAAAACCATGAAAAATTTTGAGTCCAGTGGATTTTCAAGATAAGCAAAGTTGCGCAAACTGCCATGAAAAACTGAGTTCTTTCCAAAAAGAATTACCACTTACCATTACTACTTACCTGCTCAGAGCAGCTTCTAATTTTCGTAACAGTTTGAAAAAAAAAAGAAAGAAGAAAAAGAAAATGAGGCATTAACCAGTTGGGTTTGGTGACACTGCATTTTATTTAGCAGAAAAGAACTGCATAATGCTAGTCTGCTATGACGTCGCACTCAGTCCTAGGAAGGCGTCCTCTAGCTGCCTGATGCATCGCACGAGTCACTCTTCTCCACCGCTGCACTCAACGTTATTTCACGGCAAGCGCAGGAAATTCCTCGTTTCGGCAAACGTCGGCAGCTCTCAAGGTGGTTCATTGTCATCGCCATCGTCGGTAAGTTCACCCGTCATCGGCACATCTTGCTCGCATAGCACGTCTACTTTTGGTGGCACTGCTACCGGTAAGCTTTATCACCTCTTGGCAGAGTTCCTCACAATGCACGAATTCATCTGCCTCCTCTTCCCGCATTCATCTGTCCCGCATGTGCAAACCATTTGGCGGTAGACGCTGCACGAACTTCCTGCCAAGCGCTGCAGAGAAGATGCACTGCTCCCAGAAAGTCCACTTCATACCCTTTGCCATTTCCGTAAGATAATCAATTCTCTGAAGCAGGCTCTCTCTGCAGATCTTGCGGGTGACTTCAATCACATCATGCCTTGGTCCATCAGCTGCAGCACAGAAGTCATGTTTGCTGGTAGAAACTCTACTGTCACAGCCTCCAAGTTATCTATCTTGCCATGGCCTGGGCAATCTAGCCATCTTGCTATTGATGGCATGAACATACTCTTCAAAAAGAGTTGCAGTCATCCATGCTGCCTTATTGGTGTGATACATCACTCCATTCGGCAATTGAACATTTCAAAAGCACCTAGGCTTAAGTGCTTTGCCATTACCAGCAAAGGCAGCTTTTCATCACCAATTGTTACATTGGTTCAGAAAAGGACGGTTACTCTGTCCTTCCGCTGCTTCCCTTCGCACACTATGCCCTTCTGTGTGAAAGTGTGGCCTGGAAACATCTTATAAAAAAGCGCTGCCTCATCAAGTTGAAGATGCCTTTGTCGGCTTAATTCTTTTGCAACTTGGCGAGCTGGCTGCTGCGCCAGCTGTCTGTCCGCAGTGGCTGCATTGACAGCGCCACTCTCACCGTGCACAAACTTTTGAAGTCCACGCAGGGTGAGAGTGGCACTGTCAGTTTTGAAGGCCCTGTGAAAGGTTTTTCAAGGATGCAGAGCAGAATCTTAAAGAAATGCTCTGCCATAACCAAATTTTTGAAGCCCTGTACACAGTTTTATTGTACTAGAAATACAAAAGTTATAGATTCAAAATTTCCCCTTTTCGTCTCCAATATTTCAAGATACATAATTTGCATATCAGTGCAGCTGTGGTGCACTTCTTGTTAGGTCAGTATTGTTCTTCAGTTCTCTCCATTTGCTTTTTTTTTCTGCTTATCATAAAATGTTTGACTGCACAACAAAAGTTGTGTTGCATCTCTCATAATCAGAGCTGGTTTGGGGACGTTAAACCCCACAAATCAATCATCAAAAGTTGTGTCATACGATGTTCCACTTTTCTTTGTAGTGACCAGTATCACTACAAAGCAAACAGTATAGCAATGACTCCTTCAGGTTTTTCTTCTTTCTCTGTATAGTTTGAGCCCTCAATACTTAATGACTAGAGTCATCAAGCTTCTGTTTTTGAGCTTTGATAAAGATTGAACTGTATACGAATTGTAGTCATGCCAATATAAGTAGCCACTCAGCAAATGTCCACTGTGTTTTTACAGTCAATGTATTTGTATATAAAAATACCAATAAATACACAGCATGGAAACCAAAGCCAACTACTAAGCATTATCAGCCTGGTCAGCCACTTTAATTACACAATTACACCACATTTTTGCTATCTAGCTCACAGCATGTTTTTCAACTGCGTGAAACAGCACATACATTAATCCCTTGTTATAACGAAATCGCTTTACTCGAAATATCACTCTATTCGAAATTTTTCCCGCCCCTACCCAAAAGCACGAATTTTAACCCACATTACTCTAAGCGTGTCAATGTGTCAATAGCTCGCTCTGCTCAGAGCGAACTAGTGAGGCACGGCCTCACGGCTCCAAAGAGGAGCGGCGCCGCGAAGGCGACTTTTGCCGTCACCATCACTAGCACGCACGGTGGGCACCATTTCAATGTGAACGCGCGCCACTGCAACCTCTTTTCTTCCTTGCTGCGCCCATGTTTGAGGGCGCAGACCCGGTGATCGCAGTGACAAATAGTGCATGATGGAACAGGCAAATGTACAGCTCTGTGCAGCATGCACAATGCCAGCGCTGGCTCAAGGTCACCCAATCAACTGAAGTTTCTTTATATTGGTGTACGCTGGTAGCATCGCCAGTATCTGCGGCTCTTTGTCGCAGCCACCCGTGTTCAGCTGTGGTTGAGCCGGTAGAGTGCCGACTATGCACAAGTTAGGATCCGTGCTGGACTACCGCAGGCCGTGCAATTGCATGTTGTTGAAGTGCTTCGAGCCTTACGAGTGCTTTTGCGAACAACAGTTAGAGTGGCTCTTCCAGTCTCCGAGATGAAATGTCAGACTTTAGAGCAGAAAGTTCTGCTGATAAGAGGTGGAGAAAGGTAAAGCCCCTTGGTAAAATTTACAGAAAGATGGCTGGCAGCGGTGCCACACTATAAGCGGACTTTCAGCAATCTTTGTGGGGCAGTGCAGAGAATCGCTGGCAAAGAAGTCGAAGGCGACTGAGTTAAGCCGATTTTGCACAGGCACTTCAATTGCGATCAATGGTGATCTACATTACGTACTGCTGCACATCTCTTAATCACGACCAGGCCCAATTGGAAGGAAGATGACCACAATATGTGCATTGCGATTCGGCTGACATCAGTCCCGAACTCGATTGGTATTACACTGGTATCACATGTGCACTTTAATTGCTAACAATGCTGATCTAGATTGCACTCGATTAAAGTTAGGCGCTGCTACACAGTCAGAAATGTCTGCATGACACCGGTATCATTCGCATCGCCCAACCCTGCTGTTCCTGATGTCACTACAGCTATGGTCGCAGAAGTAATTTTCATTGTTGGTGGCTGTCATTTTTGCATCTTTATCGCGGTTTCAGTTCCTTGCAATTGTAGTGCAATGTAAGCACAATTTTTTAAGCTTTCAATGAGTGGTCACTTATATTGAAATTCCGCTTATAACGAAATTTCCCGCCGTCCCGCTGACTTTGTTATTGAGGGATTACTGTATTCAGTGAGCTGTTAATTATGTTAGCAGATATGGACTGCCAACCACAGTTCAACTTTGTGACCGCTCGCTTGAGAGAGAGAGAGAGAGGACAAAAAAACTCACATAAGTGGTGGAGGCAAAGTTTAGTCGTCAGGAGGTGAAGTGAGAGAAAAAAACATGGGAGAAGGCAGACTTGGAGGTGGAGAAATATGAAGACAGCATAAGAAGGAAAGGGAGCTAGCATGTGCACCAACAGGTGCATTTGGCTACTTTCATGGTGCAGTTTCACGTTGCTGGTGCTACGGATGTAGGCGTGCTGGTGTACTTGAGTTTGCCAGACAAATACCTACTGTCAACACTGAATATTTTGGTCTCCATAGAGACCATAACATCAAAAAACATTCATGCAGTCCGAAAAAAGAAATGAACGCCTTTTTATTCGTACTATACCTTGTTCCAGTAGTTTTGTGCAACAATGTGGAAGCTACAAGGCCCTTCAACCTATTGGGAGGAGAAACACATCTTAACTGTGTGCTTCCGTGTCCTGTCATTTGCTAGCAGAGAGTGAGTGCTACAGCAGAACTGACAGGAGCATCTCTGAACACTGGCACTACATCGTGCTTTGCAAAAACTCTGCGCTCGTTAATAACTAAGCCTTAGCTCTGCCGTACGAAACTAGTGAAACACAGAATAGTGGTCATATCGTCACCCTGCTCAGAGGATGCAGTAAGTGTAAACTTGTGTCTAGGGACGAGCGCCCCCAATACAACAAAGAAACAGATTCAGTGAGGTGATTGGTCGAAGCCATTTTGGAGCAGCTTTTGGAGCAGCAAATAAAGCCATTTTGGAGCAGCTTTCGGAGCAGCAAATAGGACATTTTAGAGTAGGAAAACAGGCTTTTGGAGCAGCTAAATGCTCCATGTCGAGCGATTTATGAAAGTCAATAAAATGGGCCATTAACTTCATGATTAAAACTTTGTTAAATTTTAATATGACCTATTATGCGAAGTAGTCACTAAACAATTCTGTTTTACATGGAAAGTGCCGCAGAGTGTTACATGGAAAGTGCCGTAGAGATTATGAAACTTCCTAATGCGAAACACATAAGTACAGTTACAAAGCATCCCTCCCCGATGCCACCCTTTTGTGCATTTGCATGGCGTCTTTCTTTTTTTTTTTTTTCTGTACCTTGCTCCTTGCTCACAAAGAGGTGGCCGAGAACGTTCCATGTTATGATCAAACACTGCAGCCCTGCGGCACCCCTCCCCGCACCTTCCCCTCCCCCTTCAAACCAGCTTTCTTTTTGCTTTTGCATGACATTCTTTTCTTATGCATGCGCACATGCTATGTTTGGTTACGCCAGGCACAGTAGCACCATGAAACCACTGGAATGGCGGTATAATTGCAATATTAAAAAAAAAGAAAGAAAAAGAAGATGTAGTTCCAATCCACGCCGTGAAGGTGGTTGTACAGTGAAGCTGTAAACTACACTCATAATGGCTACCCATTGCGGTGTCACTTGAATTTCCCATGCATTTTAACGGCATGCATACACTTGGCACCTTGTGCGATAGCTGCTGGGTTTTGCCTACGACGCTGCTGTGCAAGTCTATTCCGTTCTTTTCATCAAACATTATATTCACGTTGTTCTTCTGACATCTTTACTCCCGTGGTCTGCCCATGGTAGCCTGCAATGAACTGAATGAGTTGCTAGACCAGCCTGCTCTAGCAACTGCTGAGCCACCGCTACAGTCACGGATGGCGGGTGTGTTTAGCGCAGACAGCTGCTGTATACATTCCACTATCACTTGCTTCACTCCTCCTCTCTACCTCATGTACCACGGCGCTGCACAACACTATTTTAAAGACGATAGTCTTTCTTGGGATACTTCAACGCAGAAATTTTGGTCTGTCTGTGTGTGTATGTGTGTGTCTGTCTGTCCTGCTGCGAAAGGTTAACCCCTTCCTAAATGACCACCCATCTTGCGACCACCCAGTTGCGTTCATACTTGTGATCACAGTCGACCAAAAAGCAAATATTACGCATATCTGAGGTGCAACATCAATACGTAAGTATTAGACGGTGTGTTCCTTTAGTAGAAAATACATAGATGTGTAATTCTAAAGACCCTAGTGCTTGTTAGGATGCGCAAAAGCGGACGTTTCCTACGCAGTTCTGCGTATTACGCAAGCTTCTTGCGTTTCCCGATATCATGGCCAGATGGTGCCCATATCTCACGCTCGTGCCGAACGGGTAGCACAAGGCAGCGGAACGGAAGCCCGCCACTCCGGCCGGTCCCTTTCTCTCCTCGCGTCTCTTCGTTTTCCCTATCGCTTGCGACTCCTCGGGGAAATAGAAACACGCGAACCAGGACTCATGTTGTACGGCCGGTAGAAGACTATCGTCTTTCGACGACATTTGCAGCGAAGCACGGAGATACACGGCCATTTTTTCGTTGGCACGCGCGAGGGATGACGTACCACCACCTGCACACATGCGCCATGCCAGGTGGCTTATGCACATGTGCCGCGCTCCCCTCACCGTGCACCTCTCCTCCTCCTCTCTAATGCACTATGCTGGCTTGCCTTTTTTTATTGCGATAGCAATTATATGGACAGTCTCGGCTGGTTTTTGCCGTTCCCGTTGCTGTTGTCATGAACCGTATATGTATAAGTATGTATATATATATAAAAGTCCCAAAGAAAAATAATTCTGATAAATGCTTCCGAAGCGCGGAATCGAACCATGAACCTCTAGCTCCGCAGCGCGTGGCGATAACCATTACACCACAAAGAGCACATCCTTCAGAGAGTTAACGGTGAGCCTTATATACACGAGCCTTATATAGAGAGCTAACGGCGAGCCTTATTTGCAATAAATGTTGCTTAAATTGCCCTACTAGAGAGCCTTTTCTTCCATTGTACCAAAGCATGGGAAAAATATTGCCTCTCTTGCAAGACCACGCAAAAGCACATGGCTGCGATGCTCAGAAGCATTTCAAGACTGTGGCACCAAACATAGCAGCTGTGGCAGCAGAGCGTACCATGCATTCGCCTTTCTCTGATGCATGTGCATGTTTTATACAGAAATACGATACAAGACACCACTTAACGCCAAGCTGTGCTCCCTACATGGGCTGCAGAAATAGTGCTTTTTCCCCTCTTAACCTATCTCTCTTGCCTGAAACACAGCATTTGCTACACGCACAAAGCCGATTGTCACTAGCTGGTTGCGTACAGTGTTAGAGTATTTATGCTTAAACCATCACTGCCAGAGCACATGCTGTGCCGTATGCATTATGAAGATTGCCGCCAGAGGAATGCTGAGAAGAGGTGAGGACGACGACGTGCACATGGAAAGCGCGGCGTGTGGCAGTGCGAACCCTGGTTGGGACTTCACTAGACATGCTACTGGGTGCAGCAGGCCTGAACTGGCCAGCCGGGACTGACTGCTCCTGGCTGAGACATGGTGATCTCCCACATTGGCACCCAACATGGGGTCCCGGCTGCATTCCAGGAAGAACCATTCTTGTGGGAGAAGCCGCGATGCTCATTCTGCATCCTGTACAAAGTCGTCGCCCGAGCTCTGTGAGAGACTTCTCCAACTGTGCAAGCTATTGATCCATGGTGGGCAGCCAATAAGCAAATGCTAGTGACTGCGTCGGTTCTCTGAGGTTCGCACAGAAAAAGCCATGGGGTGAGCTAACGAGCAAGCCGCTGTAACAGTACAGAAGTCTGACAAAGACATCTTGACCAAAGGAAAGGCGCCAGGGACACCAAGATGGCGAATTCTCTGCACAAGTGGACTTCAGATGTGTCCGAAGTTGATGACAATGGCAGTGATAATGGTGGCGCCATTGTTCGTGATTGTGGGAGCTGCAACTAGGAGAGGGACGACCCCAAGAACGACGACTAGGATGCAGAGCTACTGGATGTATATGGGGATTTGCGGCGCTCTTTCATGACGTGGATATGAAGGACGAAGGGCACAAGGAGGACTTACGTGCATAGTGGGGTGCTGGAAGAAGGCCGGGGGTGTTTCAAATAAGGAGCGGACAATTTAGGTGAGGAAGAATAGGAATACGAGGGGCACAAGGAAATGAAGATGATGCAGCTGAGAACGAGAACGGCAAATAGGATGGCACAGAGTAGGATGGCACCTCACCAAACCTGTCACTGCTGCTCACGAGCAATTAGCAATGCTAGGCTTGAACAAACATGTCAATATAACAAACATCGTCGTGACATTCAGTACAAACCTGGTAACATAGTCTTGCACCATTCCCATCCCTTGAGAAACTTGGCTAAGGGTATCTCAACGCCCTTAGCATCTAGATAGGATGGACCCTTTGTTATTACATGCAAGCTTGGTAATTTATCTTACTGCTTGAAGCCAACGCCAACCTGAAACTTAGTTGGTCCAGTACATGTTTCAGAGCTCAAATATTATAACACTTGATTACTTACTTTGCTGGCACATTACAAATTCAACCTGCAAGGTGTGAAGTTCATTTCTTGAACACCGTTGCACAACAGCACTCTTAAGCAATGCTCCACACAGTCTTCAGATGCAACATGGATGCATCATCGCCATTCATTGACCTGGAGCTGACTCTACCCTTCCCGTTCTCCCCACTACCAACCATGGGGCGGCCGCAACAGCACAGTAGTGACCTGGACAGTGCTAGATGCTACCGCGTGGCCAGTTGCATGGCCATCCTGACTACCATGAGAACTCCAGCCTTGAGTGCTCATGGGCAACCCACCACACCTCACTCTGGAATTGTTCCGCAGCCTCCTCATCTCAAACTGGCATCCCACTGAGCCGGCACCGGTCTACACTGCTCGCGAGGCCACGAGGCTCACGTCCTGTGCTCCATATGGGCCATTCCAGAGATCTCCTACAGCACCTACCAGAACGGCACCATACACCGTGGCCGGCTACTTACTGCAACCATCTGGCAGTCAATTTCTCACCTGCCGCCTTGGCCATCTGAACTAATGACCATCGAAGCCGCTGTCGCCATTCTGTGCTCACAGCACCCTGAGCTGCTGGCAGAGCGAGCCCTTCCTGCTGCCGCTCCCCGTCCTGCTCAACAACCAGGGGATAGCCTACTAGACTTTGTAGAATGAACATGTGCTTGCCCCTGTCATATGAAGGGGAGGGGATAGTGTGGGAACGCTGGTGGCAGCCATGAGCATTAAATGAAATATGACAAAAGAGATGAAAGATCTTTGGGCGCGCACACCCAATGTGCTCACGCTTGCGAGGACAGCCGAGTATCGATTGTCAAGGAGTTAAGGTGCTTTTCCTTTTTGCTTCCTCCGTGTTCTCTCTGAAAGCTCTAGCTGACCACTAGCCCTGAGCCCACAGCGCGCATTTCATTCATGACTGTCTTTTCTACGCACTCCACTCCTGATTGTACTCGTGTATGCTGAGCATATTGTTGGGTAAACATGGGGATGGCATGCTGCCTTCTTTCCTGCATCCTTAGCAATCCCACTCGGAAAAGCAGTAGCAAACAGTGGTACAGCATGTTTGGGCTGTTACCTACTAAAAGTATTGTGGGCACCTAAAAGGCTCCTCTTCGTCATCTGTACATAATCATCATCATAAGGGCTTCTTCTTCATCGGGTGTGGGTAATCATCGGTAGTCTGTTCGGTGCTTTGGGCGCGGCCGGTTCGCTGCATCATCGAGGCCTAATAAATACACCGTGACAACCGCATCCTCACAGTATGCAGTACACTAACAACTGTGATATGCCCCAAACACTACTGAGCAGATAGCTGAAGATTCCTATTGCAGCAGGGTTGTCAGCAATAAGTCACACCGGTGTCACCTGGTGGCCACCATCACGCCACCGTGCATGTCTCGTGCTTGTTCATTCAAGCATCAAGCAAGTTTAATTCACTGCTTTACTCATCCCTCTGCTTCCTACAATGGGGAAAGACCTTTTACAGCACTCTGAGGCATCAGCCACACAGCAAGTTGAGGGGCACAGGTAACTGCATTTTAACTATTAGCAAGTCTAAAACAGCTATACATTGATGAGGTACCACTCAGAATGGACAGCTGGTGTGCCTGTGTATAATTTGTAGAGGCATGTGAACAGTGATCTTTCAAAGTGAATCAAATATGAATAAAACAGTGGCAGAAGCAAATCAAATCGGATTACATATAGAATGCTTTCTGAATAATTTTCAAATACAGAGCAGACATTTTCACTATTAATGTAAATCGATGTTACATCCTCATATCCATAGCTTTAGCATTAAAAGCACAACTACAGCAGCTGCAGGAAATAATCAGACCCTTGTGCTCAAAAAGTGCTCACTGTTCAGGTGTAAATGATTATTGTATAGCCGAAAGAGTCACACTTGTTGAACAAAGTAGCTTGCTGCACTGCGTATGATGCCATGTGTTATGCCCCTAGTATGTCAGCAAGGATGAACTCTAAAATACTTTTGCAAAAGTTCCATGCTTACTTCATTGCAGTTAACAGTTTAAAACACTCAGCCTATTCAAAAAATATTTGGATCTGTGAATAATGGCTTATGAATTAAACTTGAAGATCAAATTGAATGTTCCACTATTTAATTAAATATTTTAAATTCTCGAATATTCCAACACCGTTACATTTCAAAAACACATGCTGTCATGTGACAGTAGCCCCTTTTGATTGTAAATATGCTTCACTGTCACACATAGTGTATGCATCACTGCATAAAACTTATGCACCGCGGCGAAAATGACATTTAATAAACGCTACCACTGAAAATGGATCGTCATACAAGGGTACTGGTCAGGGCTGCGAGATAGCATGGTAGCGCTGGTGGCTTCAATTACTGCCATTTCAGATATGCAACCAAAGCAAAAATTCTGAAAAATTGGATGCCGAACAGTTTCAGCATACAAAGTTTTGGACGTCCTTATTCCTCATTTCTGTAGAGCATATGATGGCACTGTGAAGACTTCTGAAATATAAGGCATGTCTGAAAAATCAGTCACTGACTTTATTTGCCTCGTCAGACCTCACTCGCACAATGGAAGTTGTACCCCACCACCTGACGAGTGTTTTGCCAAAATCCTAACCATGGAGCCTTTTCAGAGTTGCAGACACATTTCTGAGTTGTGCACTACACTTCATTTCCAATGTTCAGGCATGGAAAGTGTGTATGCGTGTGGGGGGGGGGGGGGGGAAGGCTGTTTAATATAGGTGCATTACAACAACTATTCGCATACTTGCATGGAACCATTCTGTGTTAGGCTGCCCCGCCACAATGTTCTATAGTGGCTATGGTGCTCGGCTGCTGATCCGAGGGTCGCGGGATCGAATCCCGGCCGTCACGGCTGCATTTCGATGGAGGTGAAATGTTGAGGCTTGTGTACTGTGTGATGTCAGTGCACGCTAAATAACCCCAAGTGGTCTAAATTTCTGGAGACCTCCACTACGGTGTCTCTCATAATCAGAGCTGGTTTTGGGATGTTAAACCCCACAAATCAATCAATCAATCATTCTGTGTTAGGCTAAAAACTATAGACAATCACCTTTTAAAGTTATTTGCTAAAGCATAACACTTCTTGGGCAACACAGACATATACACAGGAAAAATATACTCACAATTTGATGAGGAGCCAATCAAAGGCTGGCCATGTCTTATACCATTCTTGACCAATGTGCTCATCAAATGCAGCTACCAGAGCTGGCATTTTCGAAGTATACTTTGATATTTTGAGTGTGTCATACAGTGGGCTTTGTGGATGTGGCAGCCTATCATCTACATAAGGAATGACATAAATCAATTCCTCAACAACACAACATGGCTCTTCCAGCATATTGACTAGTAGTTTGTCACAAGTGCTGCAACATTTATTTATTTACAAATGCTGAGAGGCAGATTCCTAACAATCCACCTTTTGTTACTGAAACAGCACATCTTATATGCTTTTCATTATGTCTATGCCAGCATTGTATCAGATGACATTAAGTTTCCTGAGAAGTGAAAAAGAAAAAAGCTTTGTAGAGTGACGAATGATGCCACTTTTATCAACATCAGTTTCTTTCATTCACAGACTTATACATATACAAACAGACAAATATATATACTTATAATATAATATGTCACAGACAAATACATATACTTGACTGAAATGTTCTGAATTCTGGAGCTGTGACATGTAGGCAGCATGTCACCAATAACTAATATTTCATTTCCACCAGAAGAATAAAAGGAACACAAAAGAAGGCATTATGCTTTACTTTAGTTAACGACTATGTAGATTGTTTGGTATGACATACATGGAGAATCGAGCATCAAAAAATCTGCGATTTTTTCTTTTTTACACCTAATGATTCACTGTATGACATAGAGATAATCTTAATAACCTCCAGGACAGTATGACCAGGGCAGAAAGTAGTTGTATACTCCTGTTTATTTCTTCTGCAATGATACCCAATTGGGGCTTCCACCATTGGGCTATCGGCTGGTGATTCACCGCAACTATGTTTGAAAGTGGTCCTGAACCACTCCTTCAGACCTGGTATAAAAAATACCTTGCAATTATAGGAGTGTGAATATTTGAGTTTCCAATTCGAATCAAACAGTACTGACTTGAAAAATTCGATTCGATTTTTCCATACCCTCCAACTCCTACTCACAAAAAATTCAACACAACAAATATTGAGAATGCGGTCAATGTTGTGGCGGGTCGGGTTAGGTTGGCTAAAACATACTTTAACACCCCCTAACACTACCTAATAAGGAAAGTGTACAACTTTCCTTATTCCCAACTTGCCATTTCCCAAACAGGCCTTAGGCATTCCGGAATATGCGAGCACAAACCTACTCCTCAAACTAAGAGTTCACAACATTCTAGAAGAGACAGCTGAAGCCCAGTGCACCTCGCAGTTAGAGAGGCTGTCCGCGACAAAAACAGGCAGAAGCATATTGGTAAACTGGGTATCACACACCATGTTAAGCACGGAGAAAAACGGGACATTCCTAATTAAATCAGAACCAAATTCGTGCTAAACCCACTCCCCAGAAACATGAAACCCATCATCAACGGAGAACACAGACACCACAGAGCGAAAGTGCTGATCAAGACACATGGCATGAGTGACAAATCCGTATTTGTAGGTGTGAGCCTCTACATCAAGCAGAGAGCACATGCTGCAGCGGTGGTCGGCGCAGCCAGAAAATGCATTAATGCATGCACAGTCCTAACCGTTCGAATCAAGGAAGCAGGAGAGATGGCCATCACCATAGCCCTCATCTCCACTAAACATAGCTTCATTCTGAGCGATTCACAGGTCACGATCACAACTTCTGCACAAGGACACAAAGGACACATTTTGCAACAGGCCCTGCGAATTCTAACGAAGAGCCAGGAGCTCATGCTTTTGAAGAAACCCAAATATATTAAATGTGTCTCCTGGAACACACAGACACTCCCAACCCGAACGAGATGGTCCACTCGCTGTCATGAGAACTCACCCACCACGTGGCCTGCAGGGTATCCTCGATGGGAGATGATGTTGCTAAACATAAACTAACCAAGGAAAGGCTGACCAGTTATGCAGAATACACAAGGCACTATTGAAACTTGAGGCAGACTTTCCCTCCACCTCACCAAAAATTAGATAGGAAACCGGCGACAGAGTGGTGCAAATTGCAAACCAAGTCCTATCCTAGCCCTGTTCAGCTACAGAGGGTGTTTCCAGGACTCTACCCAGACTGTGTATATGAAGTATGTAAAATAGAAGAGGCCTCCCTAAGTCACATAGTATGGGGCTACCCCTATCAGCAAACAGAACCCTAGAACCTCTCCAGGAGCGCAGGTGGAAAATGCTCCTAAGCTCCAACCTACAGGACTAAACCTGGGCTATCCAGCAGGCCAAGGAGGCTGTTAAAAAGAGAAAAGAAATAGCGGGCGTGAAAGAAGAAGTAGGATCCTCGGACTTTACACTGGTGCCGAAACCCGACCAGGCTTTCGTGGAGGACCATGGAACACCTGCGACACGTGAGAGCTGCTCGACGGCGACACAGCACAAGGATCATCCAAGAAGCCAACGATCTATTAGAGCAGCGTTCGATCTGGCGGGTCTTCGCATCGTTCTTCAGCGCATCGAGAAAAGCATAGATGAGCTCGCGAAGGCCAATGAAGCTCTACACGCAGAGATGACGGATGACGAGATGGCTTCGGACATTGACTAAGTGCTTGAATACGAAGACTGGGCCATAGGATGCGTTGGTCTTCTGCGGCACCACATCCAGCAGCTGACTACAAGGACTTCGGCGACTTCGAGCCAAAATGGTGATCGCCCAACTGACCCTTCTTCCTCGCATCCAGAAACTTTGAACGAACCCTCCGTCCTGTCCGGAGCAAGGCTTCCTAAGATCGACTTAACGAGGTTCGACGGTTCCCCCACGAAATGGCTTCCATTGTGGGACCTCTTCCGCCATTCAGTGCACGAGAACCCATGGCTTAGCAACGTCGATCGGTTCCACTACCTCTGGTCTCTGCTAGACGGCCCGGCGGCAAAGGCTATTGCAGGCATCCTGACGACAGACAGCAGTTACGACGATGCCATTTCCATCTTGAAGGAGCAGTTTGGAGACATGCGCATCATTGAACATAAATACCTCGAAAATATTCGCACACTACGGCCTGTCACTACGTCGGCGAACGTTAGTGCACTTAGGCGCCTCTACGACTTTGTCCAGATAAACATCAGAGGCCTCAAAGGTCTTGGGGTCACGGAGTCGAACTACGCCGCCATGCTTTGTGAGGTGCTGATGAAGTCCATTCCACAGGACATAATCGTGGAATACTACCGACGGTGGCGACTTGCGGCGTCAACTGCTAATGACCAGCCAAGATCGGAAGAACTTCAGCATCTTCTAGATTACCTGCGCATCGAGGTGGAATGCAGAGAGCTGGCTACCTACCAGCAACGCGTGTCGTACGACGGTGAACAGCATCCGTCCGGCAGCCGTGGGAAACACGAAACGACATCAGCTGCAGTCCTCACTAAAAGCGCCAGGACGAGGGTGGAGGGATGTGTCCTCTGCCAGCAGGCACATCCAACACAGGATTGCGTTGCACCGATCCATGACGCGGAAAAAAAGCGCCTTCTGTCGGTGGCTGGCTGCTGCTTCAGCTGTACAACTCAAGGCCACCGAGCAAGCGAGTGTCGACGTAAGGTGAGCTGCTCGCATTGCCAAAGAAGACACGCTACTTCGATATTGCTACACGCATGCCGCATTTGAGGAGCTCGGCCGATGCGCGTGGCCATCATCGACGGAGAGAAGAGGAAGCTCGCACTTGGCTCGGACTCTGAGCGGGAACGGTCTGCTTTGCAACCGCTGCTGATAGCCTGCATATAGCTGCTAATCGCGGTGCCTGGTCACTCGACGTTCCTGTAACATTGTGGTGGAGGTGGAACGTTCCCCGTCCTCGCCACGGAGCTTCGTAGCGGCCGCACCGTCCAGTTTTCAGCCATGGCTCCCGAGGAGAACCCCTCGTCGCCATCTACAACTGCGGCGTCCACGACAACCTATGTCACGGTTTCCAATCTGCGGGATCCCGGAACATTCTCTGCCCAAGAAGGCGTCGACGTCGACGACTGGCTGAACATGTATGAACGTGTCAGCCGAAGCCACGGTTGGGACCCTACCGTAATGCTCGCGAACGTCATCTTCTACTTGGGGGGAACACCACGTGTCTGGTTTGACACAAACGAAGCCGAGATCTCCTGCTGGGAAGCTTTCAAGGCAAAGATTCGCGACCTCTTTGGAAATCCATCAGGTCAGAAACAGATTGCGCGTAAAGAGCTTGCCACCCGTGTCCAATCGGCAACCGAATCCTATGTTGCGTACATCCAGGAAGTCCTTGCGCTTTGCCGAAAAGCAGATGAAACGATGACCGAGGCTGACAAGGTGGGCCACATCCTCAAAGGGATCGCGGACGACGCTTTTAATTTGCTCGTCTACAACAATGTATCTTCTGTTGATGCCATTGTTAAAGAATGCCGCCGGTTTGAGTTGGCCAAAAGTCGCCGCGTCGTGCAACAGTTTTCCCGTCTGCCTAACACGGCTGCTACATCCTCTTGCGCAGACGTCGCTCCCGCGCCCCCTTTCCATGACAGCGTGACGCGCATTGTTCGTCGGGAACTTGAAGCTGCCACTCCAGCGCCATATCACTCTCGCCCACTAGACGGAACCCTTGACCAAGTAGCTCCCTCCGTTTCAGTCATTCAAGCCGTAGTGCGACAAGAAATTGCCAATCTCGGTTTGCCGTCCGCCTACTCCGTCTCCCGACCTGACTTCCGACCACCAGTCTCGATGGCGACGCCCCGCATCGACACCTACCTTCCACGAAGATCCCGCAATCCGGATGAATGGAGAACCCCAGACGACAAGCCGATTTGCTTCCGCTGCCACAGAGCTGGTCATATATCCCGCTACTGCCGCACATCCTGGACGCCGCCCAATTGGAGCTCGAGTTCGTCCCCTCGCCGATATGTAGACCCACCCCGCTTTTCGCCCCGTCGTGTGTACACCCCATCTGACGCACCTGACACCCGCTCTTATGCTCGTTCGCCTTCACCTCAGCGCCGTCGTTCCCCGTCGCCCCAACCACGCCGCCATTCCTCGCCAACCACCTTTGGAGCCCCCTGGACGGAAAACTAGACCATGCAGCGCCTGGAGGTAGTGCTGCATCATTTTCATTGTGCCCAAATCCTCCGCTGACGCTAATTACGAACAAGAACTTAGTTGAAGTGCACATAGACGACATTCCTTTGACCGCATTAATTGATACTGGAGCCCAGGTGTCCATAATGAACGCTGACCTTTGCCGTCGGCTCAGGAAAGTTCTCACGCCTCCCACTACTAGGGCCGTACGTGTCGCCGATGGCAGCACTGTTGCCGTCGCTGGAATGTGTACTGCTCGAGTAGGCATTGCCGGCCATCACGTTCCAGTACTTTTTACAGTTCTCACCACCTGCCCTCACGACCTAATTTTGGGGATGGACTTTCTTTCAACGCATTCTGCCCTGATCGACTGTTCTGCCGGTACTCTTTGCCTCGAACTTCCTTCTCTTCCGCATACTCGCCCAGAATTCCCCAACGCCCTCTGTTCTACATCTTTTGTTCGCCTACCACCTAAAGCCCTCACGTTTGTCGACCTGGCCTCAACATCACCGTTGCCCGATGGCGACTACGTCATCACACCTCTTATCGATGTCCTCCTGGCGCGCGACATCACTGTGCCGCACTCAGTTATAACCCTGGCCGGTGGACGCGTGTGCCTCCCTCTTCTCAATTTTGGGTTGGCAAAGCAAGTTCTGCCACGAGGCATATCTGTGGCCACCATCCGTTTGTTAACAGACGACGACGTAACTACCTTTGCTGCCGACGTCTGCACAGATCCTTCAGCGCGCCTAAAGGACGCCATCTGCACCGATAAAACGTTTCGTTCCATGATAGCGCCGGACCTCACACCTGAACAAGCAGCCGCCCTTTACAGCCTTTTGGTGTCCTACCGCGACATATTCGACACTGATAATCGACCACTGGCTTAGACATCTCTTGTTAAGCACCGCATAAACACTGGTGATGCTGTCCCCATTCACCGCCGACCGTATCGGGTGTCCACAGCAGAGCGTCAAGTGATACAGCAGGAGGTAAACAAGATGCTTGCCAAAGGCATTGTAGAGCACTCATCGAGCCCTTGGGCGTCGCCCGTCGTGCTTGTTAAAAAAAAGACGGCACGTGGCGTTTCTGCGTTGATTACCGCCATTTAAACCGGATCACTAAAAAAGACGTTTACCCTTTACCACGGATCGATGACGCTCTTGACTGTCTCCACGGTGCCCAGTACTTTTCATCAATAGACCTTCGATCCGGTTATTGGCAGATTTCCGTCGATGAGCAAGACCAAGAAAAGACCGCATTCGTCACTCCAGATGGGCTCTACCAATTCAAGGTTATGCCGTTTGGTTTGTGCAATGCTCCCGCCACGTTTGAACGCATGATGGACTCCCTGCTCCAAGGATTCAAATGGTCCACATGCCTTTGTTACCTCGACGACGTCCTTGTGTTTTCGCCTACATTTGACACGCATCTTGAGCGCTTAGCTGCAGTTCTTAAAATATTCCGCAAAGCTGGACTCCAGTTAAACTCCTCGAAGTGTCACTTCGGACGCCGACAGATTACAGTACTGGGGCACCTTGTTGATGCTACCGGTGTGCGACCAGACCCGGAGAAAATTCGTGCAGTCACGGCTTTTCCTGTTCCTCAGTCTGTAAAAGACGTGCGGAGTTTTGTGGGGCTCTGTTCCTATTTCAGACGCTTCGTGAAAAATTTTGCAGCAATCGCCCAACCACTTACTGAACTCCTCAAGAAAGACGTCCCTTTTACGTGAGGACCTACGCAATCGGCTGCGTTCTCCCACCTTATAGCGCTCCTAACGACTCCACCTGTATTGGCCCACTTTGACCCGTCCGCCCCTACAGAAGTCCGAACCGATGCCAGTGGTCACGGAATCGGTGCCGTCTTAGCCCAACGTCAACACGGGCACGACCGCGTTATAGCCTACGCAAGCCGGCTCCTAACAAGTGCAGAGCGCAACTATTCGATTACAGAGCGCGAATGCCTCGCTCTTGTCTGGGCAGTTTCTAAGTTCCGCCCATATTTATATGGCAAGCCATTTTCTGTAATCACAGACCACCATGCGCTCTGCTGGCTTTCATCGTTGAAGGACCCTACCGGCCGGCTTGGTCGCTGGGCACTTCGATTACAAGAGTATACATACACAGTGACGTACAAGTCGGGACGCCAACACCAGGATGCGGACTGCCTCTCTCGATACCCTGTCGAAGAACCGAACGCTCTGTCTGACCCTGACACCGACACCTGCGTTTTTTCTATCTCCCAACTGCTCCACGTCGGTGATGAGCAACGCCGTGATCCTGCCTTGCGTGCAATCATTGATCGCCTGGAGTCGTCACCTTCCGACCCGTCCCTTCGCTTATTCGTCCTTCAGGATGGTGTTCTCTACCGCCATAACGTTCGCCCAGACGGTCCATCCTTGCTGCTCGCGGTCCCCAAACACCTTCGCTCGGCAGTCCTCCACGAACTCCATGACCTTCCCACCGCCGGACACCTCGGTGTGTCACGAACCTACGACAGGATCCGCCGACGCTTCTTTTGGCCTGGACTTGCTCGCTCCGTTCGTCGATACGTAGCAGCGTGCGAGAAATGCCAACGCCGCAAGACGCCATCGACGCTCCCAGCCGGGTACCTCCAGCCGCTAGACATTCCCACGGAGCCATTCTTCCGCGTTGGCTTGGATCTACTTGGCCCTTTTCCACTTTCTACCTCGGGGAACAGATGGATCGCAGTAGCCACAGATTACGCTACGCGCTACGCTATTACCCGCGCGCTCCGAACCAGCTCTGCCACGGATGTCGCAGACTTTCTCCTGCAAGATGTAATTTTATTACATGGGGCTCCACGCCAGCTGCTCACGGACCGTGGCCGAACATTCCTCTCCAAGGTCGTCTCAGACATCTTGCAGTCCTCACAAGTACAAGTTATCCACGTCGTACCACCCGCAAACAAATGGCCTCACGGAGCGCCTTAATCGCACTCTGACAGATATGCTTGCCAAATATGTTTCGTCAGACCACACTGACTGGGACCTCGCCCTCCCGTATGTTACATTTGCATACAATTCTTCGCGTCACGACATCGCCGGCTATTCTCCGTTTTTTCTTCTATACGGCCGAGAACCAGCCCTTCCTCTGGACGCGTCGATACCTGCTGTCACGGGGACCACCTGTCAATATGCCCTTGATGCTCTCGACCGAGCTGCCCACGCAAGAGAAATTGCCCGTGACCGCCTTTTGACATCCCAGGAGAGCCAACGGCGCTTGTACGACCGGAGACACCGAGACGTCCACTTTCCGCCTGGTTCTTTGGTCCTCTTGTGGTCTCCGACACGTCACGTGGGCCTGTCGGAAAAACTGCTGTCGCGGTATACAGGCCCTTACCGAGTGATTCGTGAGGTCACTCCCGTGACCTACGAAATCGCCCCTATCGCCCAAGCTGCTTCGCCTACTTCCCAGACACGTGATATCGTGCACGTCACACGGTTGAAGGCATATCAACCTCCAGCTGATGACATTTAGACGCTCCGAGACGTCGCTTCTGCCGCCGGGGGATCATGCTACACGCATGCCGCATTTGAGGAGCTCGGCCGATGCGCGTGGCCATCATCGACGGAGAGAAGAAGAGGAAGCTCGCACTTGGCTCGGACTCTGAGCGGGAACGGTCTGCTTTGCAACCGCTGCTGATAGCCTGCATATAGCTGCTAATCGCGGTGCCTGGTCACTCGACGTTCCTGTAACAATATGTTTCAGAGCACACGCGAAAAGCACAAACGTACCGACGCCACCGCTGCAAACAATGAGCAGTACATCCATGCATGCTTTGTCGGAGGGAGACAAGCGAAGGAATGACACCATACTTCTTCAAACGTTCGGAGCATGGATAAAGGGCGCCAAGAGCTCGTGCTACATAAGAGGCGTCTTGGATAACGGTAGCCAGTGTACTTTCATTAAGGAAGACATTTCAAGAAAAATGAGCCTCAAAGTGTTAGGCGAGATTGACATTACCGTCAACGTGTTTGGAAACAACAATGCAGGACGAAGTACCCATCGCCGACTGGTCGAAGTGACCTTACAGAGTCAGTTTGATGGTGTTCACCACGTCATTCGGGCAATAGAAATCGAGCACATTTGTGAAGACCTTGTCGAAGTACCTAGCGATCACGAATTCATCAAAGACTTGCGGAATCGTGGTGTCCGATTGGCTGATGATGTTTGTTTCCCGCACATTAAACAAGAAGAAGGAATGAGCTTATTAACTGGGTCAGACCAGCTGTGGAAAATCCTTGGAAAGGACGTCACGTGGAATGACAAATGCAAAGGTCTTCTTTCCACTGAAACAGCACTGGGTTGGACAATCCAAGGACCCTTAAACAACGATGAAGCGTTCGTCCGCATACAAACGCGAATGTTTGTGTACTCCGAACCAATTGCTGCTTTAATGACAAAGGCGCATGCTTCGACATCAGAAAGTTTCGGCAACTCGAAAGCTTAGGGACCACAGATGCTGTGGAGCCTTCCTTTCATGAGAAGCAAGTTTTTAAAGCTTTCAAAGAAACCATTGAGTTGTGCGACAGGAGATATGAAATTCATCTGCCCTGGAAAAAACTGCCGTCCGACCTGCACGATAACCTCGCTGTAGCGATCAAGTGGCTTTGCTGCCTCGTTCATTCGGTATCTCGAGAAAAGAACGTTCGGCGCAGCTGTGATGCAGCAGTCGGACAGTATCCTGAGGATCGTCATGCAGAACCAGTTACCGTAATCGAGGATGTGAATACAACAAAGTATTGCATGCCCCATCAAGAAGTGATCAGAGAATCGTCCTGTACGACCAAACTCAGAGTTGTCTTTGACGCGTCTTCTGATGGCACTGGAATGACTTCTCTAAATGACCACTTGGAAGAAGGTCCAAACCTCAAAAACGAAATGTTTAAGACGTTGCTGTGCTTTTGCCAATATCAACTCCGGGTCAATGCATGGATTTTGAGGTTTGTCGCCGCGTCCCGCAGCCTGCCATTCCCTGAGGGGCACCTAATGGCAGAGGAGCATGGCAGTTCTGAAAGTTATTGGATTTCGATTACCCAAAGGAAACGATTTGATCCAGAATTAGCAGCCCTCCATGCAGGACGAAATATTGACAAGGCCTCTACAATTCGGAATTCGCATCCCTTTCTGGCGGAGGTGGATGGTTTGCTGCTCATTGAAACAAAACTACAAAACGTTGGGGACGAGAAAGGCATCAACCACCCAATTCGGCTTCCCAGTCATCGCGTCACCACTGAACTCGTCGCAACGCACCTGCACCAAACGTTTTTCCATGCGGGGATCGCAACAACCATCGCAGAACTCCGAGAGCACTGCTGGGTTACGAAAGGGAAACTGCGTGTGAAAAAAGTAATCGAGCAGTATACTTGGTGTGCGTGAAGATTCGACATCAAGGTTATGTTGGATACTCGCACGTTTTCTAGAGAACCTTACGGGAAGCGACGGAGTTGTGCGCGCATGTCGCCTAAGGTTAGGAAACGGCAAAGTAGACACGCGGCCTGTGTAGCATCTGTGCTTCCTAGATATGCGCCCATGGCATTTCGTGGGCCGGGAGTGTTAAAAAGAGAAAAGAAATAGCGGGCTCGAAAGAAGAAGTAGGATCGCGAGCGCGTGGCACGTGGTGCTTCTGGGTTTTTTCTGTTGGAATAGACGGTTCGTGGCGTTTCGCTGCTCGGCGCACTTCAGGCGTATTGTCTTCCGCTGCCCTTCAAAGCCTGGTTATTATTCATCGAAGTCCTCGGACTTTACACAGGCTACAGTAAGACAAGGTCTTCAGCCTTCCTTCTGAAGTGGTCTGACCCAGACCAGCAACTAGATGTACCTCAAAATAAAGTTGTTTCACTCACTTCACAATGGAAATTTAATAAACAAGCCAAGGTACTGTTGGCTTTGAACTGCATCGTCAACATTCCTACTTCCAAAGACACAGGAATGCATGACTCTTCTGCATGTCACCAGTAAGTACCAATTACATAGTTCGGCGAATTATGCTGCAATCTTCGGAAGCATCCCAACTTTGGCCAGTGAAGACGTCTGTGCTTGGCCGGGCCTGGAATCATGTGCGAAAATTTGCTAATGTTGCAGTAGCATAGTCACCCTGTGGCGGTACACCAGCTGCTTGTAAATTTGCAATTTGTGCCCTGCAGCACAGTTATTAGCTGTGTTAAGAATAACATCCTTTTTGAATGCTGCTGTGAACAAGTGCTGAAAGCAACACAGGTTCAGATCATCCATAATTTCGACAATGATGAACCACAACAGAGCAACATGTGGATGTAGAAAAAAAGAAACGTGTCAGAGGGTGCCTGATGAGCTCTTCCAGCAGCTACCAGTAGCCTCGAACTACTCGTCGCTGTCAATGGTGCCAGTGCTGACCAGAACAGCGGCTGTTGCCAGCCCACAAGAGCCGTCCGTGCATACCTATTTTTAACTTGGTGACATGCAAGGTAAAAGGTTGGGAGAAATAAAAACAACTTTCAAACAAATGTGGGATAATCATAAGCCAATGGTAGCCAAAGAAATCAAATGTAAACTTGCAACCACGGCATACCATCCCTGATTTTGCTTTTGTGTGGCAAAGACCAGCGGCACACACTTATCGAAAGTTAGCCACCCCAACCCCACCCAATGCGGGAGTATTAAATTTGGATAAAACAGTTCTGTTTTAAGTCATGCATATGTGATAGGTGCTGCTAGCATGCTCGCATAAACTGAACAGTTCATTAGTGACATTTGCTTACAGCTATTACACTGTATTTTTGTTGCTAGAAATCAACTTTCATGTACATTTGAATGTGCACTAAAATTATTACAGACTGAATCCCATGTTTCCTTGCATTATGTTGCCAACGCATAGATCTATAAAAGCAGGTGTTTTAAGTGTGTAACCTAGCTGTTCCTTCTTTAAGCTGGCATTCTGTTTTACGGGCGTAAAACAGAATGCCAGCTCATGACAGGAATGCGTTAGTCTAAAAGACATCGTATATGTTCCGCGCGTTTAGATTAACAGATATGTGTGGCGAGTGGCTACCTATGAGCCAACGCTAAATATACGTACACCTGTTCTATGCACACTTTTTGTTTACTTATGCAGAACAGTATTTCACCACTGGTGCTACATAGCAGGTCGAATATACGGGTTATATATATATATACAGGACTTCAGTGTAAGACTGTGTATCGCGAGTGTGTTGTGGGCTTTGTGCTTTGCTGTGGTTGTGTTATTGGTGTGTATGTGCATTTATGTCATGTCAGCCTGTATGTTCTATGTTCAGTGTGATGTAATTAAATGCCTGCTGATTTCAGCGTGCTCGAAAAACGCAGTGGTTGCTTTTTTTCTTGTCTCTGCTACTCCCTCTGGTATACTAGCACCCCACTTGGTGGGGTAGTAGAGCTCTCTTTGAAAGAGTGTTCGAATACCCTTCGGAGGCATCCTACTACTCTGTTTTGGCGAGAATACTGGTACTCTGCAAAGGGTTGATCTACTCTGAAAAAAGGAGTTATATTTGGGACACGAAAGTACACCCCCAAAGTGAGTGCCCAGCACTCTCTTTGTTTTTAGAGTGCATATAGTAAGCGCGCTAGCCGAATAATACAAACAGGCACGCTAATATAACACACCCTACGGAATCGATGATGGACCCATCGCAACAGTATACTGAGCGACTAGTGTTCGCCCATGCCAGAGAACAAAGCCTATGTTGCTCGCAGAGGTGCAATTAGAGAACGGAAAAGGCGTACGCGGGATTGTCCCAATGAAACCCGTTGCCACCGCGTGCACGAGCATTGGCCACGTGCGACGTCTCAAGCCCAAGAGAGCAAGGATTGCACCTTATGGTCTCTCGAATCCTCACTGCCGGGTAGTGCTACCGTGGAAACACCCGCGGCGCCATCCCCAGTGCTGTGGCAAACCAGTGTAAACTGACAATGATGCCACAGCTCGAGCCCCGTAGGAAGGCCACATTAGAGTAGGTTTGAAGGAAACGCGAGTGCCACATAAAAACTTATCAATGGGTGTCAACATCCCCACATGCCCCCAACTTTAAATAATCACATATGCCTGCAAAAGCACAGCTACAAATATACTGCAAATAAAAGGCTATACGCGAAGCGTCAGTGTGCTTTGCGTATGTTCACGCACTCATGTCCTTCGCGCACATTGCAACAACCACCACTGGCCGACACGGCCGGCTTCAAGCGTGCCGCCACATAGGCGGCCTGTCGCAAACTTGACCAAGGCTTTAGGGTGGGGCTACAGGCCATGACTCCAAAAAGGTGATATGGCTGCCAGCACAAGCAAGCGTCACTTGCACTGACACGCCTTCCGGCCGAGAAAGCCGCAACAGTTGATAGCAGCTACCGGCACCCGTCTCAGCCACCAAGGCTTGCGAGCAGGATGAACGCGGGTGTTGATTCCAAGGCTGCCGTGGCAGTATTCGATTCCATGGTTCAACCTAAGTCCTGGGCAGCAGAGTAGAAGGTCCTCAGAAGGCGGCAAGCTGCGGGTGACATCACTCCCGCTGCGTACACTGAAAATAATGCGCGCGATAGAACACTGAAATCGGGCAAAGGAGAGCAACTGCACACATCAACCATGTGGTAAGATGTTTCGTTCGGTTAGCAAAGATTTTGGTGGCTACTGAGACGCTAAGTTCACGTGAACAAAGGTCACTTTCTTGACTTCACTTCGTGCGAGGTAAACTAGAATGAGGGACGCAAAGTGCGACACCTGAACGCCTCAGTTGACTGGTTGTGTGCCACGTGCGACAAGCAGCTCCAAGGAGCCTTAGGCCTAACGTAGCCTTAGGCCTAACATGTCGCCGCGTTCGACAACAACCTGCATCCAAACAACAATCCAAAAGGGCACAGAACATAGGAAGCCATGAGGAGACTAGCTCTGCTGGGGGCCCTCTCTGCTCGTTACGTGTGAGCAGCTGAACGATCAGCGCCCACCGTCCTAGACAGTGTCGGAACACACGGTGCCGAGCCGCAATACCAGACAGCCCAGCACCCTTGGCCAGCGGCCACTTGGCTTTCTGAGCCGTGACTCCCAGAGTCAAAAAGATAGAAGAAACTATTTACAAGGAAACTCGGACCACCCACGAGGCTTCCATATTCACTCATTTCAGGCTCGCCTACTATCCACAGGCACTAAGCCTCATTCTCCCAGGATGTAGGCCACGTGGTTCTCGTAACGACGGCCTTTCAAAACGTGCACTAGTAGCATGCTGACAAGTTCGAACACGCTACAGTAACCAACTGCCTCACTCTCAAGAAAGCCTGCCGCTGACGCCAACAATTAAAATCCACAACAGGCATAATCTTGTCCGGTTCAAATGGCGGTTACAATGAACCGAGAAAAACTCACCCGATGTTTCCAGAGCTCCACGTCTGGCAGCCAGAACGTAGGGTTACCAACAGCGACCTCGCCGCTAGCAACACAGTGGCGTGGTGTTAGACCACTCAAAAAGCACAGAATGGGAGCGTCGCGTTCACGCACTCGCTCATCTCAAGAGGGCTGCCGTACGCGCCAGCCCACAGCCCATCTCAGGGCAGGGCAGCATGAACCGGCGCACATGGCGACAGAGAACATTAGGCATTACTCCCCGAGCATGGCGATTTAATAACATGATAGTGAAACAAACAAAGAGGCCGAATGAAATATAAACAAAGGACAATAGTAATCAATACAACGCAAACACAACACACAAAGACCATGCAGCGGAAGAACTGCCTAAACATCAGCCAGCGCACCTGCGAGCACACTACTCGCTCGGTATCCTGTTGCAGTGAGTCGAACATCATCGATTCCACGTGGTGTGTTACCTTAGCATGCCTGCTTGTACGATTCAGCTAGCATGCTTACTATACATAGGAGGTGTAAATAAATGCCCTTTTTGCTGGTTTGCACTGCGGTAAACTGCGTCCTTTGTTCCTCGAGTGTGGGAGACCCCACTCCGACCCCACAAACTTGACAGTACTGAAGCACGCTGTTGCCCACCAACGTTAGGGCAGCTCTCTGCCTCCTTCTGTTCCTCTAATCTCCTGCTTGTTTTAGATGCGAAGCAGCTCATGGTAGGGGCTATGTCACTCCCTCCCTCCATCCATCCGCCGTGTGGCGTCCACACCCGCACTGCGCATCCTCCTCTCCTTGTCTTATCTCCTCTCCTCTCGGCATTCCTCCTCTCCTCTCCGAACAGCGCGCATTGACTATGGAAATGCTCTTTCTTGGATGAACGCTTTACCAGCTCGCAAGGAACGAGAACGTGCCCTCGCCCGCGAGAGATAATGCTGACACAGGCAGCGGCTGCTAGCGTGCAAACGTGGTGTGCACCCCCCGTGCTGCTTTGCATCGTCTCATGGTCCCCTTTAGCAGGAGATGGTGTAATTTTTTCTTCATTGTATGTTTGCAAGCTGGAGGTATGTATGCTTAGGTGCATACATAGCTAGATGTATATATCATGTGGGTCTGTAGGAGCACTGTACAGGACTTGTTTTTTATCATGCATATGTGTCTGCAGCAAGCATAGAAGCACACCGATGAATCCCGTCCTCTGAGCTTGCATTGAGCACATGATTCAAGAAACAGGCTTTAACCCTTGTGGTGACATACCACAAAAAAGTACAACTCAGGAACCAGACGACCCAGACAATGGCAGGGTATTTGCCTTCATAAAAGATGTGTCCGTGCCCGGCAAAGGTTCCAGGTAACAATGGTAGGCACCATGTCAGAAGTTACTACTACAAGCATGCATGTTTTAACACAAAAGCGTTTCTTGGCTAGGTTGGTGAGAGCGTGCGTCCAGCTACAGTCCGCATCTGCAAAAGCCGTGCCCGGAAAGCCCGTTACCTCTCCCACCAGAAGTGATGCCGGCACCAACACTTGCCGCAGCAGCAGTCGGCTTGTGCTCCGCTCTGCTGTAGCTACCTGCAGCGGCGTGCGACCGCTTAGCCACGTTTCTTCGCTGGGTTGGCGAAAGCGCGCTCCCAGCTGCATGGCGTCACCGTAGCAGCACTAGGCTTACGAATGCGCCACCTAGCCCATCGTTCCTCGCCACCATGTGTGCCGAGTTCAATCTCAAATTGAAGACAACCACTGAGGTCAACATGACGTCGAGGTGTACGTCTATCGATCTCGCATTCACCACCGACCCATACATTGTGCGAGATGTTATGTATGTATCCATCTACTACTCAGATCACAAGGCCATGGTAGTGTCCTCTACACCAGCCCAAGTACGCCATCACCGGCACGTAAGAGGGTGACAACACCGGTGACTGTCTGATGACACCACCCACGACGACGCGGTGGTGGTACTACTTCGACATGCCGGAGACCTGGCCCGGGCATGTCTGCGTACACTGCCTGGACGACAAAATACAAGAGGACATGTGAAGTGTCGACAACACTTAGATGGCATCACATCATCTAAATAAACACAATCCACCCTCCCACATTGCCTCATTCCTTATAACACAACTCGGCAACACCAGTTTGCAGCATCCCTCCACAACAACAATCTAGCCAAAAGAAATGCTTTCGCGTACTCATCTCATAAGAATATGCTTGGGAATTGTCAAACTTTTTCCTATTTCCACAGGTAGAAGGGCCATTTTCTGCAGCCAAGGTGATCATAAAGCATCATTTTTAGGCAATTTATGTTAGCACCTGACACTTTTTCTGTCAGTGAGTTTGCACCATGAAGGAGGAATAATTTAGGAGGCGCAACATGGCTTCTTCACAGGTCCTTATAATGTCATGCTGAAACGTCATGGCGGACGCACTGACAGCGCTGCCTAGTAACCAGTACTGTCAGGGACTCATGCTGCCTTTCAGCCAGGAATCCTCAGGGCATACATATTGTCACGTGGTCGTGACACGAAAACAACCGCACTTGTCAACATTTCTCAAAGAGAAATGAGTACGTTTTTTTACAACATATTGGTAGATGACTGCTGACTGCTTGTTCTCCAGGTGATTAAACCCACTTTCCCTAGGACATCTAGAAAAGACTTGGTTGAGGTTGCTCCTCCAACCCCATATTGAAGGTCCTGGGCCATTCCAAAGGGAGACAAGATGATGCACCACCCTTTTAATTGTAAAGCTCACTGAGGCAACCTTTCTTGCAGCTGGACCATGTGAATGCAGCAGGACTGCTTTGGGTGAAGATTTGATGTCACCCCCTTGCTGAGGTAATGGTGAAGTGGATACCAGCACTCACAACAAGCTTGTGCTAGTGTCGCCTCATTTCCGACTTTCGGTTATGGTAACTTCGGGGCTTTTGCTGGTGCCGCCTCATTTCCGGCTTTCGGTTGCAACAGCTTCATTTACTGACAGCAGACTTGACCTGAGCGTGACCAGCCTACCAGGTCGCTCGAATGTCGGGACTTGGCAAGTTCACTGGAAAGGCCATCGTTGATGACGGAAGCTCCATTGTGAGGTCCTCACACCTGCTTTGGTGGCCCTCTTCCTGGGCGCACATGTAAACACTCACGCACATAACTACAGGCACTGTAAAGTGCCCTACCTGCACTAAGAGCCATCGAGTCCAAAACAAACAAAGGAATCTGCATTACATTTAACAGATTAAATGAAAGCAGTCCTCAAAACACTTTTAGAAACGTTTGCTAAAGCCCCAAATTCAGATTCTTGTATTAGTTTGAGCTTACAGCCTTCGTAAGTCAAGTTCCCTTGACGGACTACATTTGTGCAAGCTGTCGCAATCTGCTGCAAATCCACCAGGCTTCACGTTTTCAAACTAGTGCCCCCCACATGACCTCGACCTTCTCTTCCCAAAATTTTACACCACCAAAGCAAGACATCATGTACCTGAGCAGACGAAATAAAACTGTCGAGCTGCATTAGGGCCAAAGCTAAAACACAAATGTGCTCTGAATAAACAATTACATATCTATGCAGTGTAAGAGAAACACTAAACATATATGAAACCTGTTTTCGCACATACTAGTGCCACTGCGAACTTCTAATGAGCGGATGCACACTAAAGATTACTTTAACCTAGCGGTCAAAATTGTTATACTTCACACGCATTAAAAATAACCTTGCTAGCATCCACAAAATACACATGCATTTACAGCAAGAAACAGAAAACAAAACTCTCTCTTGCATTATGTGCTTAAATTCACTCAGAATATTCGTGCTTATTATTCACTCATGCTTCAAAGCTAACCTAAACCCTTCCATGGTTTACATATTCGTTGTACAAACCCTGAAGAAACAGAAAACAAAACTCTCTCGCATTATGTGCTTAAATTCACTCAGAATATTCGTGCTTATTATTCACTCATGCTTCAAAGCTAACCTAAACCCTTCCATGGTTTACATATTCGTTGTACAAACCCTGACATGAGCCCTTGCATTCCATCTGAATGATCCACAAGTGAAATAGTAAAGACTCCTTCAAATCTATTGCAGTCATACGATTCTTCTTCAAACTTAGTCTCTTCTTGTTTTTTTTCCAATGAACCCATCACAAACATCTGAAACAACCTGACACGTGCCTCTAAGCTCTCAACAAATAACTCTTTCTCACTTTCTACTACTTCACAATGATTACCGTTTCAACAATAACACAGTTCACAAAATTCAATCTGGCATCTATGAAAAACGACATAAACAAAGCTCGAACTGATCACTTAAACAAATTCTAATCATTGAGATCAAGAAACATTTCTCAAAGCTAAGAAAAACAAATAAACCAAAAAGGTCTTTCCAATAAGTCCTCCTTCAACAACTTGGGCCTGTCTCCGACCTTTTAGCTGTGCTCACGGTGGCCGCACACTGAACATCTTTCCCAAGCAGAAAATACAAAAGACGAGACATAAGTTTAACTCCCTGCATGGTACCACTATCCTCGCCATTGTCTTGCCTTCACTACCATCGTCACATTGTTCAATGACTTTACGAGGACCCGACCTTGCACTCCTACGACAATTCAACACGAAGAGAACGACAGGAAGGTAATTGCAACTGTCCCTCAGACTGCATTCGCACAGAGTGCACTTTTCTTTCCCCCTTCATTCGCCGGCTTGTATGTATTCTATACTGATTTGTCTTGTGTGACAACCACACCCTTCTTGCTCTTTCACTTCCTCGTTTGAAGCTTGTCTTCATATGTTTTGCACTTGTTGTGGCGCTCCTCTCTCTGATATGCCTTTTCAGTCTATACCACTTATTGATTAGCATTTTGGGACCCTTTGATCGCTTTTCATGCTCCTTAACAATGTCACTGCACCCGCTAGGTATCTGATCCATGCAGTCTAAATAATCTAGAGCCAAATCATCTGTTCCTTTACCTTCCTTAGTGGCAGACAGCTTAGAACACTTAGGAAAAATGCAGCTGTCTGCTTCTGAGCTACGTAGCTTGCCTACCAGGGAGCTATCCGCAACAGCATCTTCTTTCCCACATTGTGCTTTACTGCACCCTCCCAACCTTTCACAGGCGCTCAAGAAATGACCTTGGACATCGCATGTACGATCCACCTTCACGACATGCTAACTCTGTATACAGTAATCCCTCATCATAACGAAATTGCTTTATACAAAATATTGCTTTTTTTTAAATTTTTTCTGGTCCTGACCGAAACACATTCATTTTCACCCGCATTACTCAAATCGTGTCAAGAGATCATTCCGCTTAGAGCGAACTAGCGAAGCATGGCCACGCAGCTCCACAGCTGTGTGGCGCTGTGGAGGCGACCCTTCCTATCGCCTTCACAAGCATGCATGGTGGGATCCATTTCGAAGCGTACACACTGCCGCAACCACTCTTCTTCCTTGCTGCAGCTGCATTTGAGGACATGGAGGCGGTGGCACGGTGACAAATAGTGTGTGATAGAATGGGCAAATGCAGCATGCGCAAAGCTAGCAGTGGCTCAAAGTCACTTGAGCAACTAAAGTTCCTTTATGTTGGTGTGCATCCTTTATGTTGGTGTGTTGGTGTGCCGGTTCGAAGGCGCCGGTGCCTGCATTCTGCTGTGGTTAAACCGGCTTGAGTGCGCGTTGGGATCCTGGTCTACCGCAGGCTGTGTGATTGCATGCTGTTGAAGTGCTTCGTGCCCTACGTCTGCCTTTGTGACCCACAGCCAGAATGGCACTGCCAGTTGCCGGGCGAAAATTTTAAACTTTAGAGCAGAAAGTTTTGCTGATACGAGGTGGAGAAAGGTAAAGCCCTTTGATAAAATTAAGAGGAAGATGGCCGGCAGTGGTGCCTGACGATGATGACTGGACTTCCAGCGATTTCTGTGAGACAGTACAGAGGATCACTGACAAAATAGTTGAAGTCGACTTTGACTTAACCTGGTGTTGCATAGGCACTTTAATCGCGATAAACGGTGATCCAGATTGTATGCTGCTACACAGTCTCTTTTAATCGTGATTAGGCCCGACCGGGATCAAGACGACAACAATATATGAACTGTGATTTGGCTCACGTCAGCACTCAACTCTATCTGTATACCAGTGTCACAGAGGAAGACGAAGTAGTAAGACGAAAAACCTTAGCGCTTGCGTAATGTGTAATCGCTCAAATATAGCAGAGTTTCTTTTTCACTCGAATTCTCTTCTTTGGCACCCAACTCCATGAACTTAGTGCTGCACTTGATTTTTTTGTAGGCCTTGAGCTTCAGTAGCCGAGTCTGCCCATGACGAACCTGCTTTACCAATAAAGTTTGTAGTGGGGCGCATATGTCACAAGAATAAGGTCACCACCATGTGTTCGAGCTTAGCGAGCTGTCACCTATCTTGCGCTGCGTTGCGCATGTGCGTTCGGACGGCAAAGGTGTCGAGCACAGTGTGGCAATGGCACAGTACTGCTCTCAGATCAACCAAAACACTTTATTTGCCTACGGCGACACCATCAAACACTGCACACCACCCACTGAAAGAGGTGGCAGGAGAAGTGGCGGGCTTCGCCACGTCACGGGCGAGAGTACAGAGAAACTGTGCCGCTAGCACATCACCACAAGCAACGGTTTGTGGAGACACGTCGCAAAGGGAAAGGTGGTCCCTTGCGACTATGTTGTGCACTCATGCGATTGCTGACCAATAGGCCTGATCATCCAAGTGGGGGTAAACTCCATTCGCGTCTGCCTTCGATTAGTGCGGCACGGCGTAGTAAGACCATGCATGAGCATGAGCACAGCTCTAAGGCGTAGCGTTCGAAAGGGCAATGTAAGGGTAGGCGTTCACTGTTGGCGCACAGGCACCGCGAGCGGACTCCACCTAAGTGAGCTCAATCAAAGGAGCCAGTAGACAAGGAATGAAAGCATGCTTACCCCTCGCTGCCAGAGAGAGAGTCTCCGTTACACCCGCATCGCACGTAATGCCTCGTGAGACATCGCAAGCTTCCACGCGCGGCGCCACCATCATGATTTGCCACCAGGCGAGGGGGCAGACCAGACGCGCCGGCACCATTTTTAACTGCAATGGCGCCCGATCAGAGTCAGGACGATTGCAATCTGCGCATTGTGATTTGGCTGATGTCAGCATCAAATTGAATCTGGATTAGTTTGGCCCGTGTGGCAACAACTGCTGTTGATCGCAATGAAGTGTGATCCGTATCAACGTTTTTAGGGATTAAAAATGCGCCCGCTTAGCAGCAATCTGTCACTCTTGATGACAATCAAGAAAACTGATCGCAACTGGTGTTGACTGCGATTGGAAATGTCCGAATGACACCAGTATCATTCACACTGCCTGACCCTGCTGTTCCTGATATCACTACAGCTAGGGTCGTGAAAGTAATTGGCATTGTTAGTGGCTGTCCCTTTTGCGCCTATAGCACTTTAACTTCCTTGCAATTGTAGCACAATTTAAGCATGACTTTTCAAGCTTTGAATGAGTGGTCGCCTGTTTAGAATTTCCGTTTATAACGAATTTTTTTGCCGTCCCATTGACTTTGTTATAACGAGGGATTACTGTATGTGCCAGATTGTCTGCAGCCTGCCTAGGTGCTTCTCTTTCATCCCACTGGCACATTACCTCGTCACGTTCAATGCAGCCTTCAATGGGCTTAGCTGCCAGCGCATCATCCTACTTGTCTCTACTTGGAACCTTTTTTGCGCTACCTCCACGGATGCCTGACCACTTAGCTGCTCGGCCTAGAGCTGACGATACAGCCTTTCAATTTCTTCGTTCGAAGCTTACAACTCTGGCCTGTGTTTTTCTTCCTCACTTGCTCCCTCTCTTTCTCTTTTCAGTATAGTTAGAATTAAGGTCCTAAAATATTGAATATCCTCTTGACTGCTTTCACTTTCTACTATTATGTTGTGAATTCCGATTCAGGCAAGTCCTCACCCACATCTATATAACACACATGAGCAAGCTAGCTTTCGTCAAGCTCATCAAGTCCATAGCGACCACTATATACGTTGACTCTGCTTTTGCAAAACATGAGCAATTAACCCCACTAGCGTTTAAATTTTGTTCCTAGAGAAATTGAAGCCTGGTAAACTCTACATAATGACCGAGAGCCTACATAAGCAGCAGGCTCCTTGTTCATTTCCTCACATCCACTTCCAATTTTGCACAAAGATATGAGGGTTGCCTTCAGTCAGCGGCTTGTTTAGACTCCTTCTGAAAGCTGCTTTCTGCCGAGGTACGCAACAACCACAATTCCAAGGCAGTTGTAAGTGATCAATTTTTTAGCAGTTATAGACTAAAAGACTCGACGTCTCTCAAGTACAGTCAGGCACTTGCCCAATACTGTGCGCTCATGGTACGCTACATTGATCGCACAGACTTTCAGTTCCTAGGGCATTCGGCTGATCCTTTTTCATTAAGCCTCTGGTCCATCCCCCGCTCGCCATCCAGTTGTCGGGGGCTCGTGTTGCTTTCTGGACAGGGGTCCTCAAGGCAGCAGGGAAGAGTATGAGGACCGTTGGGAGAGAAATATGTTCAACGTTTATTTAGAACATAGTGGTAACTGACTGCCGAATGCTGTGCTCGTTCTCCAGGTGATTAAACAGCCCACTTTGCCAAGGACGCATTCTAGGAAAGACTTGGTTGAGGCTGCTCCTCCCAATCCCATGTTGAAGGTCCTGGTCCGTTCCAAAGGGGGAGAAGGTGATGTAACATTCTTTTAATTGTGAAGCTGTTCATTATTGCTGATGTTGTGTGGCGATGTTGAAAGTAACCCTGGCCCGCCTAAAGAACAACCGGAAGCCTTAAGTGAAATTCTAAGAACAATTAAGGATCTGAACCAGAGGTCTATTAGAATGGAAGATGTACAAAAAAAGATTTTTGACACAATTGATGAACTTAAAAGTAAACACAAAACAGTCGCTACTGCGATTTCTGATATCAGTGAAAGGCTTGAAAAAGTTGAAAACCAAACGGCAAATATTGATCATTGGCAAAGCGAAGTTAATGAATTACGGGAAACAATGCAAAATTTCGTGAAAATTTCAAGTGATTTGCGTGTAAGGCTTGATGATGCGGAAGACCGCTCCCGTCGCGATAACCTTGTTTTTTACAGAATACAGGATGATACCTCTGAGAACGTGCCGAAGTCTGAAAGAAAAGTATTGAAAATTATAAATAACACGTTAAATCTTGACGTAGCTAGCAGAAAAATTGCAAGAGCTCACAGGATCGGTTGTTTTTGCGCTGGAAAAAACCGCCCGTTGATTGTTAAGTTTACCGCCTACAAAACTAAGGAACAAATCCTTCGGAAACGTTGGGAGTTGAAAGAAAGTTCTGTGTCAATAAGTGAAGATTTCTGCCCTGCAACGCGAGTTGCTAGAAAGAAACTGACAGAGTTCGGCAAGAGCCTTCAAGTTCCTTATAAAATACAGTATAAAAAGCTTCTTGCAGGTGGCAAATCTTATCATTACAATACGGACGACGATTCCGTCCATGAAATTGGTCTGTCGAATAACCAGGAAAGTGAAGAATCTACTCCTTCCCTTAGACCAAGACGAGGGGCGCAGACAAAAAAGCGATAGGGAAACGAGAGGGGTTGCGGCTCAAAGAATGCTTGCCGGACTAACTTAGCGGTACTGTTTACTAATACACGTAGTCTTATGCCAAAAAGAGATGCATTATGTAGCCTAATCGATGATTGCGACGCTGACATCGTAGCCATTACTGTGACATGGTTATCCGCCAATGTGCTCAACGCTGACCGCACTGTTTCTGTTGGTGGTGGTGTGCTACTTGCAATTACTGAAAGCCTTAGCAGTTTTGTAGTTCCCATTACTAGCGATATCGAAGCAGTGTGGTGTTGTTTGACTACGAACTTTAAGAAAATGATTATTGGTGTTTGTTACCGCTCACCGTCAACCAGTGCATCATTCAGTGAAAACCTTCACGACTGTTTAAATCAAATTACTGTACAGCATCCTGGTGCTGAAATACTTCTTATGGGTGATTTTAACTTTCCCAACATTGTCTGGTCTGCCATGTGCCCATTTTCAAATCCATCATCAACAGAGTCCAACAATTTCATCTCGGTTTGTGCTGATTTCGACTTATCGCAGTTAGTTGTTTCACCTACTCGTGTCACACAAAATTCATCTTCCCTTTTAGACCTTGTTCTGACGTCAGTTAAAGACGTTGCTTCTTCGATCACCCATTTGCCTGCCCTAAGTGACCATGACATCTTGACTTTCAGCCTAGTTACAACCACATTCAAAAACATGCAAACGGTTCAAAACTATTAAAGATTACGGGAAAGCTAACTACGATGCTATTAATGAAGAACTTACATTATTTCTTGACATTTTTCTACCTGGTGTATTCCAGTGTTCAGTACAGAGTAACTGGAATATGTTTAAATCTATTGTTTCAAAACTAGTTCAGAAATATGTACCTAGTCGTCGTGTATTTGCCAACAGTAAGGCACCCTGGTACAATAGGTACCTCAACCGACTTGCTAATAAAATGAAACGTTACTTCCGTAGAGCAAAACTTTCTCGAAAAGCGTCTCATTGGTTATCATATAAAACAGCCGCCTCATCGTACATTTCCGCTTTGAAATGCAGCAAATTTTCATTTTTCAATATTACTCTTCCAAACATGCTTAAAACTAACCTGAAAGGCTTTTGGAATGCACTCAAGAACAACAGTGACCATAAGTTCACGCTATCGTACCCATCTGGTGACCCCGTGCCGACATCCCTTACTGCCCATGTGTTGAATGACACCTTCGATCATTTTCATCTGCGAAAACCAATGAGATGCCCAACTTCCCACGATTCAACTATCTTCCCATGGATTTGGTTATTTTTGATTCCGTAGGAATTGCAAAGATAATTGACAAACTAAAACTAAGTTCCACTAGTGGTACAGATCAGATCAACACGAAATTCCTCAAAAACACGAAAGAATGCTGTTCAATTATTCTAGAGTGTCTTTTTTCGCAATCTTATGACTCCGGTTCTTTACCTGAAGATTGGAAAACAGGTAAAATTGTCTCAATTTTCAAATCCGAAAAAAAGAGTGATCCCTCAAACTTTCGTCCTATCTCACTTACGTCAGTTCCATGTAAAATTTTTGAGCACATCATCTTCACGCATCTTGTCAACTATCTAGAGGATAACAGTTTCTTCTCGACCTCACAACATGGTTTCTGGAAATCTTTCTCGTGTGAGACTCAACTAATCACATTCACAAACAACCTACATGTATATGTTGACTCTGGCTTTATTGTAGATTGTTTTTTTTTAGACTTTGCGAAAGCTTTTGATAAAGTTAACCACTCCTTACTGTTGCAAAAACTAAGTGCTTTTAATATTGATCCTCAAGTGCTCACTTGGATTCGTGAATTCCTTTCCTGCCGTGTACAATACGTCACAGCCAACGGCTTTGACTCTCCATTAGCAACAGTCGGTTCCGGGGCACCTCAAGGGTCAGTACTTGGTCCGCTGTTATTCCTGATCTACATTAACGACCTACCTACTATCATTTCATCCCAAGCTTGTTTGTTTGCAGATGACTGTGTCATTTACCGAAAAATAACCAGCGATTCAGACGTGACATCACTACAAAATGATTTAGATACCGTATCACAGTGGTGCCGCACGTGGAATATGGAACTGAACGTCGCTAAATGCAAAAGCATGCGCATAACCAGACGCAATGTCACCTCTCCGTCCTGTTCCCTTAACAATTCATCCCTGCAAACTGCAGCTTCTTATCGCTACCTTAGCGTTCACATATCTAATAACTTGTCATGGAAACACCACGTCCATTACATACTAGCTAAAGCAAATCAAACTTTAGGTTACTTGAAAAGAAAGTTCTATCTTGCCCCACCGTCGCTAAAACTATTGCTTTATACCACCTACGTTCGCCCTCAACTAGAATACACCTCATCTGTCTGGGATCTGCATAGCTCTACATTAACACAAAGCATTGAGGCAGTACAAAATCGCTCTGTTCGCTTTATTTCATCTAACTACGATCGCAACGCCAGTGTCACAAACATGAAAGCTGCTCTTAATCTACCTCCCCTAGCAACGCATAGAAAACAATCACGCATTTGTCTTTTTCATAAAATATACTACCATAACCCCACTCTTCATTCCTTGTTCCTACACCCAGCTCCATTTCGCTCACACTGACTTGATCATCATCATAAGGTTGACATACCCTATTTTTCAACTACTGCAGGCTCGCAATCATTTGTTCCCAGGACAGCAGGTGATTGGAATCACTTACCAGCCTTCATAACTGATATAACTGATACAACTGCATTTAAAAATGTCTTATCCAGCGTACTGTAGCACTACATGTTTATCTCTTCAACGTATTGTACTTTACTAGATTTTTGTGATTTCGTATAATGCTTCCAGTTTTTACTTTTTTGCTGTTGTTGTTCATGCTCTTGTTTACTATGCACACCCCCACCCCCTCAGTAATGTATTTATACCCTGAGGGTACTATAAATAAATAAATAAATAGATAAATAAATAAATAAACAGCCCACTTTCCCAAGGACGCATTCTAGGAAAGACTTGGTTGAGGCTGCTCCTCCCAATCCCATGTTGAAGGTCCTGGTCCGTTCCAAAGGGGGAGAAGGTGGTGTAACATTCTTTTAATTGTGAAGCTTGTCAAGGCAACCCTTCCCACAGCTGGACCACACGAACGCAGCAAGACTCCTTTGAGTGAGGATATGACATCCATTATGGTGAAGTGGATACCAGCGCTCACAACGAGCTTTTGCGCACATACGAAGCTGTCTATTTCCTCCTTACCCAAGGAAACATTAACGTGACCGACACGTGCACTGGCATGGTCCTGGAGCTTCACCGCCTATATTAGATGCAAAGCAGCTTATGGCGGGGGCTTTGTCCGTCCCTCCTTCCTGCGTCCCACACCCCCACAGCGCATGCACGTCCCCTCCCCCTCTCTTCTACGCTCACCCTTTTCTCTCCTCTAGGAATCCTCTACTCTACGGAGTGGCGTGCACGACAGGTGGTGCAACAGCTGCATACTCCGCTGTGGGCACCACGGTAGTTCCGCGGTATGAAAATGACGGAGTGCGCACGCCTCATTCTCTTTCCTGTGTAGCACTGCGATGAGCGCTCGGGCTGCTGCCGCAAAACGGGAGCAGCGACGTGGCGATCCCGAACTTCGGGCTCGCGAAGCCGAAAGGAAGCGTGAACGGCGGCAAGCGGACCCTGAACTTCGGGCTCGGGAAGTCAAATCAAAACGTCAACGTCGAGCGGCGGATCTCAGGGCAGCGCGGCAACGCGAAGCCAAATCGAAACATGAACGGCGGCAAGCGGACCCTGAACTCTGGGCTCGGGAAGCCAAATCAAAACGTCAACGTCAAGTGGTGGATCTCGAGGCTAGGGATGGTAAAATCGATGAACGAATAATCGATTAATCGATTAAACGTACACCGTTAATCGGTTAATCATAATCGATTTCTCCCTTTCGATTAATCGAATTAATCAATTAAAGCTCTTCGATTAATCGATTACGGCACCCACCCCCCGCTCCCACCCCAACAATGCCAAGTTGGCCGGAACGCATGATTGCTAGGTGCCCGACGCCGAGACGCAGATGTCGAGCGCATATTTCTACGCATGTAGACGAAGCCCGGAGCCGCAGGCGGCCATACCCCATAGAAATAGAAATGGACTCGATCCGCTCTCAGTCGCCTACACCGTTTTATTTAACCCCCAGATTTTAATTGCTTCTTGTGTATGTGTCACATTGCAATATGCGCTGATTATTCCTTGACTGGTTCAGTTCTTATTGCCGTCGTATTTTACTCCTTACCGAATTAAAGATTATTTGTCAAAAGAAAGAGAGATAGTCTATTGGAGGGTAGAGTGGGTGCCCTGATCTAGTACGCCCCGGCCTTCTGCTCTACCTTGGGGACAATGCAACAGGGGAAAAAAAGTGATGAAGCATGATGATGGGGATAAGAATCCGTATATACATAATAAGACATTACTGCTTGCGCAAAGGGGACATGAGGGGAAATGGACGCTAGTAATCACATTTCATTACGCTTGATACCAACTAGCCCAACTGTCTGCCTTAACGCCTATGTACCACTTGATAAATGTAATGCTAGCTTTCCTGAAATGCAGTTAGCCCAACTTATGGCACCTGTCCACTTCTGCAAAACAGCGTGCTATGACGCTGAAAATGTCAACTCAGCTCTCTTGACATAAACACTCGTAATAGTCAAACCCCAGCACGTGTAACTGGGACCTCGCCTCCACTTGAAACGTGACAGGGACCGCCATTAGTTGGGCGACTATGCTGTGCAGGGAGACGCACTCGAGGATTATGAAAAAGGTCTAATAGTCGAATAATGGAAAGAAACCGCTTTAGCTGCATTTAAGTCTAATAGTCGCTTTCCACAATCCGCAACTTTGCGCAATGGTATACCGAACGTCTAGCATCCAGTCCATCTCTATTGAAAAATATAGGCCTTATTAGCATTTGAATCGATGAAAAGATCGCAAAATACGATTTAGAACAGGGAATGCCGAAGGAGCCAACGTTTCGACAAGCGGACTTGTCTACGTCAGGGCGGCTACTGCCATCTCCAGCGTTCGTTTATGTACGCCTTTGCACACTCTCCCCCGTCCTCAGAAAGAGAGAAAGAGAGGAGAGTCCGCTTGTCGAAACGTTGGCTCCTTCGACATTCCCTGTTATAAGTCATATTTTGCTATCTTTTCATCGATTCAAGCATCCATCTTCCCCTGAACTTCTCTTCTTTTTAGCATTTGGTAATTCTGTATGTTCGCCTAATTCGGGTGAAATACAGGTTTCATCTAATTGCTTGAACTCCCATGTCAGCCAGCCTAGAGCCCGCCGTTTATTGCAGTGGCACGAACGGAAGACAGTCACGAACTACTATGTTTTCTAATCTCTTATACATTAGACAGCGCTCACTGTTCGAACTGTACGCGCGATTGGGAAGGCGCGCGTAGCACCGAGTTAAGTCGGCGACCAGATGCAACCTGCAGTATACTGGCACAACTGCCGTTTATTCTAGCCGGGAGGAAAAACTCTAGCTCTATTTCCCTCAGATTCCTGCACTGGTGGCCTGTTTGAGACCGGTGATTGCTGTGCAGTCTTGCACGGGTGACCTCAAGGAAGAGATCATGTCAGTTCGTGGTTATAGTGTTATCGAGGGTTTCCACAATATTTAACGGACGAACTGAGAAATGTTGCCATCCCTACAATAGCGAGTGTCTGTAACTTTCCTGTCCTCTTCGTCTGTTTTTTTTTTTACTTTTATCGGTATTTCCTCACCCTCGGCCACACTGCATGTTTCCGGTGCGACTTTCCAAACAGTGTGGCCGCCGAAAGTGCCTCCGATTTCGGTTCGCTCTAGTAGGCGGACTTCGAGGAAATATGACCTGCTGCCGAATCGTCCGCAAATCATGGTCACCCACGGAATCTTGGACCCCTGACAACATGCAAAGACGACGGGCTCCCTGTGTTCAGTGGGCGTAAGTGCCAACGTTCACGCAGCCGGTAATGCGCACATGTGATCTCCAGCGCGTCAGATAAATACTTGTGTCGATATCAAACACAAGCAACGCTTCTCAAACAACAAGGCATCATTTTTCGAGCACTTATAAAAAATTGTCGATTAATCGAGTAATCGATTAAAACATCACAGCGAAAGCAATTAATCGATGAAAGGCTAAATCGACGAACGATTAACGATTAATCGATTAAAAAATTTAATCGACCATCCCTACTCGAGGCGGCGTGGCAACGCTTAAGCTAACCATCTTCCCACTGCTTCGCATCCACACATGGTTCCCTTTAACCGGAGATGGTGTAATTTTTTTCTTTCTCTGTGGTTTGCAGCCAATGATAGTGCAAAGGGCTACTTGCTCTTTACTCGTAGAAATAGATCCATGGCATTGAAATTCATTGTTGTACATAAGCTTGACAATGTCTGAGGCACCTTATGGCATTGGAAACTGATCGAAACAATCGAGGCACAATGGCCACACTTTTGAAAAAGTACTTCAGCCCAAGTTTCACAGGAATTAACAGTGCTCATGGAATGAAATAGGACATGTAAACATTGAATTAAACTAGCTAAAATGTGCAATTGCTTGCTGTAAGCGCCATGTAGCTGCAAATCCGGCCTCTGAAGGTGTTGTTTCTCGTGAAAGTATACGAACCAATATTACACCTATGGTGCACAAATTGAAGATTGTTAAAACAAAAGTATTCACATTACTTAGCCCTAACTTTTCCCATTTCAATCTGTGAGTATTGTGCATATGCGGGTAGGCTGAGCTCAGCAAATGACAGTTAATTGTCTTCTCCCACAAGTGTGTCATAACTATAAAAACTTAATATCAAAACTTAAAATGAAGGTTTTGCTGTAGGAAAGTAGACATAACCTGCTGCTAAATGACAAAATCTGGCAGCTTTGAAGAGTGCGAGGACAAGCCTCTATTTGAAAAGAGCACACTTGAGAAAGTGATGACTGTGCTCTGCTTGTTATGCATGCCATGCTACGACTACACAATATTTTGCTGAGCTATTTGCAGCAGTGTTTGCTATTTGTTGAATGTGTATGCTTTCTTTTCTTTTTCATCAGCGAGCTTCAGTAGTAGTTCAGGACCGCCTTAACTGCTAAGTATACATGAATACTGTTCTGTTCTAATCACATCTGCCCTAATTTTATCTAGTGTGTTTTGAAACTGTAGCTTTTTACATATAGTTCTCCCAAAGCACTCAGAAACATAGTGGATAATGACAATTAAACATTGAATCCTTTGCATAATAATTTAGTGCAACCAGAGACATTAAACTTTGCAGAAAAAATGACTAAATAGGCAGTTATCAATAAAACTTTTCTCAAACCAAGGTATTCAGGTTCATCACTGCAATACTCACATATCTATATATGTGTACTCACAATATACAATACTCACAATATACACATATCTATATAAACCAGCTAAAGCCAAGCATGTCATTACGATACAAAGAATGTTTATAGAAAGGTGCACAGAAAGTCATAATCACACACTCAGAACTTTTCTTGATTCTTTTGATGGCAGGAAATTTCCTTATTTTGTATGAATTTGGCAACCCACCTTTTAACGTGCTTTCCCAGGAGCTGTCAGCAAGGTTCAGGCGGCTCATGTAGGGGCCAGTTTCAACAACATGAACAAAAAGGAATGGTAACAATGCTCCAAGTGCCTTAATGAGATGCATTGAATGTTGCTCCTCAGCTTGTGTAAGTGCAGTTGAGCCATCAGCTGACCGCAATGCCAAGACCTGCAGTAAAATAGATGTCCCAGTACCCATTAAACAAAGGAAGTACAAAGGTTTCTGAGAAGCCACAAAATGTCCAGGAGGCAAAAACAATTCCCTTCACAAAAAAGAAAAGAAAGAAAGAAAGTCAAGGGACAGGGAACAAAGTTTACCTACACTATAGCTTTTTTTTTTTAATGGCTCAAAATCTATAGAGTATTTCAGCCAACTGATTGAATCATGGGGTGTGCGGTGCAAAAGCAACCTTTTGGCTAACAAAGCAAAGGACTTTGCATTAATTCTATCCATCAAGTGCTCTTACTGCACACGTGTAGAAATAGTAAATACAAATGAGGAAGTTTTATTTTAGCCCTGCGGAGAGGAAGTGGCCAAAACTACGAATTGAACCTGTGCCTCATGCTCACCAGCAGAATACACAGCCACAGAGCCATTGTAGATTTCAGCCACTGATAAACACAAAAGCTAGAGTGCCTTTATGCAAGCTTTAACATCTTCTCATCAAGAGTGTTTACTCATTACACTTACAAAAACAGTGGTATGCAAGCAACAATTACATTGTGTATGGGTGCTCAACTGTCTCACTGCCCTTGATAAGGTGTTTTCCCACATGACTTTTGTTGCCTGCAATCCGGCTTCTCCATATTGAAGTTGGTATAAATGCACTGTTGGGTAACAGGTAGCATCGGTGTTCCAGCATTGGTGTCACCCGACAGTGTCATTACTAATGTACTAGAGGAACTTCGGCTCCTCTGATTTTGGGACTGACATAGAGCGCGTGAAGTTCGCGAGAGAATGTTCCTCAGACATCTTACATTTTCCTCGAATGCACCTCATTTGGGAGAACTCACCCAAAAATAGAGGTGTGGCTTTTTGGCAATGGTGAAAATTACACTTGTTATCTTGGCATGGCAACAAGTTCTCCTGTTTCACAATGTGCAACGTCAGGATGTCCCATTCATTATGCAGTTTGGCTAGTGGGCTTACTGTACAGAAGATGCATCAAAGCGCTTTTAGTAGGTTGCATTACCAAGTACAGCATCCCATTATTCTTGAGCGCAAGAAACTTCACAGTAGCTATATACGTTGCATTAAAAAAAATAAGGTAGTGCCTATCATTAAGATTATGAATTTCCTATTACAGAAAAGCAACTCAGCCTAAATATTTGAATTTTCCCCACACAGCAAGATTTAAGTGCAACTTTTTCATGGCCTAACGAATCATAAATATAGTACTTGGAAACTGTAGGTAGCACAAATTTACGGAAACACAAGGCAGGGACAAAATAATAATTGTTGGGATTTTTCATGGCAACAACATATGATTATGAGGCATGCCGCAGTAGAGGGCTCCAGAAATTTTGACCATATGGGATTCATTAATGTGCGCCGCATACATAGTACTTAGATTTCTAGCATGTTTGTCTCCTCTACTGAAAATGCAACCACAGCGGCCAGGATCTAACCCACTTCTTTTGGGGCCAGCAGCCAAGCACTAACTGTACTGCCAATGCTGCCCAAGACAGGGTATAGATGAAGCACAGTCATAAATCTCTATTCTTGCGAATGTGTCTACCTATGCCAGTTACCTACTGTTTCTAAGCATAGCAACACTGATTGTCTAATGCGATATATTGTCATAAGCTCACATACAGTCGAGATGGACACCTCCTGATTTATTCATGGCTGAGGTTAGATGAGGAAAGTGAAAGCATGTTATATAACTTACTTTAAGCCCAAAGCAAAATGTAGGAGAAGTAGTAAAATAATGGCCAAGTAGGGGAGAGAAGAGCAGGGAAGAAAACATTTCCAGCTAGTACAGGCATTTTTATTAGAGGTGTGCATATAGCAAAATTTTGGGTACATGCAAAGCAAATTTTAATATTAATATTTCTAAGTGCAAACAGAATCAAATGCATTTCTAATAATTTTCAAATTCTCTTTAATAATTCTATGTCAAATAAGAAAAAAAAAAGTGCTGCTAAACATTGGCAAAAAAAAAAAGTTTACTTTACAGCTAGCGTACTCCCACAATGTCCCCATAAAAATGAACAGTCACGTCCTAAAGAAGAGTCCAGCAGTGAACTGTGCAGATGCACGAGTTAACTTTGATGCAGTAGAGAAGTGTTAGCTTTGCCACAGCACACAAGTGTAAACATCACAGCAGAGCAGAAGTGCTAGCAACGTTACATGAAACACAAAACTTGGAAAAAAATTACGCAGTGACGACACAAAGTATGACACGTAACTGAAAGAACAGTAACAAGAAGCAGGAACAATTTGTTTTCTCAAAAACTGTTTCACCAGAAAACAGCTTACCAACTGTATTAATTATTGAATTAAAACATTTGACACGTGCGGTTGTTTTCGTTTGCTTAATAGAGAACGCTGTTATCACCTTCCCGTGAATCGCACGCTTGCTGTGATTGTTTACAGGAGCACTGTTATCACTTTCTGCTACGCGCAACGCAGGCCACATTTATCTTGCACGTCACTTCCAGAACTGTGTCGTTAATTCTTGAAATTTGGCATGCCTGACGCGTACATCTGAGCGACTTCTGGAATTCCAGAGATAATGCGAGAACGCGTTATGACGTGTGTATAAAAGCCGACGCATTGCGCCGCTAGTCAGTCTTTCCATTGACTGACGACTGTTCACGCCGCTGTTGCTGTGAATTGTGATTGGCTTTGTCTTGCTGGGCACAAGTTCGCCCAATAAACAGTTCGCCTGACATCACCTTGAGTCCTGTCCTGCGTGCTCCATCTCGAATGCTGCATGTGTCATGACCATGTGACATCTGGTGGAGGTGCTTCTCGGTACATGTACCGCTCGCCCCCGTCCAGCCGTGAGCCAAGCCCATGCCGCCAAGAGGACGACTCCAACCCGGTCCATTGAGCTAGCCACAGACAACTAGGACTCCCACCAGAACACCAGCCGCTTCCCGACAAGGACAAGAAGACAAGGGCTACAACGAAACCGGCACCCACTATGACAGAAGCAAGGTCTCCGGTAACCATGGTCGTTCACCAACCCAAAGAGCTGCCTACCTTCCGCGGATCGTCATATGAGGACCCGGAAAGCTGGCTGGACATCTACGACCACGTCGCAGCCCTTAACAAGTGGGACTCCGACGATAAGCTGCGCCATGTATATTTCTACTTGGAAGATGCCGCAAGGACTTGGTTCGAGAACCGTGAGTCAACGCTTAGAACCTGGTACGACTTCCACGCTGCTTTCCTGCCCACCTTTGCAGGCGTTGTGCAGAAGGAAAGAGCTGCATCATTGCTTGAGACATGGGTGCAGCTCCCCAACGAAAACGTAACAATCTTTACAGAGGAGATGACGCGACTTTTCCGCAACACTGATGCCGACATGTCTGAGGACAAGAAGGTTCGCCTGCTTATGCGAGGAGTGAAGCAGGAGCTCATTGCCGGACTAATCAGAGACCCGCCAAAGACAGTTAGTTCAAGAGTTCCTCTCCGAGGCTACCACCATTGAGAAGACCCTCGAGATGCGCACACGGCAATACAATCGCCGCATGTGCCCAGACATCGCACAAGTCCAAGGACTCGGCCCTGACGACCTACGAGAAGGCCATAAGGGCTGTTGTTCGCGAAGAACTGCGAGGGATGTTCCCGTCGTCGCAGCCCCAAGTCGCCTCCCTTGAACACATTGTTTGCGAGGAAGTATAGCGCTCGATGAGCGTTCCTGAACCACCGCAGCCCCAACCGGAGGCAATGACCTATGCTGCTGCTGCACGCCAACCTGCCGCCGCTCCTCGCGCATGCCAGGACCCAATGCCTCCACAGTTTCGTCGCCATCCTGCTCGCCAGTAATCCAGCGTGCGCCCCCACTGATCCACCGCCCCAGGGTGACCAGGACGATGACTCTTTCTTGGAACCCATAAGTATAGATGACTTCGCGGAAAGCCAATGAGCTGACCCAGAGCTCAAGGGCCTCATGGACTACCTGGAAGGCAAGACCGTCCTTGTGCCAAAAGTATTCCGCCGAGGACTAGCTCCGTTTTTCCTGCGGAACAACGTTCTCTTGAAGAAGCACTTCTCGCTGCTCCACACCGACCACCTCCTCGTGGTGCCTTCAGCGTTACATCCGGAGGTTCTGGAAGCTTTACACGACGACCCAACAGTCGGACACCTTAGTCTTTCCCACACACTGTCAAGAATACAAGAGAAGTACTATTGGCCTCGCCTCACTGCCGACCTCGCCCATTACGTAAAAACATGCAGAGACTGTCAGCGACGCAAGACGCCGACAACTAGGCCAGCCGGACTTCTGCAACCCATCGAACCACCTCGAAAGCCGTTCCAGCAAATCGGCATGGACTTACTGGGGCCGTTCACGACGTCGACTTCCGGCAATAAATGGATCGTCGTAGCGACTGTCTACCTCACCCGCTATGCCGAAACAAAGGCCTTGCCCAAGGGCACTGCCGCCGAGGTTGCCAAGTTCTTCATCGAGAACATCGTCCTGCGTCACGGAGCCCCAGAGGTCCTCATCACCGACAGAGGTACGGCGTTTACGGCTGACCTAACTCAGGCGATCTTGAAGTACAGTCACACGAACCACCGCCGAACGACCGCCTACCACCCGCAGACGAATGGCCTCACCGAGCGTCTAAATAAGACTATCGCCGACATGCTGGCCATGTACGTCGATGTCGAACACAAGATGTGGGACGCCATACTTCTGTATGTGACTTTCACGTACAACACGGCCATGCAAGGAACTACGCAGCTTACGCCATACAAGCTTGTCTATGGACAGAGCCCAACAACGACGCTTGACGCCATGCTACTGGTCGGCACCGACGAAGAAGACGTCGATGTTGCCATCTATCTTGAGTGCGCCGAAGAAGCTCGACAGCTCGCTCGCCTGCGTATCAGGAACCAGCAGACGGTTGACAGGTGCCACTACAACCTTCGACGACGCCACACCGAATACCAACCCGGCGACCTCGTCTGGGTCTGGACGCCAACACGACGACGAGGACTGTGTGAGAAACTCTTGCACCGCTACTTTGGACCCTACAAGGTAGTCCGACGTTGTGGTGAACTGGACTATGAGGTCGTGCCCGATGGCTTAACGTCATCCCAGCGACGACGTGCACGACCCAAAGTTGTACACGTGGTACGACAGAAACCTTATTGCGCTGATTAACTGTGATGTTAATTTATTGCATGCACTCTTACTTGCATGTTTTGTTTTCAGCATCGAGACGATGCTTTTCAGAGGGGGGTAGTGACACGTGCGGTTGTTTTCGTTTGTTTAAAAGAGAACACCGTTATCACCTTCCAGTGAATCGCGTGCTTGCTGTGATTGTTTGCAGGAGCGCTCTGGTACGCGCAACGCAGGCCACGTTTATCTTGCATGTCACTTCCAGAACCGTGTCGATCATTCATGATTCTTGAAACTTGGCATGCCTGACGCGTACATCTGAGCGACTTCTGGAATTCCAGAGATAATGCGAGAATGCATTATGATGTGTGTATAAAAGCCGACGCATTGCACCGCTAGTCAGTCTTTCCGTCGACCGACGACTGTTCATGCCGCTGTTGCTGTGAATTGTGATTGGCTTTGTTTTGATGGGCACAAGTTCGCCAAAATAAACAGTTCGCCTGGGTCCTGTCCTGCGTGCTTCGTCTCGAGTGCTGCGTGTGTCATGACCATGTGACAATACAATAGATGAGCTTTGCCATGTTTTAATTTGAAATTTCATAGAAGTGAGTGCCCATTTCTTGCTATTTCTTTACTATAGTCTGTTTCATGAGTTCCGTGCAGCACAGCCAAGGCTCCGAGGCCATCGAGCGCAGAATTGCTTCGAAGTGAGACGAAATGCCATAGTTCAGACACGCACCCCTTGATCGTCTTCCTCCTTCCAGGGCTGCAGCTGCCACTGCAGCTCCCGCCATTGGCAGGTGACAAGCCGCGGAAGGACACATTTAACATGTGTTCGCCCTCCAGATTGGCTGAAGAGACCTATAGCTTCCACGGTGCTGCACGAAACTTCTGAAACATACTATAAGTGCATTATGCATTTCTGAAACCATTACTATGGTTGTTTTTTTTTAGGTGTATCAAGTGAAGGTCTTGTTACAATGATGTTCACTGCTAATATTCTATCATGTTTTTTTTTCTTTTGCTGGAATACTAAAGAAAAGACACCTCAAGTTCGGATAAAGCCAGCGAAGGGGCGCTGATACATGTGTTTCCAGCTCTTACTATACAGTGCACTTCAATTATCTCACGAGTTATTTGTAACGAGTGCTTCTTCACCACTTCACATTGATCAAATCCAGGGGAACAGCCACAATTGTGGCATTCTTAATCAGGTCAACCTTATATGAATCTTTGCTCTGCGACTTCGCGATGATTTGTGTGATCTTAACAATTCGTCCGGGTGTTTTTTGTATGCTTGCGCGAGTGTACATATTCGATGCATTTGCAAATAAAGATCAGTTGAAAGATAGCGCTCTGTCCTTTTGTTTCAGTCTGTTTGACCGTTTCTCTTATTCCATAATGCGCTATACCAGTCCAAGTACGTCGATCCAACTCGCCCAATCTTCAACACTTGTAGACAATGCAGGCAATAAATATACACGAAAGGGCCTCCACAGGCAAGGTTTCGAGGACTCAACATACTCTACCTACTTGTGTCCACTGATTCTCACTACAACCTCTGCCTGAACGTGACGCTGAAGCAGATGGAGTTCCAAGCATGAGATTCGACACAAAAACGTCTGAGTGCACACTTTGAATGCCCAAATGCCTTGCTGTGAGAGACATGTCGGCAAAACATATTTCTAGGGAGACATGGTTCCTGAACCAAATAAGGCAAAAGATGATTCAACATTCCTTCCGTTTCTCAATGTCTCTGGCACAACACCTGGGCACCACCCGTGGACACAACCCCTGGATTCAGTATCAGGTTCAGGCATCGGAGGCCGTTATTTGTGCAGATGTGATGCATGCTTTCACTTGAATCCCTTGCGGATTCTTTACCAGTTACTTCATTAGTCACCTCCTATTCTTGACATAAGATGTTGCTACATTCAAGGTCTCCTGAAGTCACCAGATTTCGAGGTATGTTTCCCCTATGGTTCTTTGCAGTGCCTACGTGACTTGTTACTGCATCGGGCTGCACGAGAGCTGAATCTGAAAGGGCCACCTCATATTTCACACTACGACATTCACCTATGGCTGGACCACTCATTAGTGCACTCAACGGCACCCACGAGGAAGAACTGACGCTAAGCTCTTCAGAGTTTTCTTTACGGCATTCGCCGCCGTTGCCCAGACAAGCAAGAATTGCTCCTTTAGTGGAACTCCCTTGAATTACTGCCCCTCTATTAACAGTACTTGCTTCCCAGAGGCTCCAAAGTATATGTCACATGGACTAGTATTCTGCCTCATGCTCATGAAGGGGTTCTCTGCTTCATCGGGCTCGTCTGAATGCTGCCAAGTCCCTCAGTCCATAAAACAGACACTGTCAACGTGCACGGCCACGCGAGCTCTGGCAGCGTTTTAAGCTTCTAACAACCATATGCGAAGCAGCAAGTTTCTTTCTTCTAGAGCTGTCATTTCACGTGCTAATGCTAGATCCGCCTCACGGGCACTCGCCACGCGTTCGGCCTCCTCGAGCCGCACTTTGAGTTCCTCAGCGAGCTTCTCCCTTTCGCGTGCACTCTATTCTTCAATCCATGTCTGAAGTGCATCTCCAGACAAGCCGAGTTTCTCGCCGAGACAAATCTGTTCCTTTAAATCCACATCGTGGTGCTTACGTTTTTTCTTTCAACTCAGAAATCAACCCCGCCCCGCCGTTGGGCGCCATTGTGATAGGATTCTTCCGAATAATGAAGGGGGAAAAAACGTTGCTTTTAATATTGAACGCATTAAATGATACGAGGCTGCTTTCCATGTCGGCTTTATGACATAGCAACAAACATCGAAACAGAACAAACAACACTATAGGAAACAGAGTGACACATCCCAACAAAGAAGAAAAATTCAAACACGCAGGAGTACACACAGCTCGACAGAAGTCTCACCGAAGCTGATCAGTCGAGGAGGGATGAGTCTTAGAGAAAGAGTCGATGTAAGCAGGCGATCGTCGTTGTTGCTTCTCAAAAGTGTGGTGGTGCATTAACGCTCATGTTGCTGAGGTGCCGGCCAGGAAGCGACAAAGTACCGAAAGCATGGGGAGCCTTGTGCTCCCACTTGGCTATGCCTGACCATGCTGCTCGTTCTCCTTGGTCCTCCAGGAAGAAGGAGGCGAGGCGAGGCTGCGCAGTCATGAACCTCGTCACAATGGTCTCGCTTGGCCAGACAGAACTTGGGCCTACACCCGACGGTGCTGTTGGTGACAGCGGTGGCTCGTTAGGCGTTCCATGGACACAGCGTCAGGAGCTTGGTGCCAAGAAGAGCCGTACACCCCGAGTCTTGGCGCATACCAGACACTCGGGACTATGCCCGACTGTGATTCCAATGGAGAGCTCCCCTACCACGTCCACACTGGTCGAACGCCGCCTCGCTCCTCAACATGGCGCCTCACGTGCCCGCTCCACGTGCCACCCTTCGTTTTTTCCCTTCTGGCCTTGTGTGACAGCTTGTTGTCGTCGTACCTTCCACAGTTAACGGATAGGTGCTTCTGCGTGTTCGCTTCACCCTTGCCGTCGCTCTCACACCACAAAACGCCGCTGTCGTATACTTTTCCAACTACACACTCCATCACTCTTTCTACCCAACCCAGTACACCTATTAAATCTTTTCTGTGCTGGATACCCCAACCTATGCCATTCTACATGGGAATGCCCCAAACTACCCGCACACCCTGGAATACTCAACCTGTCCCATTCTCAGTGGGCTGCCACTCTTTCCAGCACAGCCTTGGACGACCAGCGATGATTGACTGAGCCATTTGGATTGCAGCAGTCAATCTGGCTGGTCCAATCAGGAGATTACATGCCTCCCTTCATTAAAAGAACACACACCAGGAAGGGCTGGTTTTCCACCTTTCTGCATTTCAGTGTTTGTAGGGATGATATGGCCCTCAAACACCTCAATGGTAAGTGATCATGACCTCTGTTTTTGGTGACATGTTAAGTTTCCTTTTTCACGTCCACCGCTACACTGTGCTTGATGTCCATATTGAACATGTCATATAAAAAGTGCTGTAATTACACATTTGCACTGTTATTGAGAAAGAGGTTTTGTACTATATTTCTTGAGTAAACACCTATCTGAATAAGCAAAACAAAATTGAGCTTCGCAAACAAACAGGTAATGAGCTCAGATTGTTTGGTCGCAATTGCGATTGCATCTATAAAGCATGAAACAGCTGTACGACCGTAAAATGGTCAAAAAGATTTCCAACTAAGGGTGCGCCCTTCCTTCTGAAGCAGCTGCTCTTCAAGAGAGAAAGAGCGAAAGTCACACCTATGAATGCCCTACTCAAGAACCGCTAGTACTTCGAAGACAATCACCGCGGTCTAATGCAGAGCATGCAGTATCACCACAAGAGGTGCACAACAACGCAAATTAGAAATAGTATCAAGCCTCGATATAATGAACTTCAGTATACCGAAATTCTCCATATAGCGAAGTACAGTAAACCCTCGTTATAACGAAGTCAAGGGGACGGCAAAAAAATTCGATATAAGAGGTAATTCGATATACGCGTCTGCCCCATAAGAGCTCAGCAAGTACAGCTAAATTAGCCACGACAACTTCGCAGAAGTGGTATTCAGTGAAACAAACTTTTATTCACACACAAAAAGTCAGTCAGCTGTCTTTGTCGGGTGCTCCGGCTGGTCGCGAAGAGTGCCTGCTCCGGTTTGTTCAGGCAAATTATGAGATCGTGGTTGCAGCCCACGCACTCCACTGTATTTCGCAACACACGGAGGCACTCCTGCGTTTGTGCCACTGTTGGCAATTTCGCGAGGCTGTTTGTCTAGCGGCTCACTTTCCTCATCGGGGCCTCCAAGCAAGTCGACTATTTCGGCATCCGTAGCTGGGGCAACGACGGGTACATCTGCGTCAGCCATCGCGAACGATTCGAAGTTGCCTTCCATGTCTCCGCCAACGATGCTGTTCACAGCTTCGTAGAGATCGTGGCAGTCCTCGTCATCATCATCAGCGTCTTCTGCGTGCGACCGGGAAAATCCGGCATGTGCAAAGCAGTTTGCACCCGCCGTGAATACGCATCCGCAACTTGTTACTTCGCTCTAAACGGAGCAAGCTATCGACATGCTTCGAGTAATCCGGTCTAAAATACGCGCACTTGGGTCGGGACTGCCCGACAGTACGATAAAAGCGATAATTCGAATAAAGCGACTTCGTTATAACGAGGGTTTACTGTATTTGATTTTTATAATAGGATGTCCATAGTGTCACATGTGAGAGCAACCTCGGGGGCGCTTGCTCCGATGGATTGAGAGACACTGGCGGCATTGTTTGTGGGAAAAAGCGTTAGTTTATACAAGAGAACATGAGAAACGCATCAAAAAAGAAAACACAAACGATTCACACAGAAACACAGAAAAAAAAACTATCCCCACAACCTAATTCGTCTCTAAAGTTCCTCCGCGTTAGGCGCAGTCCCAACAGGAGTCCGCCAACAATGGGCCTCGCTTCCACGTATGTGGTGGTTGCTCAAATTGGACGCTCTTACGTTGGTCGCAGTGTGCGTGCGAAGACTGAGTCCCCTCGGCAGTGCCGCATCCAAGTTGCCGTTGTCAACAAACGGGTCCCATGGTAGCCGCCGCCTACGTGGAGTCCTTCAGTCTCCGCCTCCTGCCCTGCCAGCTGATGTGGCAGTCACCGGTCCCTTGCTATGCCTAGCCGCAGCCTCGGCCTCTCCCCTGAAGTTATGCCCGCTCTCCAGAGCGACCTGGCCATCTACTGTGACTGCTCTGCAGGTCATCCCGTTTTGCCGGCCAACGGAATTTTCACATATAATGAAGCACGTTTTATTCGCGACTTCAATATAATGAACCTTTACTGCTGTCGCAGAGGAACTCCAAGCCAATAATGTCAAACTTCTGCGGGTGCCAGCAGTAAAATGGGCGAGCTCCACGGCGCCTTTTCTAACGTGTTTTTCAAATTGTGTTCCCCACCCGCCAACGTGGAGAGGCTGGTTAGGAGACAAGGGGAGCCTGAGTGCTTGCTTTCTCACTACCACAGCAAGGGTACACGGAGATCGAGCAGCACGCATGCGAATGGACTTGCTCGCTTTGTACATCATATTCAACACTTTGGGCATTCCACAAGAGGCATGGTTCTACGTTTCACGTCACCCGTGCTGTGCGTCAGAAGCAGATTTGGTGTTTTCTTATCGCTGAGCGTCAAACATGTGTATATAATTAACAGGTGCTCTTAACGCAGACTGTTTTTCTTTGCTGCTTTCAGTTACCTCCCGCACAGTTACCAACTCAATGAAATTATGCAGGTGGTCTGCAACAAAGGCTATTTACAATACTCACTGAATCAATGGATAGCGGCGGCTGAAATTCCCGCCGCCATACCAGGTCTTGCTAAATTTTTTGTACACATGCCCGTGATGTCACGACACACAGAAAATGCAGCCACCGTGAACTGCATGGATAGCCGCAGTTCCTGTGGCTGCCCTAGTGTACATACGGCTCTTGGCTGAAGCTCTCTGTTTCTCTGGTGTGCTATGGTTTTTGATGTTGCGTAATCATCGTACTAAGTTGATAGCTAGTGCATCGGTGAACATGATACCATTGGTGTTGCCCTCTTGACCAAGCAAACAGCCAGATTTTCAAGAGCAAGCTCCCGTGGAGAATGGGCGAGATATCCTTGCTTATCACTTATCAGCATGCAGTGCGCCTGCATTTCTTTAGACACTACGTGTGGCTTACAGCTGCTATAACATGGGCTTTGACAGTGTGTTATCATGCCGTCACCGTCAGATCTTCGGTTCAACATAAAGCTTTTTGTAACGGTTATTGAGGTTAGATTTTTTTGTACTGCTCTATTATTTGAACATTCTTGTGTTATTTTTCACATAAAAAGAATCCTTCGACGGATATACAATGCATAAAAGCCCAAATTTTGAAATAGAGAAGGAATTGCTGATTTTACAGACTTCGTTATAGTGAGGTTCAATTGTAGATGAAAAAAAGAAAAGCAAGTTGGGATCATCGCAAAATATGACGTATTCCCTTATATATGAAACAAGGAAGAAAGAAGGGACGCTATGCCGCTTGTTGATGATAGCCAAGACAAAAGGAGAGAGCAAGTCTGCTTACAGCAGTTCTTCACTTCTGGCAGTGGACAGTTAAACTTGTCTTTATTTTTCTTATAATGAATAGACTTGAAAAAAAAAAAAAGAACTCTTCTAGTAATAAGCTCTCTCGACAGAGCCTTACAACTTCAGTGCGTAAAGAACATTTGCAATTTGCAATCAGGAGTTGTTGGGGCGACCTTTAAAAAAAACGAGCCCAAAATGTCACTAGTACTTTTCATTACAAGGTGGCAAACTGCTCGAGCTTATTTTGAACCAAAATATTTCCAGGAGGTTTACCTTCACATGATCTTCAAGAAGTTTAATCAGTGTGGAAAGCAGTGTGTTTTCCAGGTGGCCCACTTCCAGTGCCCATGCAGCAACAGAAGGAAGCAAGACAGTCTGTGCCACTTCTGCCATGTTTGCATGTGGATCAACTGCTACAAGCAATGCCAGGTCAACTGCCTGCAACATGACCACAATGGTTAATGGCAAACATGTCAACAATAACTGAATCTTGGACAAAGTTAAAGCTGCATTTCTAAAACCATGGATGCAGATGGGGCTCAATGAAAAATTAATCTGCACTCTATATGCTATTCAATGGTCACAATAAGAAAAATATAGCTCCATTCAATGTATATGACAGTAAATCGTCGTCAGAATTTTTTTTTTCATACCCCAATGCTCAGCAAAAGGACAGCACAGCACAGAACAGCTTGATGCAAGACAGCACAGAAAGATAATGGCAACATGCGTAGAGCTGAACTACAGTTAATAGGCTATTTAGTTTATGAAGCAATTCCTATAGCAAGACCACTTCAAATCTTTTACAAGAATAAACACAAAACTTGGGGCACCTTTTTTAACTACCTCAGGTTTCTTTTTTTTTTTTTTCACACATAGTAAAACCGCATAAACATTACTAAGGTATCACTGACATCAGCCTCTTATAATATATGCTCAGCTTGTGAATGGCAAAGAAAACAAGCTGAGCCTATAAATGGTGATGCCAATCAAAACGAAAAATACTAAGACATATGGTTGTTGTGTCACCTGAGAAAACTTATCTTGATCATCCACGTAGGCAAGCAGCACAGCCAAACTATGTGCAGCCCTTTCCCGCACCAGGTCATCTTTTTCTTCCCTAAGCATCTGTTGTAGCATGGACAGCAGCAAGGAGCTACGGATCTCAGGCTGTAACAAAAGAAATTATGTCTTTCATCCTATCTTGTCTAGTTCTCACCCGCAGCACTACAGTCAAAGAACAAATTTTTCCAATGGCACATCCTTCAAACATGTCTCATTCATAAAACCAGCACAACACTACCACATCCTGCGTAAAACTCAGAAATGCAATGACAGCAGAAATTTCACATGTATATTGACCCATGCAGTCATTTTCCTGCTTCTCATGGTGGCTAGGTCTCACTGGTTAAAGCTATTATACATATTATTGGTTGATGCAATACGCCCAAATGTACTGAAACACACTTCAATATTCTCAACAATTCTAATAGGATTTCAGAGCGCAGAATAAAAAGTGGTGTTTGCTCTGAAACTTAAACCGACACTGAAGCGGTTTTAAATTCTTGAATATAAAGGAAAGTCGGAATCTGCAACCTCATAACATGCCTATGATGGTCTTTTTCATGATAGTTAATTAAGCAACAGCGATATGAGTGTTCAAACTTGGTCCAAGCGAACTGTGAACACGGAGTGTAGGTGAGGAGGATGACAGAGAGTGAAACGCAGAGAAGTGACATCATTTGGAGAACAAGCAAGGTAGTTGCATTGGTTTGCAGCTTTAATTTGCGCATAGCGCAGCATTAGTACAGGAGCTTGCACTGGTTTCTCAGCACCACACTGCTTGTTGTCACACTTGGAGATTTTTTTCGATAGCAAGTTCCTTGACTGTGCTATAGTACTGCCTTGGATACAGCCTAAGTACTGATTTCACGAAGTGTGCTTGCCATACCGAGGCTCCGCACATCCTTTAGCTGCGACATTGATGTTTGCAAGGCAGCAGCATTTCACTAATTCCCTCAAGATTAGATCTGCACTGAATGAGTCATTGCTGTTAGGAAAGAGAGAAACTTCAGTCCTCCAAGAGCAAGTGTGGTATGTTTGAGGAGCTTCCGAGACAGCGACTATGTACTAAAACCGCCTCGAATATAACTGGTACACTCGTTGATGAACTCTATACACTACTGCACGGTAATGCAGTCCCGTTTCTCCATTTGCATATAGAGGATCTTGCCACCAGCAAAACAGTGTGGCAAACGCTTGACGTTTCCAGAGACAGACCACCGGCTGGCCAGTTCTCGCTACTCCGATGCCGTGGCCTACCCTTGGCCAATTAATTTGCTCACTACGGTTAAAGTGACTATATATATATATATATATTCACAATCAAAATTTCTTCTATTTGAATAGAGTGATGTCGAAAAGCAGTACCGGTACCAAACCATTTGTGAGACAGAAAACCGCAGGAGAAAAATACAGCGACACCGGCTGTGCTTTTTTTTTTTTTTGCTTTTCATAAGAGCCACTCTCTTTTCTTATTGGTCACAACAATGGAGAAGCCAAGAATTAGCCACACATAAAGACACAACATAAAAATTTAAGCGCTAATCATGTCACAAATGTGCATGCTGATAAGTTTTTGCTGGACTGAAAACAGCAGAGGTCGTTCCATCTACCCTGCTATGTCCGTGTCATATTCATGGGTTGTCCGCGAACCCTTCATGACGGTGCACAGTTCCCATGTGCTTGTCACACGTGAAGGGGTGCTCTTGTTGAAATATGTTTGTGCAAAACGAAACAGAATCATGCAAATTTGTTTGTGTTGTAGTTCTTGACGAGAATGTGAGGTATTGCGAGTGTATGCACGTGCCGAGTGTTGTACCTGGGCAGAACCTATACGCCGCTCACTCATTCGGATGCTTCAGTGCATATATCCTGAATTGCTGTATGTGGCACATGCTCAAGCACACGGCACTGCACGTCGGACCGATGTGGATACCAACAGATCGCGATTCGTGTATTGCAGTTCTGCTAGTCAACTGCGGTGGTACCCTGTCATCTGCACCGTTTGAATGAAATATACATACTCGAACGCGGGCGACCACTTAGTAGTTGTACCAGAAGCTCATCATAATTGCTACAGTTAGCCATAATCATAGCGATATGCTTATATACAGTGAGAAAAAGAACTGACAAAACATGCACAGCCGAGTTAGAGCAATGGCGCAGCACGCACTAGCCCTGCCATTGAAGAGTCAGCTGCTCCAAGGCACTCATGATGACATCATGAAGGTCCTCAACCAATCATAGGCAACGACGAAGTTTGCGTTGCCGCCCAGTAAATGCGCCGCGCGTTTCTGCTGCAATAGAATCATTTGCTCAAGTTTATGCCAATTTTCGAACGGGTTTTCGAGTTCACTGTACGAAAAATGAATAAGTGGCATTATAACCTCAATTTTTTTACAAGTGCTTCAGTGCCCCTTTAAGTGAGGTTAAGTGAAGAATCTACTATGGCACATGCATTTTGATCAATCACATCATTGAAAACTGTTGACTGTGTTCACTGCTATCACTGTACTGCGACTCTCATTTTCCCTGCAGGGCACAGGTTCACCCAACAAGGACTTCAATGTTTATTGGTTTGTATCCTGCACTCTTTACTGCCACAACTACATGCCATCAGGTGGACATGCTTCAGCGTTAATCTACCAGGCACCCCATCAAAACAAGATCAGAGCCAGTGGCGCACCGACGAGGGGGTTTCGGGGGTTGTAACCCCCCCCCTGAGGCCGACCTAACCCCCTCCCACTCCGCAACTGCTCCCATGTCCTAGAAGAATGTGGCGCTAATGTCTCTGCAAAACGCCGAAAAAAAAAATCATCATCATTGATGTTACTATTAGTTGGAATTTTATTTACTTCTTTTACACACGCAACAACTGCGTAATCGCATGCCCGGCCCTTCGTGAAAAATTTGAACCCCCCCTTGGCAGAGATCCTGGGTGTGCCACTGATCCAAGCCCATACTGTGAAGAAGGCAAAGACTCCAGCCTTGCCCATCAAGCAAGGTCTGCCCCTACTGTAAAGACTCTACCTGAGAAACCAAGCAAGACGACCCAGACAACAGCCACAATGACAGCCACTGTTCTGTTTTGCCTGCAACAGTTGTGATGCAGCAGCCAAGGGAACCACCAATTTTCCTTGGATCAACACATGACAATTCCAAGACATGGCTAGAATCTTACAAGAGGACTGATACCTTCAACAACTGGGATCTCAATGACAAGGCCTGCTATCTCTACTTTTCATAGTAGGACAGGCCCACAACGTGCTGTGAGAATAGGAGGTCCACCTTGACAACATGGGACACTTCCCCATCTAGCTTCCTAGCCAACTTCACGAGTAGTCAGCAGCTTTGCTAGAGACGTGGGTACAGCTCTTAAAACATCACAATCATCAAAGAAGAAATAACCCGGCTATGCTGCCACACCAACAATGACGCTTCTGAGCAAAAGGAACTTGATTTCCCCAAGCAACAAGTAAAGCAGGGGCTCGTCACTGAACTTATCTTGCAACCACCCAAGCAGGTCCAAGAATTAGTCTCGAAAGCTGACGACTCAGAAGACGCTCGAGATGCACACGCGGCAATGTAACTACCACCCCTGTCAACAACTCTGTCTCATGTCTGCAGGACCAGTCATATTGCTACAGTAAAAATGGTTATTGCACATTCGAACAAGTTCTTGCAGTGCCTCGTGAAAGTGGAAAGTGCCTAGTGAGTGTGGAAGTGCACTCGCTAGGCAATGATGACCTGTTCTATACTATCAGGACTATTGGGCAGGAGGATTGGTCACCACCACGGAGAAAGAAGTATTTGAGGAGAGGAAACTGCTATGCCGCGGCAGCGCGCGGCGGCGGCCCGTTAATGTAACGCTTGGGCGAGGAGGAAGTTGAGTTTTCTCCGCATCACGACAGATGACGCTTCCGGCCTGTTGCCATCGTTTACATGTCGTCCTATGGGCGCGACACACAATAATCGCGTTACCGTCTCATATATTGCAAATTTTCTGAGTTTTCAGTCTGTAGCGTCAATAAATAGGGGCGGCGGACATTTTAGCTGCAGTAAGTAATAAATGCTGGCTTAATTACGTGCAGCACAGCGCTTGGAACGAGCTCCTTGCAGTCACTCCAGAACAGACGACGCATGCCGCTGGAAGTCACTCGCTGGCGTATTGTGAGCACGCACGGGTAAATGGCCTTGGGAAGAAGGGGCATGAAAGCTGCTGCGTGTTCTTTTGTTTCTGCTAACTCTACATCTCTCACTGGCTTCCGCAGCGTGCTGTGGGCCGGCTCCTCAACCTTTGCGCGCGCTTTTCGTGTTGCAACAAAGGCGAGCGCTGTCCAGTACTGCCATCAGTGCCGTTTTGGGGCGGCAATGTGTTGTGCCAAACCTTAACATTGGCTCATCCTGCAAGGTGAAGCTCACTACTTTAAAATTCCCAGTGGCTCGCTGAAATTGAAGATGTACACTCGTGCGATATACCAAGGAAAGACCGAGGGCTCATACCCGTGTATATGTTCGCGAGAAGCATTTCTCGGATAGTCACATACGTGGCGATGTTAAAGCGAGCTTGGTGGCGAAGGCTTCTTATGGCTTCGTATCCACGCCCCCCAGCTGCTGGCTACTCCATGGGTAACCCCCCCCCCCCACCTCCCCAAAAAAGTGAAATTTCGAATAAACACTTGGTTCAGCTACCTGTTTCCTGTTCGTAAAAAAAAATGACCCACTGGATCTGTCGTGAAGCGCAGAGAATGTGCAGTTGTTAATTAAGACACAAATATGCTCACTGTTTGCCACGATGAGGAAAATATGCGATGGTGCGTCCTCTAAAGTCCCTTTGCCGCGAGTCCATTGCCATGAACAACAAAGAAGCAAACAAGGGCGTATGTGTAGTTGAAAGAAAAGAAACGACGCTGTACCGATAGTGGTGATGCTGGCCCAACCAACCGAATTCACGTTCCAGAAGAGGTACTGTGCACGTAATTGTTGTGTAGGTGACACTTTCTTTTCTTTAGGCTATCAGACAATTTGCAGCCACTGAGGACGCGCAAGAAACGCATCCACTGGGGTGAATCGCCGCCGGTTGGCCTTGAAACCATTGAAACATTAAACCGGCAAGCTTCCGCGGAGAGCGCGACGCGCGCATTCCTCTTTCTCCGCGAGCCGACTCGCACGACAGAGGGCGCGTTGGCGCGGTGCCTTACGGCGTGACTTTATCGGGCCGCCCGAGCGAGCGCTGTTTCTCCTCCTCAAGAATTCTTGCTCCGTGGTCACCACTATTACAACCTCCAGTGGACTCTACTGATGATGTCATGCACAAGGATATCTAGAAGACACTGAGGTTACGTGAGCCAGTGCAGCCTGAACCACAAGCAATGAGCTGCTGCAGTCTGCCATTACATGCTCCCTTAGTGCGCATGTGATGGCGCCATAGCACCCCAATACTGTTGTCAGACGCTGCTACCACCATCAACATGCTCCATCTATAAATCAAAACTTAACGACCTTGAAAACCAGGAGATTCAGAAAGCAAAGAGGGGAAAAGCGAAGAGGGAGGGGGAAGGAGGCAGCAAAAAAAAGCTCCTACACACATCTTCACATCCTGCTCCTCAGGAGCACAGCAATGTCTTGCACAGCTCTGAAAGATTGCCGGTAGAACTTGAAGCTTTAGAGCTTGGCAATTATAACACTACTCAATTACAGTGCACTTGTATAGTTAATTGCACAAGCACATGCATGAAAAAATGTGCTATGACCCGCAAAAGCTACACTCTCCACACTGAGCACACTTCCCCAAATAATGCCATTGCCACTGAACTGCACAGCCGCACAATGGCATTATGGTGTGAACAGCAAGATTTTCTTTTGCCTGATGATTTATCTCATCTAGGAGATGCCTCTCTCTCGCTATGAGTGCATTCTACTCTGTACAGCTCAAGCAGGAGCAGCATGGGTACAGTACATGTCAAAGCTCATTTCTGTAATGCCCTCAGGCTTTGAAAGTATTTGTAATAAATAAATAAATGTTGCCAGAATGTACTGGACAAAAGAAGGGCTTTAACCCTTCGTGAATAACAATACAAACCCATACTATGTGTTTTCCATGAAGCCATCTCCTTTTTGCTGATGAAATAGTGCTTGTAGTGAGTGCAGAGGACCAAAAAAATTTTCTGTGTGGAACAACCTTCAAACCCGCACAAACCCACCCTACCTAAACAGCGAGTGCAAACATACCAATAAATAAAAAATGCCAAACTAACCTTCCTTGTATTCAAAATCAAAAGCATAGCAGACATCTTGAGACCAAAAACTGTAGCATGATAGATGCAGCGCAAGGACATCAGGCTCTAGAGACCTTGAATACATACTCTCCTAATCAGACAGGCCACGTGTTCTGACTTCCAAGGATAGAGGGTGGCAGATTCGAGTCCTCCTTGCCATGACTTTCTTTTTCTATCTTTTCTTTTTTAAACCTTCCATCAGAATATGGAATCCGAACCGGCCGGACACCTGAAATGTTTATACTCCTTGTCTATCTATTTACGACTTAATCCCAGACGAGAACAATATCGGGCTTCCTTGGTGCAGTGCTTGGCCACCACCTCCCACACTATGTCTACACTTCAACTCTGGCCCCACAATTCAACCCAAGCACAGCTGGGACAAAGCCTGAGAGAGTGTCTCTGTGTCAGAACACACCCCAAGATTTCTTGAGCATTACACAGTCCCGCCCCACCATCGTCTCCCTCTTTTTTCATTCATGCTATTTTAACGTTCATATAAACCAAGAATATAATGCCACATTCGACCGAGAGTTTATTCCCTTTAGTGGGCTGTCTCACAAAGCTCTCGTCTGGCAAGAAGAAGAAGAAAAAAAAAAAAGGAAAACAGTCATAGTGATCCCACTTCTACAGCACAGCTGGCTTCCCCTACCTGACCATCCCCTTGCCCGAACTCACTACACCCACACATTCACCATTTGCTGCTGTTTTTGGTCGTTTCACCCGTCACAACTGCTCCGAAAGCTCATGTCTTATCTAAGAGCTATAACGTCGCAAGAGCAGTTGATGGAGTGACCAACATATCGTCTTATTTCTGTCAACTGCCAGCAGCTCTATCCAAATGTTCAGCTTTAGTGAAAGCAGAGAGAGACTTCTTTCCTACCTTTTGTGAATTACAATGCGGAGCTAAATGGACTATCTTATGTAATGTTTAGCTCGTAAAGGAACTCAGAGAAGTTTCATGTACTGTCGTGACAGTATTTTAACAGCTCCCTTTCACCCAACCGTTCTCCGTTAAACTTCAAATGGAGAAATGTTATGTGTTATGTGGGGTTTTAACATCCCAAAGCCAGCTCTGATTATGAGAGACGCTGTAGTGGAGGGCTCCGGAAATTCTGACCACCTGGGGTTCTTTAAAGTGCACTGACATCGCACATCACATGGGCCTCAACATTTTGCCTCCATCAAGATGCAGCCGCCGCAGCCGGGATTCGATCCCGCGACCCTCGGATCAGCAGCCGAGTACCATAGCCACTAGACCACCGTGGCGGGGCAATGGAGAAAAAGGTGCACCTGGGCAGGACAAGTAATGCAGAGAACAGACAACCAATGGACAGTGAGAATGATAGAATAGATACAAAGAGAGGAACTGTGCCACAGAGGCAGGTTAAAGGTGAAGTGGGATGATAAAATTAAAAGATATTAAGAGATTTGAAGGCAAGAAGTGGAATCGACATACTCAGGGCAAGAAAAATTGGAAGCTATTGAGAGCGACCTTGAGGCCTTCGTCCTGCAGTGGACTTAAAATAGGCTGGTGGTGGTGGTGATGATTAGAGCTAACTTTGCATGCACTGCAATGTGACATTATCAAGAGTTCTCCACCAACTTAAAGATACATGTCAGACTATAAATCAAAAGGCCACACCTAACGTGGAAGTACTGCTTCCCTTTATACTGGTGGGCGTGAGAAAGGTCCAGCAGCATATGTTACGGTTCCTCGAGGGCAGACAATTTTTAAAACAGCCATCCTTTATTTTCTTTTTGTGATGGGGTCGACAAATGGTTTATCGGAAGATTTATGGCTGCGCTTGGACAACTGGGAGGCCTCAACAGACATTGGGAGTCTGCCGGGGAAATCAGGAGAGCTGGCAAGTATGGCTGGCTGCTGGTCAGCATTATACTATGAGGAAAAAGACATACAGAAATCCCTGGCCACCACCTGCTCTGCTACCACTGTGCAGAAGATGGGCATACCTACTATCACGGCCAGTACTGTGAGGCAAGACTCCATGGTTTTTACCCCTGATATGTCACATCTACAGTACAGTGAATGACCACATGTCATCGGCACCTGGCAGCAACAGAGCGGAGACAAATACATTTATCACACTTGCCGCCACCAGAACACTACAACTCACTGCAGTATCATTTGTGAACTGGTCAATGTGAAGTTAATCTGTCAGCACCTATCTAAAAAACTAAAGCAGCAACCATTAAAATACTGAAGACCCTCTGGCGACAACGATGAACAAAAACGATGCCACCAGCCAGACGAAGCCTCAACAATGAACCTTTGCCACCTACAAGTGACCCATCAACACGGCGTAACAGCAACATAAGCAACTTATGTTGCTTATGTTGCGTGTTGCTAAAAATGTGACTACGCTGTTTAATGCCGTTCTTGTCAAACTGGATGTGTTGTCTTTAGTTTTCCTTTTTCAATGGATACTGTCGTGTTGAGGAAATCAATTTTACTAGAAAAGTGGTGCATGGAAAACTTAATGCTGGGATGAAAGTTGTTAAAATGCTCAAAAAATGTGTTTAGTGCACTTGCACCATGTTCCCAAATAATAAATATATCGTCTACGTAACGGAGGTAGGCGTGAGGTTTTGGCGGCGACAATTCAAAAAGCTGTGCTTCTAGTTGCCCAATGAGGATATTGGCATAAACAGTGTAAACAATGGAGTTAAAACAGCCTAGTCACATTTTTAGCAACAAGCTTTCGGTGAAATGCACTGTGGGTGCGGCGCAGGTGGTGCGGGGCGGCAGGGAGGACAGATGCAATGGGCCTGAACCTAGCGTACGTGTTTCTTCCTGCTTTCTAGCGCTGCAACCACAATTTATTTCCAAGATATGTACCAGAAGCGAATTCTTTGGAAGCTTTCATTCTTGCCATTTATATTAGTCACGCTAACACCTGTCGCCCAACTTCCCCTACACCCTACTCCCCCACACCCTTTTCTTTTGTTTCTTGTTGTTCGCACGTGCCACTCTTCTCCTCTCCTTCTGCGGACTGGGGAGAGCGTGCAATGGTGTACATAAGCGAACGCTGGAGAAGGCAGTCACCATCCTGACGAAGACAAGTCCACTTGTAAAAACGTTGGCTCCTGCGACATTCCCTGTTCTAAATCGTGTTTAGCGATCTGTTCATCCATTCCTAATAAGGCACTCCTGCTGTGCGCTCCCTGTGCATGCCCACAGCATGTATTGCAGCATCACTCTGGCTCCGCACACTTTACATGTGTCAGATGAATAAATGTCTCGGTAGAAGGGGCGAAGGATCACTGGGTTTGGATATGTGTGTGTCTGTAGTTGTCTGCAGGCAACTGCCTGTTTCTTGTTCAGTTTGGCGTGTGGTGGTGGGTACTTGCATCTGTTCAATCTGTAGTGTTGTGTGATGTCTCTCTAAAGTGGTCACGTGATCCTCACACCCACTCCTGCATTGCTTGCATGTTGGGCGCGACATCAGGACTGTCGACGGTTGTTGCGGTTCAGCGTGTAAGTTCTCGAGCTGTGGCATCGGCCGACTCATTGCCCTCGAGCGGTGGGTCTGTGTGAGAGGGGGTCCATACAACGAAACTGTCGTTTTTGCGGCAAATGTTGCCTTCGTGAATTTGAAGAATGCGGGCCTCCTCCCAGGAGATCCTGCCGCTGGCATAGTTACGCATCACCACCTGCGAGTCGCTTATTATAACTTCGGCATCCATGATAGCTATCACAAGGGCTATCGCAGCTTCTTCAGCTGCCTCCGTCTTTTCTGTGTGTATCGTGGCACTCGCGGTACAAGTTCCTCTGTGGTTTGTTATTGCGACCATGAATCCGTGACACCACTCGTAACGGGCCATGTCTACATACACCATTTCTTGACTGTTGCCAAATTTCTACTCAAGGTCTTTCGTGCACCTGTTCCACCAGCCGACGTGATACGCAGTCTGCATGGCAAGGGTTAGTGTTGATGACGGCACTCACCCTGCAACCTTTGTCATATTACAAGAATGCTCATAAGGAGTAATTCTCAGAATACACTTCTTGAGCCAACACGGTGCATTCATAGAACCGAGGTCCCTGTCAATAACATTCTCAAAAGATCAAGCATTACCTCCTGGTAAGATAATCAGACAATTTGCCTTCAATCGTAATCAACGATCAAGTCAACATACCATCTCTCTCGATTGTTTTTATTTTGGTCGGCACAAACTCCTGAAGACCTTGAAGGCGATGCTAAGAGCAACCAACACCTGCTGTTCGACACAGAACTAGGCAATGCAAGAGGAATAGCTGTGCTCCATGGAGGAAAAGTGAACATGTAGATGACAAACTTTAGCCACAACTTTAAAGGGAAGCTCCCACGGTTTTTCCACCATCTTCTGATATCAATGTTTTTCAGTAGTGTTGATAGCCCTGAAGCAACCAGAATCGCTCAATTTGCTCAGAAACTCACCAATAATCTTAAACAACCAAATTAACGATGTGTTCAAATCAAAATGGGTAGACATTTGGTGCAGCGTATGTGATGATGTCACAACCTCCCCACCATCAGAAATATGGAGCTGGTGCCAGAAAATGAAAGTGGCAATGTCACCCAACAATGTCCCAACAATCACCCAACTTTTCTGAACTTGACAGCGATGATTTAAGCACTGAAGTATCGCCGTTTTGCTTTAGACAGCCTGCCTGCTCGGGTACGCAGCGTTGCAGACAATGACGCAGGGTGGCTTGTGTGGGAAAGACTTGTAACCATAACGACTTGCTTGGCATAACTTATTGTAGTACCGAGGAGAACATGCACTGAAAGTTTTATGGAGCTCAGTGGACAATGAAAAATCACCGGAGTTGCCCTTTAAACATCTGAACAAAAGCCAACCTTCAACATCAACCCAAATTTTAATTCATGCTGAACAAAGTCTATGTGGCACAGTGTCCCTTGTGATGACACATATAATGCTGTTTGGCACAGTAAATGGTTAAGCATACAACCACCACTAAGCAACATATAATTACTGAGGATTGTGCTGGGCCATTCCGTCAGAGCGGCTACCACATTTCAATGTGAGAATGACAAGCTATAAAATGACAAGTCAATGAAATATTAAGCAACAAAATAATCCAGCCATCCAAATTTTCAGGAGTACCTCTAGTAGTGTTAGCGAAAAAGAAAGATGGAACTTGGTGCTTTTGCATCAATTACCACCACTTGAACAAAATCAAAAAGAAGGAAATATACCTGTTACCATCAATATACAAAACAATGGACAGGTCCTGCGATGCAAAGTGCAACTTTTGGTTTTAAGCCTTGAAAACTATATTACAAATAAAGCAGATGGTTATTGGTTTGCGTTAGACTACCTGCATTTATTTACAGCCCCCCTCACTGTTCCATTTTGCTTAAAATCCATTCAAGCAGGTGCTGAGGTACTACCATATATTTTGCCTCACTAAGGGGCATAAGTCTGTGAATTTTATGTGCTGCTGACATTGTGAAAAGCTAAACTATATTTCCATTTGAAATTTGTTTCTGCTTTCTTTTAATTCCTTGTTTTAGAGAAATTTGTTGCCAACTGTATTCAGCTAGCTACAATGCATGAATGACTTTTAAATTAATGCTGAAAATGTGGTTAAACCAGGTATGATTTTGTTTACTTTCAGAACCAACAAAAACAATGCAAAAATTACATCAGGACAGGATTTTACATAAATGTTTCCATTGCACTGAACTTCCAGCTCTATTCAAATGTCTTACCTTTTAGACCTACCTCCTGTATCCAATCACTGTGTATTTTCAATGTATATTATGTATATTTTCAATACGTAAAATTTACCTAAGCATCATGTAGTTGTAATGATTTCAATCTACAGTTAAACCTGCTTATAATGAACCTCCATATAACGAATTCCTGGATATAACGAAGTTTTTCTATTCCCCGCCGTTATTCCATAGAAGTACATGTATTTGAAACCTCTACGTAACGAAGTGGCAGCGGGAGAACCCCTCGAAATAACGAATTTTATCCGCCGACAGCCTGAGATTTTGCCCCAAATTTTGTCACTTTTGCGCGAGCAACAACCGGAAGCACCTCCTCCGCCGCAACGGAATGCGAAGCGGCAGTGTCGCGCTTGGCGCGCTCAAAGACACGGCGACTGAGAGGCGAGAGCGAGTGCACGTGTGCGTGCGTGCGTGAGGAGGGCGTGCATCCCTCGACCCGGCAATCATCCCGCCGCGGGCGTGTCCTTTCCCCCTCACTTCAAACCTGCTCCTGCCGCTTTCTGCAGCTGGCCTAGCCTGCCAAGCCGCCACCCTCCTTTTCCAGTTGATGTTACCAAGTCGCGCCGGTTTAAGAGAGAAAGAAAAAAAAGAAAACGAGCTTTTTTTTTTTTCAGCGTGCTAGCAGCGCGACTCTTTGGTTGCTGCGCGAGTCTGCACTTCGCTAACCTGACAGTAGGTCAGAGCGCGTGTTAGGCCTAGCTCGCGGGGTCACGGGCGGCGCGCCTCAAGGGAAGTTTGCCCTTGACAACACAGGGATCAGGTGCACGGGAAATCGCGGGGTGATTCAAGGGCAGCGCGCATGAAATGGTAGGAGGATATAACTTTTATTATATAGTCCTGCGAGTTAGTGGGGCGGGCCAATGGCCCCGCCTAGGTGACAGCCAGGAGTCCTTGAACCCTGACGGCTTCCTCGACCCGCTGGACGGCCCATAGTTGATCTTCGAGGGCGGGGCTGAGCAGCGCGGCTTCCCAGCGTGCGCGAAGGCAGTCACTAGAGGCCGCGTTCTCGTGATTGTCAATAATCCCTCGACACTCCCATAATATATGCTCAAGAGTGGCTCTGGATTCGCACAGCTTGCATTTGTCCGTTCCGTATATGTCCGGATATATGATGTGCGAGAGCGCAGGATTCACATACGTCCTAGTTTGTAACCGACGCCATTCGACAGACTGCTTTTTTTGTCAATTTTGGGTGAGGTGGCGGGAATATGCCCCTCTGTAACCTATAATGTTTTGTGATGTCGTTGTATCTGGTCATTCTGTCGTGCCACTCCCACTCATCTGCAGCGTCGTCCCTTACGGAGGGTGCTGGGGCGGCACTTGAGATCGCTGCTCGGTCTGTAAGCCCTCGAGCCGCGTCATGTACCGCCCCGTTGTTGCTGTCCTCCAAAAGGGCGTGAGCGGGTGTCCATGTAATGTAAATATCTCTTTTGCGTGCTTGGCCTCCTGAAAATAGAATGCGTAGTGCCTCCGGGGAGATTCGGCCGTTGGCAAAGTTTCGTACAGCCGCCTGAGAGTCGCTGACTATCACGGTTGCGCTTGTCTGAGCTACAGCGAGCGCTATAGCTGCCTCTTCCGCTGTCTCGTTACTCGTGGTGCGTATCGTCGCGCACGTCACACAGCTTTTGTCGCTATCGAGGACGGCTGCCGTAAACCCCCTTCTGCGCTTGTATCGAGCTGCGTCTACGAACACTGCGTCCTTGTCATTGCCGAACTTCTTCTGTATATCCTTCGCCCTCTTCGCTCGTCTGTCCTTATTATGCTCTGGGTGCATGTTCTTCGGTATGGGAGGAATTACCAGTGTTTCCCTCGTCTCCCTTGGGATGTCCACCTTGACGCCATATTGTGTGTGGTACCTTATGCCTAGTCGCTCTAGGATATGTCTACCTGCTCGTGTCTTAGAGAGACGTTCATACTGCGCCGTGCGCTGCGCTTCAATGAGCTCATCTATCGTATTGTGCAGACCTAATTGTAGTAATTTGTCCGTGCTGGTGCTAATCGGTAGCCCTATGGCTAATTTGAATATTTTCCGAATGAGGCATTCTAGCTTGACCTTTTCCGCGACCTGCCATTTTAAGTACGGTGCTACGTATACTATTCTGCTTATTACGAAGGCCTGTATTAGCCTGATCATGTTTTCCTCTCTCATACCACTGTGTTTATTTGCTATTCTTTTGATTAGCCTCATTATTTGAGCTACAGTTCTTTCCAGTCGCCTCAGGGTTTCTCCGTTGTTGCCCTTGGCGTCGATGAGCAGCCCGAGCACCTTGATTCTGTCGACCCTGGGTATTGGTTGCCCATCGCCCGTTTTTAACTGTATTTCCTCTCTCTGAGCGAGATCTCCTCGGTAGTTGCCTGGCTTGCGACCTCATGAAATGGTAAAAAAAAAAAAAAAAAAAAAAGAACTGGAGACAAACAGCGGTAAACTGGAGGACACGGGCGCACGTTCCGTGCGTAGTGTTCGCGGCTGACAAACGGCCGTAGTAGCATTCTCCGTTGCCTTGGAAATCCTATTCTCAGAGGGCGCGCACGCGACGCGTTGCTGCCGCGGCCTTTTTTTTTCTTCCCTCCGCTCATTGTTAATTCGTTCCGCGCTCCTTCCTCCTCCACGGTGATTCGCTGCGCTTTTTTCGGGCGGTGCACTTCCTTTGTGAAGCCTGCTCCCTACCTCGATTGTCCGCGATTTCCGGGCAGCCGCATTATAACCGGTCCTTCGTATCGGGAAGGGGGGGGGGTGAGGGGGGCTGCACATAAAGTGGTATGCGGTGGGTCAGAAAAAACCGAGGGGGGGTTAGAAAAAAACCGCATTATTGCTGGTCATACAAGTGTTCTCAGCTGTAAATGTTTTCCCGCCCAAAATAATTGTTTTGGGTCAGCTCTGCTGTCTGTAACCGTTTTGCTTACTTAAGCTTTTATTTTTCTAATTTTCGTGCCGAACCTGCATATAACGAAATCCTCTTTATAACGAAGTTTTCCGGGAATTTCTCAATTTCGTTATATCCAGGTTTAACTGTATTCAAGAAAATAAACCATAAATAATTATTCCAGCAACAAGCTCAAAACTGGCCAGACAATTACATCCCACAGTAATAGCAAGAATATGAGCAGTGGAAGATAACTGCCTTGAATCAGGCACAGTAAGAATGATGGAAATTTTTATTAAAAATCTAGCTCACTATTACAATTTAGCAAGAGCAATAGACTAGCCAAGTCAGAAGAAATTCACTATGAACTAAAGAGGGCGATGTTCTCTGAGTGTTAGTATACAATGTACTGCAAACATCCCTAACATTTATTGCTGCATGGTTATGTGTATCACATTATATTATGTGATAATCTTTGGGATAATGCATCTTTGCAAGTTCACAGCGGCATGCACCTTAAGTTCTACCTACATACAAAGTTATATACATACCATAATGAAGCCATTACATAAAAATTTCAATATATAGTGCTTATACTCACAGCTACTTGTGATGCCAAATAGCCACAGGACTCAGCCACCAAAAGTCTTCTTTCCAAGTACTTGTGGTTAATCTGCCAACAATTTCACGATCTGATTATTCTGAGTGCATGAAATGGTTGACCCGCTTCTTGTGCACTCTGCCGCAGCTGCTACTGCATGGCACCTACATAATTTAAAGCTCAAAAACAACTTAACTAAATGTGGATTTCGTCTGAAGCAATATACAAATGTTAACAACATTAAGGTGATAGTAGATATTTAACAAGCAATAATCAGATGTATGCTTTCTTTCAAGTTCACAGGTACCTATGCTTTTTTAAGATACTACTACTTATTAAACTTGTGCACTGAGGTATCTCCATGCTTTAATTTCCATGCATCTTTGCATCACATAATGCTTTATGTGGGTGCAAATCCCCGAGTCAACATTAGGTACATCCAATAAATAAAAATTAAAGGCAATTTGAAAGTGACATGAGAAGTCTGATTATAGCATTTGTATCTACAGGGAAACACCAACGAAAAATTTAGCCTTATAGTTTTATTTCTGGGTGTTTTATGCTGATCCTATTATGATCCATGCAAGGCCACATATCATAAGAGGGTTTTTTTTTTATTTCACCCACACCAGAATGCAGCCTCTCAGCCATAATCAAACCAGGTACCTTTTTTTTGTTACATATTTATTTGTAGATACTCCAATCTCATACATTATAGAAGGTTTGATCTGAAGAATATTGCTAGCAAAACAGGCACAATCATGCATACAAAAAAATACATAAGCTGAAATCGTGAAACTAACGATACGAACAAAAATCACAAATGAATAAAAAAATTTAAAAGCACAGGGCAGAATACAAAGAATACAATTTGAAAGAAGCCAAGAAATGTGAGTACACTTTTTAAAAAAGAAATTTTGCCAAATCGATAGCACAATACATACAACACCAAATGACAGAAAGGAAGAAATAAATGCATAACTATATTCAACAACAACAAAACTACTGTAGGCATTTTTCAAAGAAAGATGGTGACTCTTGCGTGACAATATCATCGGTTAGGTTATTCCATTCAACAACAGCTTTAGGAAACAGAGTATTTAAAGCAGTTATTTTGTGGAAATAAAGGAGCTATTACAAAAGAATGTCTTTGTCTGCTAGCATAACCCTTAGAATAAGTCATAATCTGAGAGCTGTCTATATACAAACATCTTTGAACTATTTGGTAGAAAAGCTTTACCGCAAAATCGCAGGCAAGCAGCCCCACCGGTGCAATCATCCCCTCCCTTTCTTGAGAGATTTTGAAAATTGCACCAATGACACAGCAAATGCCCCCTTCCCTTTTTTAAACCCTGTGTATTGCAGTGCACATAAATTTTTCAAGAAGTTGCACAATAAATTTTAAGAAACAATGCAATTATTAAAAGAGGGAAATATGTTGTTTACCCACACTTTTGCTGGGGTGAGAAGTACACAGCTGCACTATATAACCGCATTATTCTCATTACATAGCCAGCCATGACTATAGCTGCGAGATGATAGGCTTTGTAAGTTGCCATTTTTATTGGAATAGAGCGGGCTAGAATAGTTCTAGGCTGCTCTGATTGGGTGAACAAATGGTTAGCCACATCAGTTGCTAGCGTAAAATTAATGTTTAGTGCTGCTCGGGCCCGCAGACCTGTAACTTGTGTGTCCAACACTGAAGAGTCTTTTGACGGCTTCAAGACCAACATCCAATAAAAGCAGTAAATGCACTTACTGTCGTCTGATTTCTCGGACTCCCAAGGGATCGCAAGAATGTCCAGAAATTCAGGCTGTCCAGAAAAATGAATGCACGCATAAAACAAATTTTTATAGGTATTTCTCGGATTAACGCGGGAAGGGGGTCAAGGACCGAGTCTCAGGTTCGTGCAATCCAGCAAATGCTGACTTGAAAAGAGCCGCTTATTTTTTTAAAATCCGGCAACGGGCTTGCAATGTGGCTGGCACTATCACATGCTAGGTCAGCACTGCCTTGACGCAAAAAAAATTTTTTATTTTGTGCAGTATTCCGCTTCCTGGCAATAATGCCTGCTGTACATTAACAGTGGCATCAGTGTCCGCATCAACCCGAAGCTGTCAGCTGTGCAAGGGCTGGCTCTTTATTCTCAGTGTCAGAGTCGCCCAAATCCTCCGAGTGATTGTGTGAGATCTCCGTCAGCCCATCAGTGAATTCTTCAAAGGTCAGCATGGCTAGAATTGAAACGCCAGCGGCGTGAAGGTCATCAAACAAAGTGTCCGCGGAAAGAAGTAGATCCCACCGTCACACACCTTTGTTCTCTGGGATGAAAGGGCTGTTTCCGTGTCGTGTGCAAAGTCTGCGTGGCAAAAACTGTTGCAAAGCGTCTTCGTGTTATCACCTTCCACAAGTTCACAAGCACTACGACAGCAGGCCTAAGCCAAGCAGTGTATCATTTCCAGGTGTCTAAGCACAGCCTGGCACAGCATCACACAGCTGAGCACACATGACAATTGCACAGATGCTTCAAGTTCCGTATAACGCCTTGACCCATCGGATGCAGGATTGTTGTGGCATTCCGCTTGATGAGAAGTGCAGCACCGAACAACGAGAAACTTCACGGTGAATGTTGAAGATGGCGCACAGCAGCAAAACACGACCGCTCAATTTATCGCAAACCTGATCAAACAACATGCGAATGAACACCAAGAGGTTAGGCTGTAGCTATGTCTGGCCACAGCTCACAACGGATTGGCGTGCACTGGTTTAGGGCTTCGGTTTTGATAACGTAATGTACGGTGGCCATGGTGCTATAGCTGGTTACAGCCAGCAGTGCTAAAGTGGGGGTTCGAGGCTGAGAGATAACCAAAGTGGTGGCACTGATGGCTGCTTCCGGTCTAGGGTTAGCAGTAAAACGTATTGAAAATCAGACAGTGGAGGTTATAAGCATTTGAAATTTTGGATGTTTTTATACACTGACTCTATGGGAAAGTTGACAGTGCCACGGATGAGTCCAGGAAATTGGGCATGTCCGGAATTTCGAGCATCTGGAAAATCGAACGTTGACTGTATTCCACAGACCTTAAGAAAAGAACCACTCTGCACTCTTTTTTATCTCTGGCAGTTCCGCTGCCATTTCAAATTTTGGTTGATGGCCGAGCAAAGGACTCCCCTATAAATTTCTCGAATAATATTTAGCCGTTAAAATGGAAGGGGGAGGAGGGCACTTGCTCAGGATTTTATGGTAGTCGACAGGTGCTATTTCTATTGGTAAGTGATGGCAGACCACTTCGTTTGATGAGTTCAGTAACTGAAGAAAGACAGTACGAATTGTATATATAGCATACAACTTTTTTTCTGTATTCTTTCCAATTTGCTGTTGTTTGTTTTTGTGGCACTGCATGTTCAAGCATAGGACATATAATGGACTGATATGGAAGGTAACGCACAGAAGGCGTTGATAATTTTAAAGGCACAGTAAAGTTAAAATGTGAAGTGGTTTAGAATAACAACTTAGTATATTTCGAGAACTCTATTGTCATTAATTTCCCGCTTTTATGTTCAACATTAAAGGAGCCCTCTAACACCTTTCTCGTGCCTGTTTTTTATTTGCGGGTCATGTGGACAGATGGCTGAGGGTATTTCTGGCAGGTGTCAAACCACCCATATCAGTTGATTTAATATTTTAATCATTCAATGAAATTATCAATCACTGCCGGCCGTTTCAGTGCGTAGTGGCGCTCGCCAGAACTATTTGTGGCGGAAATGGTGATTTAGTGTGCGAGACTGTGATTGGATGAAAGTAACATTAGAAGTGCTGGCACCACAACATCGGTAAACAAGGTAATATTCGGTTTTGTTTTTCTCTTGTGTATGTTTTTATCAAACACCAAAAAGTTGCAGTCGTAGCAGAACTAGCACAACAATTATAAAACACGATAGAAGCGCTGACTCCCATTTCGCCTCTAACCTTTTGCTTACACAAGCCATATGTCCATATGAAAGGAATCTCTCCTTAGTTCATCTCTCTTGTGTAAGTTCGCGGCACACTGAAGTGCTGAACTTTGCCGTCCTGTCAAAGTGTCTTGTATCGCGTGCAGCACTATTAGGGAAATTTAGCGTATCTGGTAAATTGGTATATGAAAAGGCATACCGGATACCGCATAGTGTTGTTTGTCACCACTGATCTCCACTGGGGGTTGTCACAGTAAAGTGATGCCAGCTACGGGTGGTAAACAGAACAAACGAAACCGCGTGATCTATGCCCTCCGAGATTCTGGCATCCGCTTGCTAAGACTACAGCCTCGACAATTTGAGTGTCGCGCTCAGAAATGGTGTCGAATTCTCACGGATGCTTTACTGTCGAAGCTTCATGATACAAAACTAAAGCAAATATAACCGTCAGGTAGCAACTCGAGGGCTACATAGTGCGTGACAACCACTTGAAATATTCAAAGCAGACGGCATACACTTCGGGCAACGTTTATACAAACGTTGGGGCCAGGTGGTCGGCCAGGCTTGCTAATGTGCTGTTTACACCGGCTATTCCACTTTATACTGTTTACATCCGTGAAGAAACAATGTGCAATATGGTCACGTGCCGTGTGGTTGCCGGCCCCTCTCGGTGGTCTTGACAGCGAGTTCAGAGACGATAGCACTTGCCTTGGAGTGTCATTATATGGAACGGCGCATAAAGCCTTGGTTCAAAGAATAAACACCCGCTCCAACTCTGATATGTCGGAGTGGTCAGAAAAGCTCATAACTGATAGTGCGGCACGCTCACGATCCACATTGTTAGTTGATATGGCAACGGCGTCATCACTACACTGGAGCGAACAGGCAAACATGGCATGCGAACTTCCCCTACATAGGCACTTCAAGCCAGTTCCATTGGCTGCGCGCTGTATCACACATGGAGGGTGAAAAGCGGTCACCTGACCCCGTAAAACTCGAACTGAGGGTCCACATTTTTTGGGTTGTATTTTGAACTTCGCACTGCCTGCTCCTATCACTGTCTTTCTTGTAGCATTTGTCTGTCCACCCTTCATTCTATGCAACATGCACATGAAAACGGGTGCAAGAAGTTTTAGAGGGCCGTTTTAAAAGAGAAAATGCATGTCAAAGCTTTAATTTTGAAAATTCACGTGGGAACTTCAGCCTTGTGACGTCAGAAGGCCATTTGCTTTTCTGCTTTTTTTTTTTAGGGGCGAAGGTCCTTAAGGTTTGGGTCTGTCCGTCTGTTGTAGTAGCGCGTTACCTACTAGGAACGTGCTACTAGGAGGGCGCGTGTGGGAGGCACGCCCTCGGCGCGTGCCTCCCGGCGCGCAAGCTCTCTCACTCTTCCATCCGCTGTCTTGTGAGAGAGAGAGACACAGAGAGAGCGAAAGGCGCGCGTTGACTATGGAAACGCTCTTTCTTCGATGAACGCGCTACCAGCTCGCAAAGAAGGAGAACGCGCCCTCACCCGCGAGAGACAAGCTTGACGCAGGCAGCGTCTTCTAGCGAGTTTCTTGACTGAAAAATACCGACTGCTCGCGCTGGAGAACTGTTCACCTGCCACCCATATATATACATATAGGCACTGGATCTTGACTTGCAATGAAGTGCCGGTGGGAGATTTCACTTGTGCTTAGTTGAACCATAAGGATTCGTAGCGTGCGCGTTAACTAAATTAATCCGGAACTCGGCACGATCTACGATGAACCTCCGGAGCTTCGCCCACTCATCATCATTCACTCCGTGGATATGCAGTGAATTTTTTTGATATTCTCACCAAATACGCTTCATCACATGCTCTGAGATTCCCTGTGTTATGTCTCCGGCTTCCATAGAACACACTACGTCTTTCTTACCGATAAAGAGTTATGTAGCCATTAGCTGATGCCATCAAAGAGCTGTGATGTTACGCATATTAGTTCTGGAACTTTAAAGTGGCGTTGTCACCTGTACTTTCTTGTTGCACAGTTTCTAGCTTACCAAGGGTCTTCCCCTCGCAAGTATTATTGTTTTTGGTATGGTGAAAAGCTAATTTACTAATGCGAGAAAAATTGCTTTTCACTTTAGTGTCCCTTTAAGGAGCACCTTAAGAAGAACAATTTATGTTGTGCTTTACTTCTCAGATGTCTGTATGTTCTGACCATGATAGATTACTAGTGAACCATAAGCCCAGGTATTTATATTCAGCAACCTCCGAGACAGTTATTCCATTAGCTCCATAGTAAAAAAAAATGGCCTCTTTTTATGGTTTGTCCACAAAAACACAGCTTTATCAAAATTATTAGTTATCTGCCACTATTCACACCATGCTATAATTCTTTGGAATTTTCATTATTTATTAACATAATCAGATCCTAAATTGAACTAACTGCTTCATAAATAACACATACATCTGCCTAGAGTTTAATGCTAACATTAATATCAGTTGCGATATCATTTATAAAAAGCAAAAACAGATGCCATGCACAGATCCCTGGAGGAAACCATAATCAATTCGAGGTCATCAGTGCAATGCTGTAGCCACAGGGTTGTTCTGCCTGGTACTGATGGACACAGAGCTGTGACGGGGTAACGTCAAGTTTCTCCCCCAAACGTGCAGGTGCTTTTTCCTTTGACAGGGTTCGTACAGAATATTTGACTGAAAATTCAAGGAGTTTTCAAGGATTTCAAGGATGAAAAATGGCAAAATTCAAGGAGTGTTAGGAAAATTTTATTTGCTTACAAGACTTATGGAAGCAGCGCAGTTTTCGCATGGATTTCTTTTTCCAAAGAAGCTATCTCCAGCTCCTTTTCTTTAGCAGTTCGACGAAAGCTGTTTGCCTTGACTAAGTAGGTAAGGTCGTTTTTCGATTCAGCTTCTTCCGAAAAACAGTCCGCAGATTCCAGCAGGCACTTGAGAGTTTTTTGAAGCTTTGACTTCCTTCCGTGCATCTTATCAAGCTCTTGCTCCAGCTCTTTTCTCTTTGAAGCTGCCTGCCATGACAGTGCTTGTTTCTTTTGCTCGTCTAGGTATGCAGCGTACCTATGCCGGGCTTGGCGCGCTGACGTCTTCAACTCTTTTGAAATCGGAACGTTCAGAAGGCCACCATGGCTTTTCACAACCTCGCAGATAACTCGTTGAGAAATATACGACAGCTCTGCCAAATTCTCGACAGCAACCTGCTTGTTGATGCTGAAGCCTCTTTCCACTGAGGCCTGCCCATGGCTCAGGAGGAGAAGTAGTTTCACCACAGCCCATAACTGCAAGAATGAAGCATCATGCTTCAGCAGCCGCACGAAAAAACTGTCAAGACGTTCATGATCTTTTTCATAGTTTTGTAGTTCACGCAGTTTTTCTAGACAAAACTGAATGTACTGTGTGCACACAATGTCGTGTTTGTGCTCAGAGAGAAGCTTGTTGTCGATTAGGCAGTTAAGCACAATTTTTAGCTTCCCAAGGCACGTGTCTGTCTTGGACATCTCTGTGGGGTTGAAACATGACAACCCACGAACCACAGGGTACCTCAGGGGACTTCTCTCCATGACTTTCAGGATCATGTTCATGAGTAACTTCCGGCACTCGTACCTAAACTCAAGAATACACTTGGCGCTCGCTTTGCAGCATTTCAAAATCTTCTCAGCTGCACGTCCAACATCCGCCTTTTCAAGTTCTGTGTAAACGGCAGCATCTTCAACATATATTCGCAGCAGCTTCATGATGCTGGTGGCTTCTGTCATTACAGAGCACTTTACGAACCTTGACAGAAGGCTCCTCAGAACACTTTCAAGTTCTTTTGCCAACAAAAACGTCTTGGGAGAATCACCCTGAAAAACAGTCAGGAAAGGCTGCACAACCATGGCAACATTTAGTTCAGTTTTGCAAGTGCAAGCTGGTCATTTAGAAAAGCACTGACGTTTTCATACGCTCTGCATTTTGGCACCGGCAGCCTGCGGCCACTCACTGCTTCAGTGTATTGCTTCAAGTGCTCCCATGTGGCCAGGGCTCCTTCCAGTACGGGCACGTTCTCGATCCAACGGTGAGATACAAAAGGCACTGCTCCCTGTCTCTCGAATAAAATCTCGCCTGGCCGGTGCATCATGAAAGAGTGAGAATAAGCTGGACAAATATGTGTCAACTGGCCAGCCATTCCAGCTTTGTAGGCATTATGCACTGTGTGAAGGCCACACGATCCAATATCCAAACACTGAACTTGAAAGTCATTTTTCATGCGCTGCTGGAACTTGTAGAAAAGGCTCCAGTTGACATTGGGGCCATCCATGGAAAGCTGAACAATTCTGCTCATCGGAAAGGACGCCAGCGCTTCCGTCAAATTCTTCATGAGGTCGTCCGCTGTGCTGTGGCCCATGAATGCCAATGTCACATACCTTGTTGTTCCACAGTCTCACGTGAACATCAAGCTGTTTCTTTTGCAGGTGTTCGTTTAACGTTTCATCAAAAAGGACAACAAAATGTTCAGATTTCTCCATCATGTCCAAGACACTTGAGAAGCGAAAAATGGGCGCAGACCATGGCACGCGACGTACGCGCTTTTTTTTCCGAACAAGTGAAGCTTCTCGCGATATCGCTATCCGGAAACATCTTTCGGAACAACTCGGAAACTGATCCGCTGGAGCTGTATGAGTAGTGTGAAGACACAACTTTCATCGTCCACAAAATTTCGGCTTCAATCACGGAGTCATGCCTTCTGCAGTCTTCGTCAAGGGTCGCAGCTCGAGAGGATGTTTTCGTGTTTTCCCGCTGAGAAGTCGTTTCTGTGACGTTTGCCGCTTGCAAAAAACTCGTGACGGAAGAGCAGCCCTCGCCTGCCGCAACTTTGGATCGGTGCTTGGCACTTTTCTGATGGCTCTTCAACGCCGACTCCCCCATTGTTGCAATTTCGACAGACTTCTGACATACTGCGCACTTCGCTCGATAAGGGCCGCTTGTCTCCGGCCTCACCCAGTGATGATATTCGCTGTGCTCCAGCCACGCAGACTGAAACTTGCACTTTCCGCCTGGCATCCTGTCAAAGTAAAGGTGCAGGCATTGCACACAGCACAAACGCGAACTTTCGCCGAGAAATGACGCGCGAGGCCGACACACGGACCGAGGATACAGAGTACCGACCGACTGACCGTTACTATAACTTACGTTGGATTGGATTGGATTTCTGGCTCGCATTTGTTGCCAGACGACGCAGGCGCTGCCGGTTTCGAAACCGAAACTTGCTGCTATTGCTCTCCTGTCAAGACTACATGTTTTCGCGAACATTCCTCAGTAAACGCGTTTTTGAAATCAGTGCGACTTACGGAAATACGTCGTTCATTTGCTATATTGAAGCAAAGTCCACTAAATTTTCAAGGATTACAAGGAGCTCACTTATATTTAAGGAGTTTCAAGGGCCCTTGAATTAATGTTATCAAATTCAAGGACATTCAAGGATTTCAAGGGTCTGTGCGAACCCTGCTTTGAGGTGTCCAAAGCATCGCCTCAAGACACTCAAAGAAGGACGAGGCCGTTTGCACACCACATTTAATATACAAACTAAAGACACACAACACACGCACACACCGAAAGACACATCCTATATAGATTCTCAACTTAAAGGCTTAACAAGATTGCACAGAACGGCTAGGATTAAACGAAGTCCTAATTTGATATCGAGTTCCTAATTAAAGCCAAATCACAGAGCGAAGAGATGAAGAGGTGGCAGGAGTGCTCGTCTCACCAGCGTCCGGATACAAGCACTGGCAACAAGTGTGGCAGGTGATGAGGAACGCCGCAACAGTCGGCGTCCAGAAGCACGAGGGCCGATGGTAGCTCGGGCAGCCTCTCCAGGCTGCAGGGAAGAAGACGGTTCGCCGGCGTTGAAGGTGCATCCCGGCCGGACATCCACGCCTGAGCTCGCGCCCGAAGCTTGACAGCTCAAGCCTGTCCACGGGCACGGGAACATCTTGGAATGGCAGCAGGTTGCGGAGACTCGGCCTTGATCAGATGGCTGCCCCAAGGTCTCGCAGGCCTCAGGCGGGCACCGTGGCTCGGGTCCGTAACCCGACAGCCCAGTAGCGTGACCACTCTTCTCCGCTGGTCTCTCTCTGGTCTCTCCCTGGTCCCTCTCTCTCGCCAGTTCGCTTGGCACTTTTTATCGCCCACCTACATTGTGGGCCTTCACCATTGGTGTTCTTGTGCCTTCGTGTCATCTTCCGATTGCTCCGAGCTCTATTTCTTGCATTCTCGGATTGGTGCTGCTTTTCTTCATTATTTTATTTTTTTCTAGCCCTCGCGCCAACGTCTTCGTCCATTTAATTTTACAGCGCACATTTTTAAATACGCGCACTCCACTCATCACAATGAGCCCCCCCCCCCCCCCCTTTTCGTTAAGTTTTTTTTTTTTTTCATAAAATACTGCCGCTAAGTGCACGTATTTTAGTTCACCACACAGTTCGCCAAATGGTTGCAGTGTCCATATATAATCAAAACCATATAGTTCCAGTGTCCATATACATTCACACACTACATGCACGGGAGCACAAAAATGCACAAAATACTCTGAACAAGCAGATCGAAAATAAATAGTTTATCGAAACAATATCGCTATATGAGCTACAGATTTTCACGAATGAAAAATGAATTTTCTTTTCTAGAACGGGTCAGTGTGGACTGTCTTGGTGGCGGACTCGACGTCTGTTTTCAATTGGATGGACAGTCGTCTAGCCCACCTCCTCGAGGCCAAGGCTGCTCTCCTGGCCAGGTGGAAGGGGCAACGGCTCAATCGTAGACTACATACGAGGATAGCTGAACTGAATCGTACCATTGAGGAACACTGTCGTGCGCTCGTTAAGCAGCAGTGGGACGAGGTTTGCAATTCGGTTGACGGACAAATGCGCACGGGAGGAAAGTGGAACCTCCTGAAGCAGCTCCTAGATGAATCGGCCTCAAAGTCCAATCAGAGACTAGCTATGGATAGGATTCTGCACGAAGCCAAGCGGGAGGGCTCCACAGAGGATGACATTCTCCGGTTGTTGGCCACCAGATACCTACCCACGGGTACCTCGTGCAACGCGGACTACCCCCCCTACCGAGGCCTTCAGAGGGAGGACTTGGTCGCTCCTTTCTCTACGAACGAGGTCAGGGAAGCGCTTTTAAACCTTAATGGCCGATCGGCCCCTGGGCCAGACGGTATTTCGAACAGATTGCTTCGAAATCTGGATGAAAAGGCCATCTCCACATTAACGGACAAGATCAATCGCGTATGGGACTCGGGTGTCGTCCCGGATGAATGGAAACTCGCATCGGTAGTTCTGATTCCCAAGCCAGGTCGGACCGCCGGCTTAAACAACCTGCGACCGATCTCACTCACTTCGTGTGTGGGAGAGGTTGCAGAACACGTTGTTCACAACCGGATATCTAGGTGTGTCGAGGAACGCGAACTCCTCCCCTACAACATGGTGGGCTTTCGTCCGTGCCTGTCCACTCAGGACGTTATGAAACTTATTAAACATCAGATCATCGACAGGGACACCAGAGACGTCAGGGGTATCCTGGCACTGGATCTCGAAAAGGCCTTCGATTCCATTTTGCATAGGCACATCCTCGACTGCCTTTCGGACATGAGCCTTGGTTCCAGGTTTCACCGGTTCGTCAGTTCGTTCCTTCGGGGCAGACGTGCTACTATCAAGGTGGGCGATGTGAAGTCTGATCCCCTCGAGTTAGGGGCAAGGGGCACTCCTCAGGGGTCGGTCATCTCGCCGCTTCTTTTCAACATAACGATGCGCGGCCTCTCCGCCTGTCTCTCTGAGGTGGACGGCGTTAATCACGTTCTCGAGGAATCCCTAGAGGAATCCCTAGCGGCCTTGAACTGCACGGAGGAATTCTTGGCGGGCACGGGGCTCCGGCTTTCTTCGTCCAAGTCCCAACTCCTTTTGTATCGGCCGACCAGGAGGGGTCAGCGCGGTCGACATCTACATTCGCACGGCCACTGGGCAGGTCATTCCCAGGGTGCAAGTCATCCACATCCTCGGTATGCTGATTGAGGCAAACGGTTGCCACGGACAGACGATCGCCCGTATCGCCACCGAAATGAATAACATGGTCAGGCTCATCTCTAGGGTCTCCAACAGTCGCGGAGGGCTGGGGGAGGATAACCTTCTAAGGTTGTACAACGCCTTCCTAATGAGCCACATTACGTACGTGGCCGCTGCACATTGGTGGCACGGATATGAGAGAACAAAGCTTGAAGTCCTGATGCGCAAGAGCATTAAAAAGGTGCTCAACGTCCCTATGAGAACCAGCACGGAGAAGCTTATGCAGATGGGAGTCCACAACACTCTCGACGAAGTGGTCGAGGCACAGAAGATGGCCCAAGTCATCAGGCTCTCTTCCTCGCCTGCGGGGAGGCGAATCCTGGAGGCGCTGGGCTGCAATCCCACTGCCGTAAGGGAAAGGCGGTGCCGCTCGACAAGGAGGCGCAGGAGGCGATCACGGTCTCACCGTTCCCCCGCAGTGTGCACCCGCAACACAATGTAGGCAGACGCAGGGCCAGGGCAGCCGCGCTTCTAGGCTCCGTCGCCAAAGATCCGTAGTCGTTCACGTTCGTCGACGCCGCCCAATACAGTTCGTTGGACCGGTTCGTGGCGGTCGAGGTTGATCAAAGTGGAAACCTCCTCAATGCCGCGTCGATGAGGGGCTCGTCCCCGGCACTGGCGGAACAGGTCACTGTGGCCCTCGCTCTCCTGGACGGAAGCAGGCCACAGGTCTACACAGATTCCCGTGTGGCGGTCAGGGCCTTCGCTTCGGGTTCGGTCTCGAAGGAGGCGGCCGCCCTGCTTTGCGGCAGGAGCGTCGCCCCCCACGTCATCACATGGTTCCCGGTCCACATGGGGCCTCAGGTCTTCTCCGTCGTCCCCAACGCCAACGAGCTGGCCCATGCCCGCGCGCGAACTCACCCACCGCACCGGGGAAATGCCGCTCACGGGCGCGGATGTGGACGCGGGGCTCCACAAGGACTCGCTGTACACATTTAACGAAATAACCAAGCACTATCAGCTCGGCAGGAGGGTCTATCCCCTGCCCCACGCCAAGCTCTCCAGACCTCAGTCTTCCACATTCCGCATGTTGCAGACTGGGTCCTATCCCAGCCTCGCCAGTGTCAGCAGGTACGCGGACTCATTCAAGCCCGATTGTCCGGAGTGCAGAGATCCCTTCTGCACGTTAGAACACATGCTCTGGAGGTGTCCTTCGTTACAGGACGACGATCATTTCACTACTGAAGAAGAGTGGGAGCAGGCGCTTAAGAGCTCCGACCTCACCGCTCAGCTATGGGCTGTCCAGAGGGCCCACAACGCGGCGGTCAGGCACGGCCTGCCCGTCCTGACGTGGGAGCGGCCCACGGCGGCTCCTCCCTTCTAAGGGGCTTTCAGAGTCTGCTCCTCAGGACCAAAATAAAGTTCGCTGTCTGTTCTAGAACGGGATGACATGTTTTGCACGCTTTGGTGGGGACTATCACTGAGCCGAATTTGCTGTCACCTTGGGTAATAATGAGAGGAACTTTCTTCACGACTGTTATGACCTTTTCGCATGTCCAAAATAGCCGTTACACATGCTTGACAATTGAAAGCCAGAAAGAGCTACCAGATATCTGAAGATGCAGTTAAGTTATGGCGTCCCACACAAGTCGGATAGCCCCTTTCAGTTGCCTAGAAACAAGTCCAAGAGAAATTCGGAAGCGTTTAGGTCCAGTTGCCCATCTGTATGACCGTCTGGATACACTCGGATGCCCCGCGAATTTGGAAGCTCCATACGGGCAAAGACAGCAGTCGAATGAACTCTCTAGCAGCCAGGCGTAGCAGGTTAGTGGCGTTCTAATCGCCCCTTCATGGATGCCAGCGCTTAGCTGATGAGCGGGCAATGCAGCAGACACCTCCAGCAAGACGCATTCTGAGCCGTATGACGCCTTGCTAAACGCTACACACTCTATGATCAATGTATTCTGCGAATCTACCGTGCTGCGATTTTCGAGCTGAGATTGTTCAAACTTAGCTGTTGATTCTACAGCCTTAACCCTTCCAATTGGGGCATCGCACTCTCTGTGAGACACGTCACCACCTCCATCTTCACCTGAAGTTGTTCTCAACCTCTGCGGAGGTAACATATCTGTATGGTTTTTGAGGACCATGCTGTTATGTGTTACCGGAGCTAACGGTACACCTGAAGAACCTGTGGCCACCGCCTTATACTCCTCACAGCGGCATTCGCTGTCGTCACTAGGACAAACAAACAAAGCTCTATCACCAGAGCTTTCCTGAGGGACTCTCTCCTCATTATCTGTATTTAGCCACCCAGAGGCCCCAAACTGCCACTCAACCTTCATGGAACTTCCCTGTTCCAAGCCCGCAAAGCCGGCATCTGCCTCATCGAACACTTCTGAAGCCATCCCAGTCTCTTGGCTGTCTACCTCGATGCTATCCTCTAGCTCAGGTTCTGATCCCATCGAAAGGCTGTGGCATGGTTCTATGCTGCTTCCAAAGAGAGACTTTGATGTTTCCTTCAACCAAGTGCTGCCTGCGGAGCAAACCTCAAACGCCTCCTCATATGTGCTCATGCACGGCGTTTCGCTATGCTTCAACCTCACCATCCAAGCCCTTTCCACATCTGCAAGTCGGAGCTTTAACTGAAATGTTCTTAACTTCATTTCTTCGAGCTCCCTTTCTTTCTCCTCCATTTCCCTTTCAAATTCCAACTGCTCCTTCTCTTCTTGTAGTAGCGCAGCCTCTCGCGAATCAACCCATGCCGTAACTTCTTCGCCCTCTAAGCCCATGCGCCGAGCCAACTTTTCTAGAACTTCCCATGATTCTGATGAGCTCATTTTCCTATGCTTGTGCTCAACAAGCTAATGTTACAAACGGTCTCGTCCTGTCGCAGTGGACGCCAATTTGTGATGATTTAGCAGGTTCTTGAACAGATTTGTTTTCGGATGACTCTCTCAGGCGATGCCTCCGAGAGCCTAATTGAGGACAAAGCCGTTTTTCATACAACACAAGAAAACACAAGGGTTTTAATTTAAACTGGTAAGATGGAGCATAATGAAAGAAGCACTTGAGAGACAAAAAAAAACATCATCACACCATTAAGAAAGTAGTGCACTCTAATAACGTCTCTATAGGAGCTACGCGAGTCCTGGAAGGTTTTAGTCTTTAAGGGTCCGGTAGTGATGTGCGGTGGCGACGTGGCAAAAGAAGTTGATGGCTCACCAAATCATCGATGAGCTTGAGTGAAGACGAATGAGCGAAGTGCAGACGGCTCGGAAAGGATGACACCAGATGTCTCGTTGCGACGGAGGACGTGGGCAGTTAGGCGGCTCGATGAGGTGGTAGCGACATCTTGGCCAGGCATCTGAGCAAGGCACTCGGACCCGTAGCCCGACTGTTCCTGCTCTGCCTACGGGCACAGGATTCAGCAGGTCCTTGCCTGGAGCTAGCGAGCCGCTGGGGTTCCGATGGCTGGAAGCAGGTCAGCAGGAGGTCCCGTGTCGGGTGAAGCCCTGGTGGTTCGGGTCCGGAACCCTACTGCCGTCTTCAATGCCCAGCCTGGTGGCCGATCCTCTGCCTTCCGTTGCCTTCCTGGAACTCCCCAGGAACCGGATGCCAACTGTGACGGGGTAACATCGAGTTTCTCCCCCAAACGTGCAGGTTCTTTTTCCTTTGAGGTGTCCGAAGCGTCGCCTCAAGACACTCAAAGAAGGACGAGGCCGTTTGCACACCACATTTAATATACAAGCTAAAGACACACAACACAAGCACACACCGAAAGACACATCCTATATAGATTCTCAACTTAAAGGCTTAACAAGATTGCACAGAACGGCTAGGGTTAAATGAAGTCCTAATTAGATATTGAGTTCCTAATTAAAGCCAAATCGCAGAGCGAAGAGATGAAGAGGTGGCAGGAGTGCTCGTCTCACCAGCGTCCGGATACAAGCACTGGCACCAAGCGTGGCAGGTGATGAGGAACACCACAACGGTCGGCGTCCAGAAGCACGAGGGCCGATGGTAGCTTGGGCAGCCTCTCCAGGCTGCAGGGAAGAAGACGGTTCGCCGGCGTTGAAGGTGCGTCCCGGCCGGACATCCATGCCTGAGCTCGCGCCCGAAGCTCGACAGCTCAAGCCAGTCCACGGGCACGGGAACGTCTTGGAATGGCAGCAGGTTGCGGAGACTCGGCCTTGATCAGATGGCTGCCCCCAGGTCTCGCAGGGCTCAGGCGGGCACCGTGGCTCGGGTCCGTAACCCGACAGCCCAGTAGCGCGGCCGCTCTTCTCCGCTGCCTCTCTCTGGTCTCTTTCTGGTCTCTCCCTGGTCCCTCTCTCTCGCCAGTTCGCTTGGCGCTTTTTATTGCCCATCTACATCGTGGGCCTTCACCATTGGTGTTCTTGTGCCTTCGTGTCTTCTTCCGATTGCTCCAAGCTCTATTTCTTGCATTGTCGGATTGGTGCCGCTTTTCTTCATTATTTTATCTTTCTTCTAGCGCTCGCGCCAACGTCGTCATTGTCCATTTAATTTTAGAGCGCGCATTTTTAAATACGCACACTCCACTCATCACAAGAGCATATCACTGTCCTCTTAGTATTCCTCTGAATCTACTTGCACATGAACATTTTACGGAAGTGAAATTCCTGACCAAGAAATATATAAAGCTTATGCACCAATTCTGTGGAGAACTTGAACAGGCCGCAAATGAGTCTGGAAAATCGGGCATGTCCAGAAATCCAGGTATCCGTAAAACTAGATGCCGACTGTATAAACGTTTCCACTGAAGGCCACCTGGGCACCGCCATAAGGTGCTGCTAGCAATGTCTAGCAGCGGCACTATCTTGGGCTGTTTGCTCTCCATCCAGGCGCGTGCATTCATTGTGTGTGTGTCACCAACATCTTGCTTTCGTTCTTTGTAAACATTATGGCATCGTTAGACAGATTCATTTGTGAGTGCATGGGACCTGTTTGATTGGGAGGTCAGTTGCCATTGGCAATGTTTTGCGTGCTCTTGCTTGAGCAGAGGCGGAACCAGCAGGGTCAGTTGACAGCTGTGAAACTGGAAGCCGAGGACCGTGTCAATTATTTTTTTTTTTTGAGTCACTGTTGTAAAATGACTCACCTCATAATAGGAATACTGTTGTTTTTTCTAACATTAACCCACTCATTAAGGCAAGAGCCTTAATGTCTCAATTAGAGTGACCTTAAAAGAGGGTGGTTCCAAAACTGTGGAAAATTACAAGAAAAAAAAACAATACCATGAGAACTCGATGACAACTCATGTTATTAAATAATATATTAAACAATCCCCAAGTTCAAGGCTGGCGTTGCTAAGGTATAATGAGCATGATATCAAGCCTTTATGTCATGCTCATGACTGTGACTATGAAAGTTAGTTGCCGGTCGAGGAATCAATGATTGAAAATCACAAATTAATGTTTGTAAGTCACGCAAGTTAGGTCAGAGCATTTACGATAATGAGGGCAAGCCATAATAATGACCCCATCATTAATAATTAAAGGACTTGATTTTGTAAAGCATGATAATTACAGATGATAAAGAAAAAAAGCTTGAACTATAGGAAGGCAGTCGAGAAGGATGTCAAATGAAGGGTGCATGTCGGAGGATCTGATATTAGTCAAGTCACGTTCATGACATGATATGCTCAGGTCATGTTATGAAATGAGCATGACTCCACAAAAATATCACTACTGGAAGAGGGTCAAGTTAGAGGTCAAATGAAATGTGCATGTCGAAGAATGTGATATTGGTCATAGTCATGTTCCTGACGCGACATTACACACTCTTGTCGTAATCATTACTCCTCAAGAATGAAATTACCCTAAGGAGGTCGAGATGAATGTCAAACGAAAAATATAGATCGAGAGACGCGATATGAGTTAGTCATGTTCATGACATGAATTACATGACATAGTATGGCATGAGCATCACAAAAAACTAATGGAAGGGGGTCAAGATGGCTGTCAAATGAAAAGTACTGGTCGATGGATGTGATCCGAGTTATAGTGATGTTCATGACATGACATGATCATGATATGACCAAATTAATGTGGCATGAGATGAGTACATGATGAAATTGAAACATATTTCATGACATGAATATCACTGCATGCAGGTCTGCGTGCATGACACAGGAGCGTGTATATAACCCTGTACCATCGTGATGCCATTGGTATGGCTTCATTACCTTGCCATTAAAATTATTTTGCATCACGACATGAGCAAACATGATAGATCACGACATTAATGCGTATGATATGCATGTCTTATAGGTCATGAAGTGACTGGTCCAGCTCACACGAGGTATATGTCATGAAGCCGTCGTGGTCGTTTAATTAATGTAGTTGCAATGTGCATAATCAGACACCTAGCACAAGACATCACGTGCCATGATTGCAATGACATGTCATGACACAAATGAGTGATGACACGTCATTCCAGTCACTCCTTAAGTTAGTGCGCATATCAACATGCATGGCATAAATGTTACGGCATGATATATAAGCCATGGCATACATGGAACTTGTTCATTTAAAAGCAGCACTGGTTAGACAGGTAGCTAGCATTGGCTGGAGTTCCCTCATCTTTGTTAACTGTCGGCTATTGTGTACTAACTTTCTCTAGGATTAATGTTGGCTAACACACCCAAATTGTGCTGGCTTTTTTGCATAACATTGGCTCCTGCGGTGCGAGACCTGCTCGACTTGTTTTTTTTTTTTTGATTGAAATGTTTTTGTTTTAATTGGTTTTAACTTTTATTGCATTTATCGCAGCCGTGGTTGAAAAGCACATTTAGTTGGGATGGGTTGCACAATGGGGTTCATTATTGACTTTATTTTTGTAACTGCGCGCCAATATCAGGCGCTGTGTGTGTCTGTGTGTCCCTCTCTTCTGTATGTTGATTTAGCGTCCTGTAAGCATATGCACTATTATGAACCAACTAGCCCAAGAAGAAGTTTTATTAAGATATCCCCACGTTTTTCTTTAATTAAGGGAAATGTTTGCAGCACAAAAGATTCTCAACCATATGTGCCATTCAACATCACTTCGTTGACTACGCACACTCCTGGTTTGCTCTGCCCAGGACGCACCCACACAGGTGTTCACTCTGCATGCTTTTTCCATTAGCTGTGCGGCTGCCTGTAACGAACGAGGGAGAGATGAACAAAAAAAAAAGAGAGCCAGGCCTGCGCGGAACCGCAGGACAGTGGCAGCGTAAGCTGGAGGACCGGTGTTCTTAGAGGCCATTTTAAACGCTTGGGGAAACTAGTGCAACTAGAGGTGGTAGGTATCCGCAGCGCCATAACTGTTATTTCGCCAAGTAGGGAGGTACCCACTACGCCATAATTACTGCAGCATTGTAACGTGCAAATCTGTATAACTGCACATCTTAGTCTCTTGGCGTCGTTTTCCCGAGAACGAACCGAGCTGCAGTTTGGGCTTCTCTGTGCCAAGTCAAGTTGCTGTCGGGGCTGTGCACGTCGCTTGCCGCATGTCGCATGGTGCGATACGACACGATAAAGGGCAGCGATTCGTAATAATGATGATGGTAAAGTTGAAGATTGTTTCATAATGATGATGTAGATGATGCCTCTGTAATGGGTTCAGAGCTACGAAGCATACACCCCTGTGTCCTTTGAAATTATTCCTCGAACTCGTTATGCAATCCACTTTCCGCGACGTATAGTGGCGTATTATTATTCTGTCACGTAACATTACATTTGTTAATGCGATTCCTCGGCAGACGTTATACCTGTCCAAGTCTTTTAGCGATAATTTTTCAAGCACAGGCGTAGCTCAGTGGTAGAATGCTAGACTGCCACGCAGAGAGTGTGGGTTCAAATCCACGCAGAGGACCATTTGGAATACTCCTCGGTCCTGGTTATTTTTTTGAAATTTGCGTGATAGTGGTTGCGGACACCGGCGGTGGCGGCGGACAACTACGGCGCAAATACGACCTTTGTTGTGATCTTATAACAGCTTATGCTGTAAAACTCTTTATCTCTCTTAGAAACGCGACGCTTGTTTTTGCAATCGAGTACCATCGATGACTCAACCGTCATTGGGGCAATAATGAAGCCGTTTATGTAACAAACACTGTATTTATGCAAGAAGTATGATGATCAAATAATTAAGTGAAGTAGAAAGCAGAAATACAGAATACAGCAGAAATACAGAGCGACTACAATAAAATCAAAAGGATGGAATGAAAAACAGAAAAAGTTCACCGATGAGCAAGTCGGTAATCGGTCACTGCGGCATGTGAACGCAGAGAGGGGACAGTCGAAGTTGAACCAGCGCGGTGGACGCGATGCCCGACACCGCGGTCAGGAACACTGCTCACAGCTGAGGCCGTTGACCTGGAGCGCTTTCGGTGTCTGTGCTGCTGAATTCAGCGGGTGGCTTGCACTCGCTGAAGTGGCAGCTGGACGTCACCAGGGCCGAAGTGAGAGATGGCACGGCCCCAGGTGGGAGCCTGCTGAGACCTCGAGCTTGCAACCCGACGGGTCTCTACTCCCGCGCCATGGTTCCTCGATGAACCAGCCACGTCTGCCTGGCTCTTCTTACGAACCCATGGCTCTCTCTTTTCTGCTGTGTCGCCTCGTGATTCACCGAACAGCTTCATGCCACCGTGTGCCGTGACGCAAGGCATCGTCGTTGTCTTCATAGAACGCATCGGTGGCGCGCACTTGAAAACACATTGCACTTTGGTTGCCCCGCACGGCCACTTCACTTCATCACACTGCCCTTTCAAACGCGGGGAATGATTACAAGTGCCCTCCCCCCTGAAATACAAATAAAAAGTAACAATTCGCACTAGAAAGACAAGGTGCTGAGAGAGGCGAAGCATAGGCGCAGGGTTCTGAGCACTTTGCTTCCCGTATAAAAATGCGGAGAACATGCACGTGACAACAATGAAGGGACAAAGCCTTTTCTCTTCGCCGCAGCAATCCACCGTCTCTTCAAGTCCGCAGCAGCTGAGAACCTATGCGACGAACGAATGTTGCAGCCGTACTCCTCTTGCACAAAGTTGTGCATGCACTGCACAGTTGTTTACACGCACAATTTCTTTTCTTTTTGTTGTAGGTGCAACTGTAAACAGGGCAGCAATGCCCTGTCAAAAGACTGTCCTTGAAGGGCATTTTAAAGCACGCTAGTTAGTGAAAAACAGCGCATGGATCACACAGGCATGACAACACATACGTGTATCTCCGCAGCCACAAACAGCCCAAAGAAGGGGGGCACAACGTAAAGGCCTCTCTCCCGCGCTCTAGCAGACGACAAACCAGCTCCCGGCGTGGCGGTCTGAGCGTGCCACTGGAAATGTCAATAATGTCTGCTGATGATTAACCAAATCAACTTTTGCCATCCATAATCTCGGGTATTATTTTGCTCTTGATGTGTTGTTGAGGTGGCACAATGGTAACAATGGTAAAAGAAACATGTGCACCGGGAAATAAAAGGTGTGACAATAAACGTTCAATTGTCTTGGATCCTCTCACTAACACAGGGTTAATGCAACACCCGTTCTTGACAACAAGGGCAATAGTTATCAACTATGGTGACATCTGACAAGTAAAAAACTGTTGTTTGCCTTAGCAATCGGTTACTACCAGCTTTTAGGTTCTGTTAGTAGGGTAAGCTTATTTATGACAGTCAGCTGTTCTTTCCTGGCATTTTTCATGTGGTGGTTGTTTTTCTTTTCATATAAAAAGTTGCATGTGAAGTGCATGTACCCTGTTCAATGTAGGCACAACATAACTTTCATGAACTGCTCTTGATGATGGGACGTTTATTCACCATTTATGGGTTTAATCAGATAGACCTGTTTACCTGCGCAAGAGTCCCACTTTTGCTGCCATTTGGATGATGCCAGACAAACAGTTTGCTGGCTGTCCTTGATAGGTATTATTTTTCTAACTATTCCCTACACTAAGTGCATTCATCTGCCTTTTAAAGGGGCCCTCTAACACTTTTTTCGCACCCGTTTTCATGTGCGTATTGCGTAGACTAGAGGGTGGACAGACGAATGCTACAAGAATGACAGCGATAGGAGCAGGCAGTGCAAAGTTATTAAGGAGACAAAGTTCAAAATACAAGCAAAAAAATGCGGACCCTCAACTTGGATTTCGCGGGGTCAGGTGATCGCATTTCACTCTCCACAAACGTCACAGAGCTCGGCCAATGGAATTGGCTTTAGGCGCCTACGTGGCGGAAGTTCGTACGCCATCGTTGCCTGTTCGCTCCAGTGTAGTGATGACGCCGTTGCCATGTCAACAAACAACGCGGAGCGAGAGCGTGCCACACTGTCAGTTATGAGGTTTTCTGACCGCTCCCACTTGTAAGAGCGGACGCTCGTGCTTCGAACCGAGGCTTTACGCGTCGTTCCGTGTTAAGACACTTCAAGACGAGTGACGTCGTCTTTAAACTCGCCGTCATGACCACTGAGAGGGGCCGGCGAATGCGACCATACTCGGCAACGTTTCTTCACGGGTTGTTCAGCTAAACGCGCAGACATGGAATCATAGAAGTGGGAATAGGAAATTTTAGCGTGTCAACATAACCCCAATGCGCAAAACACTGCGTAGAGCGGAATACCGGGTGTAAACATTGCATGCGCAAGCACGGCAGACCACCTGGAGTGGTTGCCGTCCGCTTCGAATCTTTTGAGTGGTCGTCGCGCGCTATGTAGCCCTCGAGTTGCTGACGGTTTTAGTTGCTTTAGCTTTGTATGATGAAGCTTCGCCGGTAAAGCACCCGTGAAAATTCGACACCGCTTCTCAGCGCGACACAAATTGTCGAGGCTGTAGGGTAGCGAGTGGCTGCCGGTATCTCGGAGGACATAGATCACGCGGTTTTGCGTGTTCTGTTTACCACCCATAGCTGGCGCCACTTGACTGTGACAAACAACGCTATCCGGTATCCAGTACGTCTTTGCGTATACCGGTTCAGCGGACACGTTCAAGTTCCCTTATAGCTAGTAAGGTTGCGCGCGACAGCACACTTTGACAGAATGGCAAATTCCACCCAGTGGTTCAGCGCTTTAGCGAGTCGCGAACGCACACAAGAGAGATGAAACAAAGGAATTCTTTTCGTATGGACATACGACTCGTGTAAGCAAAAGGCAAGAGGCGAAGCGGGGGCCAGCGCCTCTATCGCGTTTGATGATTGTGGGGATCTTTCTACTGCGACTGCGTCTATTGGCGTTCAATAAAAACCTACGCAGGTGAAAAGACAAAGCCGAATATTACTTGCTTACCGACGTAGTGCCGCGAGCACTTATAGTGCTACTTTCATCCAATCACCGGCTCGAGCCCTAAGTCGTCATTTCCGCACAAATAGTTCTGACGAGCGCCACTACGCGCTGATGCGGTCGATAGCGATGTGATGATTTCATTGAACGATTAAAATATTAAATCAACTGATATGGGCGGTTTGACACCTGCCAAAAATATCCTCAGCCATCTGTCTACGCGACCGGCAAATAAAAAATGGGTGCGAGGAAAGTGTTAGAGGGCCCCTTTAAGGGCCTGGTACCCTAATGTGGTTTGGGGCCCAGCAGAAGTGAATAGATATATCCCAGCTGTACAAAATATCACCAAGCAAAAGTTCACAATGCACATATAAATATCTTTTATGTAATGACCAGTGATTCTTTCTTTGCTACTTCCCATATGACGTGAGCTTCAAGTGTGAAAATAGAGGCACTCCAATATTAAGCATAAGATGAGTGGCACATACTTGTTCCCAGCACTGTGGCAAAAGCTCTGCTTCAACTCTTTCAGGGCCTAAGCACCGAGCTACAGACAGCAGCCCAGTCAATATGACTCTGCGTTGTGCATCATCAGGTCGCTTCGTTAGGTTGAATAACAGATTCAGAAGGACATCACGTTGAGCAGCATCTGGGTGCAAATTGATGGCTGCCAAGAGCAGAGGAACCAGCTCCTGCAACATGTCCACAAAGACAAAATTACTGAAAAAAGAAATATAACAGAGCACATCAATTCGAATTTTAGGCACAATGATGCAGAGAAAAGAAAATGTTCAACGTGGAAATATACCACATTAAATGGTTGAAATGCAAGCGGCATGTACAAGGTGTGTTCAAAAAGAAACCGAATCCTTCGCTATAACTCTTTTATTGCTCATTCTGCAGTATATTTAGCACTGTCCCCTTCAAAGAAGTCTCCTCTACTTGAAATGCACCATTCACAATGTTTCTTCCATTTCTGGAAAGTCTCCTGGAATGCACTTTTAGAGACGGTGCACATGTGCCTTGTTGCATCGTCCCAAACCTCTTCCATGGTTCGGAAACAAAGTCCTTTCAATGCGGTTTTAAGTTTGGAGGAAGAGAAAGGAATAGAAAAGGCAGGGAGGTTAACCTCCGCTGAGCCCGGTAGGCGACCCTGCACTGGGGAAGGGGGAAGGGGAGGGAAAGTTCTAGAATACAGAGAGAGAGAGACAAAAAAAAGAAAAGCAAATAAGAAATGCTGTACTGTCGATGTCATAGAAGTTAGAGACGGTTAATTAGCCCTGTGTCATTTAATGCCCGCTAATTCTTCAAACAGTACCTCTAGGCTCCCCTCAGAAGATAAAGTTCTAGCGTTAAACGTTGCCAGGGTAGATTCCAATGGCAGCCTGTCCGGATGAAGAATTAGCGGGCATTAAATTGGATTTTATAGGCCTCAGTGAAGTTGGGAGGATGTGGGAGGCCTTTACAGTGCTGAAAAATGGGCACATGCTATGTTACCGTGGTCTAGAGGACACAAGAGAATTAGAAGTGGGATTTCTGGTCAACAAGAACATTGCTGGCAACATAGAGGAATACTATAGCATTAACGAGAGGGTAGCAGGTCTTGTAATTAAGCTTAATAAGAGGTACAAATTGAAGGTAGTACAGGGCTATGCACCTACATCCAGCCATAATGACCAGCTAATTGAATGCTTCTATGAAGATGTGGAATCAGCAACGGATAAAGTAAAGATGCAGTACACTATTGTGATGGGAGACTTCAATGCTAAGGTAGGCAAGAAGCAGACTGGAGGCAAGGCAGTCGTGGCAGTCGGGTTGTAGGAATGACAGAGGGGACTTATTAGTAGAGTTTGCAGAGCGGAATAATCTGCGCATCATGAATAGGTTCTTCCATAAACAGAAGAATCGGAAGTGGATGTGGAGAAGACCGAATGGCGAGCACAAAAATGAAATAGACAATACTATGCGATGCCCCTGGTGTCGTGCAGGATGTGGAAGTGCTGCGCAGAGTTAGGTGCAGTGATCACAGGTTGGGGAGGCCTCGAAATGGGCTAGACTTGAGGAGGGACCGCAATAAGCTAGTATGTAAGAAACTGACCAACGAACTAACAGTAAGACAGAAAGTCGAAGAATTCACGATAGCACTGCAAAAGAGATATTCAGTTCTAACAGAGCAAGGAGACATTTGAGTTCAGGAAGTCAGCGACAATCTCACATGCATTGTCACGGAGTGTGCAATAGAACTAGGAGGTACGATCAGTAGACAGACTACTAGCAAACTTTCCCAGGAAACGAAAGACTTGATTAGGAAACGGCAAGGCATGATAGCATCTAATGCAACAAACACGTGTTAGGGACATATTAATAGAAATTAAGAAGAAATGGGCGTAGGTGGACCATGTAATGCGAAGACAAGACAGCCGGTCATTAAGGGTAACAGAGCGGATTCCTAGAGAAGACAAGCGTGGCAGGGGGCGGCAGAAAGTTAGGTGGGCAGGTGAGATCAGGAAGTTTACGGGGATAAATTGGGCCCAGTTAGCACAGGACAGGGAAAATTGGACCCAGTTAGCACAGGACAGGGAGGCCTTTGCCCTGCAGTGTGCACAGACAGGCTGATGATGAATTAGCCCTGTAGCATTCAGAAAATGCAGTAACACTTTTGTTGCTTGGTGCAGCTGACAGGGTTCGTACAGGTTTTGAAGGAAAAAATTCAAGGGTTTTCAAGGACTTTCAAGGCCCTATTGGAGGATTTTCAAGGCCCTAAACTCTCGTTGCAAAGCCGAAAGGAAGAAAGGCCTCACACCATGGCATATCACGTAGGCGCATTTCATCTCGCCACAGCAAAACGCCTTTGCTACTTCACTGTATGGGAACATCCGCCGGAATAACTCCCCTGCTTGGGATGACGTCCAGTATGACATATGGGAAATAACCACCTTCGAGTCTAAAGAATTTCGGCGTCAGTGACAAGCTCGTACGCTTTACAAGCATCGTTTAGGCTTGGCAACACCTCCCAAAGTCAGGTAGCATTTTAGTGTGCTCCCTTGTGCTACATTCATTGCACGAATGTGCTTTGCACTTTTCATATGACTTTTTAAAGCCAATTCACCCATGCCAGTCACATCGAAGACTTTGCCGCAAAGCTTGCACTTAGCCCAATGCGGACTCGTTTTGTCGGGTGCAATCCACTGCTACTGCTTGTAATTGTCGTGATATAGCCACGTAGGCTGGAACTTTCTTTTTCTGGGCATTGTTGATCAGCACATCATTTTACAGAAGACACGATTATTTAGAAAAGCGTTGACACCAAGGAGGCACGACAATGGCAAAGCCAGCGCACGGGCGTGACTCGGCGGGCGCTCGCACGGCTCGCACTGATCGCACCGCACGACCAGTGTTACCAGTCGCCTAATCAGAATCAGCTATATAGGTATAAAAACCGAGACTTTTTGTTTGCTACTGCCTACTGTTCAGAACTTTTTTTCTTAAAAAAAAAAAAATTTACCACGAAAAGCCGTTTTGATGCTGATAAATACAAATTAAAATTGAATATTTATGAAATTCAAGGTTTTTAAGGGCCTTGAAAATGGACTTTCGAAATTCAAGAGTATTCAAGGTTTTCAAGGACCTGTGCGTACCCTGAGCTAAGATGCACACTGCCATGGACCTAAGATCATTTCAACGGTGAAAATGTTGCTGGTTATATGTCGCAGCCTTGCACAGATTTGAATTCTTTCATTGTCATATGTTGAGCAGTGGCACAGGAGGTGCTCGATAGTCTCCTCCATAGTGCAATCGCTGTACTCTGTGCTTTCAACCATTTTAAGCTTAAAAGAACATGAACGGGTGAATGCAACGTCTAGTCGCAAACAGCACAACACTGTCTCTTCAAGTCGGGAAAGACCCTGCAGAAGCCGCAGCTGCAGTGATGGGTCAAGAGAAGTAGGTGATGATGCGTGAAGCCAGGTGCGTGTGACTGCTGCAGTGTCATATTGTGTGCTACCCTGCTCAAGAGCTGGGCTGCATCAATTCTAGATAAGTCCATGCGGACCAGGTTCATTCCTTCGTGTGCTTTCTTGGCAACGGTGTCGGCAAGGTCGTTGCCGGAGATACCACAAGTTTTGGAAACAGGAAGAAGTATACTGGGGCTGCGTCCGATGAATTGGGTGGATGGGGTGCAGCTGGAGTGTGATGCTGTCCCAAATAGCTGCAGGAATGGTCATCCTGCAACGTGCAAGTCTGGTTTTCCCACAATGAAGGCACCTGGGAAAGCAGACTTGGTTTGTAAGGAGGCCAGATGTGATACTTCTCTGATGTCAGTTTTACCTGAAACTCGTCAGATAAGTGATTATTTCCAACAATCACAGTGCAAAGTGCGGACGCTGTTATCATGTGTCAATGTGGAAGGTTGTCCAGGCTTGAGACCATCCTCCGCCACGTTCAAAATGTTCAACTGCACTGAGTACGATTCACAGAGTACTTCCCATATGCTTCCTGCAAAAATTTTGCCATTTGCAGGAAAAGTGCGCAAATGCACACATTGTTCTTAAGCTCTTTCATCTTCACATTGGCACTAATACAACAAAGAACTTGTGCATGTGCTCACTTTCATGGCTGCAGCTCACCAACTAATAGGTATAGCGAAACATGCCAAATAGCAGTTAGTTGTCTAAGCATTCCTTTAGATGCCTTCAGTAGCAGCACAGTGCTCACTTTGCTGGTTGACATGCTATTTCTAAAGTTTGGTTTAGTTTTGAAAGTTTGAATGTTTATTAAGTCAACTTCTGCATTCAAAGGTAAAAAATCCAAAGTGGCAGAATGTTGAAGTGTGCAAAAAATTAAATGTTTATAGCAATACAACAGCTACAAAGAATGCCTTGTGAGAAATTCTGTGCATCGGTTTAAACAAGTGTATCAGTACCAACCATGCTAAAATTATAGTCTCCATATCAAGGCTGGAAAAACAGCTACCACTACAGCTGCACAGGAAGTCTGGCTAACATTCATACATCTGCAGTCTGGCCCCATGTGCATCCATAAAATATAACAGAGGACTTTATGCAAACAGTGCCTACTCTATTTTGGCAGGCATTGTTGACACCACTCAAGGACCTCTTTCATTTCATAAAAATAACTACAGTTAAACCTGCTTATAACAAAACTCCATATAACGAATTCCTGGATATAACGAAGTTTTTCTATCCCCCCCCCCCCCCCTTACTCCAAAGAAGCACATGTATTTGAGACCTCTACATAACGAAATAACGAAAAGGAAGGGGGTCAAGGGCTCGCTTTATTTGTTAGAAACAAGTTAATGAAACAGCAAACACTGAAGTCTAGGAAAGCATAGGGGAAGTTATTCCAATTTGTAATTATTGATTTCTGGGGTTTTAACGTCCCAAAACCAGTTCTGATTATGAGAGACGCCGCAGTGGAGGTCTCCGGAAATTTCGACCACCTGGGGTTCTTTCACGTGCACTGACATCGCACAGCACACGGGCCTCAACATTTCGCCTCCATCGAAATGCAGCCGCCGCGGCCGGGATTCGATCCCGCCACCTTCAGATCTGCAGCCGAGTGCCATAACCACTAGACCACCGTGGCGGGGCCCAATTTGTAATTATGATATTGTAATTTTGGGGTAAGTAGAAAGGAATTAAAGTGGACGAAAAGACAAACCTGCCTTCGGTGAGAACCAAACCCATGACCTTCGGATATCGCGTCCGATGCTCTACCGCTGAGCTACGAAGGCGGTCGTCACTCCGTCCACTTTAGTGGGTATTTATGTATATGGAATCCTGGGAGTGTTAGGCAGCGCCACTCGCAGCCATGGTGGCGAGTGTAACACACTCCTACTGCCAGGAGGCGTCACGTAGAACGTGATCTTATGTCGAGGTGGCTGCTGCCCAATAAACCCTCTTCCCCTATGCTTTCCAAGGCTTCAATGTTAGTTGTTTCATTAACTTGTTTCTAAAAAATAAAGACGAGCCCTTGACCCCCTTCCCTTTCGTTATTTTATAGCTTGGGTCTCGTTACGGCAGACTTGGTGCCTTAGGTAGCATATGAGGGTTTATGGCGCGTTCCAAGGCACAACGAGTGCAAGGCGAGAGCGAGCGCACGTGTGCATGTGTGTTAGCGTGCGCGATGCGAGCCTGCATCCCTCGACCCAGCGATCTTGCCGCCGCGGGAGTGTCGTTTCCCCCTCACTTCAAACATGATTCCCCCGCTTGGTGCAGCTGGCCTAGCCCGCCAAGCCATGCCAGCTTGAGAAAGAGCAAGAAAAAAAAAATTGTTTGTGTTTTTTTTTTCAACGTGCTGGCAGCACCACTCTTTGGTTACTGCGAAAGTCTCTGCACTTCATTTCTCTAACCTGACACTAGGTGACAGTGCTTGTTAGGCCTAGCTTGCGGGGTCGCGGGCGGTGCACTTCATGGGAAGCTTGCCCTTGACAACACGGGGACCAGATGCACAGGAGATCACGCTCACGGAGTGACTCAAGGGCAGCGTGCGTGAAATAATTTAAAAAGAAGAACTAGAGACCAACAGCGGTAAAGTAGACACGGGCGCACGTTCGTGTGGAACATTTGCAGATGACATATGGCCGTAGCAACATTTTCCGTCGCCATGGAAATCCTATCCTCAGAGGGTGTGCACGCAAAGCGCTGCTGCTGCGGCCTTTTTTTTTTTTCTTCCTTCCACTCATTATTTATTCGTTCCGCGCTCCTTCCTCATCCCCGGCGATTCGCTGTGCTCTTTTCGGGCCATGCACTTCCTTTACGAAGCCTGCTCGCGACCTCTATTGTCCGCGGATTTCCCGGCAGCTGCATTATAACCGGTACTTCATATCTCGGGAGGGGGTGTACATTAAGCTGGATGCGTATAGAGTTCTATGGGAGGGTAAACGGGGGTCAGAAAAAACCGTATTATAGTCGGTCCTTCACAATAAATGGTTACGCTATAAGTGGTCTCAGCTGTAGATGCTTTCTCACCCAAAATAAATGTCTTGGGTGAGCTCTGCCGTCTGTTATCTTTTTGCTTACTTAAGCGTTTCTTTTTCGAATTTTCATGCCGAACCTGCAGATAACGAAATCCTCCTTATAATTAAGTTTTTCGGGAATTTGCCAGTTTCGTTATATCTAGGTTTCACTGTATTAAATTTCATCATACTCTCTAGATAGGTGAAGAAGCATATACACTAAATGAAGCATCAAACTATGTCACAAGTTTAATATTTTACAGTGCCTCTACCTCTTGCAATGCCTAGGGACACTCACAGCAAGAAAAATGAAGGAAATAATGATGTGTAGAGGGGCGTAGGCTCCAGTTACAGTACCACAGAGGTGTCCAAGCTGTTAGCACATCCACTCGCAATGTAAGAGGCACTGGGGTCGATTCCCAGTGCTTCAGGCACTTGCAGATTTTTCTTATCTTTTGTCACCATTGGTGACACTAGACAGGCTGAACTAAATATAATCAATGTATCTCAATGCCACCTCTTAAAAGCATCATCTTGATACTGTAAACAGAACTTGAAAGTGACAAAAGCAGACTTTATGAAATACACTCGAACCTCGTTATACTGCAATGAGATACAGTCAAACCCATTTATAACGAACTTGAAAGTGACACGAAAAGTGGTCGTTATATCACTAGTTCATTGTATATGGACTTGCCTCCAAAACGTGCGAAAATTAGCGTACAAGTCCTTTTCCTTTGCCTAGTCTTATTACAAAGCGCCAACAACCCCTCGGGTGAAAAGCTAAGCCTTTTCACTTCATGAAGCGACGCCTGTCACGTGCTTACGAGTGGATTAAAGTGCATTTGTAACGAGTGGTACCTGCTGCTTCCGGAAGAGTGCATAGTCACCGAGAGAAAAAAAAAATTGTTTTGAAAGCGCCACCCGCCGTAGTAGCTTTTTGCTTTTATTTGCTATGCATCAGCCGCACCAGGCTGAGTGCACGGTGTTCGAAAGGTTGAATGTCATTGCGTACGATTCTATATCAGCAACTGCTCAAATGAAGTGTTGACGAGCCGCAATCTACTCGATAGCAGCTTATAACCGCCGACCCTTTGCACGAAGCGCTGTTGCCGACTCTGACTGTGTAAGGATGGTAAGCCGCAATAGCAACGCTTGAGCGGCGGAGGGAACAAATTGGCGTCCTGAACATTTATGGCTCCTTGCACACGCTTTGGCACGCAGGCCATTAGTCCCAGCCGCTAGTCTCCCGTCCTTGTGTTGCTCTCATGCTGATCCGTGAAATGCAACTACCGGAACATAGCCTTTGTAAAATGGCGGTGAATCACCGTCGAAGCGAGTTTACATCAGTCCGTTTCATGCGTACCTGCGGCCCTTGCGCACCGTATATGCTCCGAACTAAGTACAAATGGCGATGCGGCACTGTTATTATAAAGCTGATGTACAAATAAATGTTCCTTGCGTATTGAAGATATCTGTGTCGCATCTTTGTGCCCTCGAAGCCAGTGACGCGAGTAACGTGAATAGTCTACAGCTGGATGCATTAACTGAGATAGTTTCCATGGGCAAAACAGGAAAATAGCCAGACCTCTTAGACAAGCTTGCTGTCTTAATCAACTCTGCATTATTAAATTTTTCAAAATAATAGCACTTAACTGGCACGCGATCAAGGCGAGCCATGCGTGAGCGTGCGCCGTTTTCGTGCTTTAAAGGCCACTTCAATTTGTTTTTGTTTTTCAGTTCGTACGCGCCATATGTTTATCGCGATCGCGTCTGAAATGGTCATTGTAAAAGTACGACCCTAAGAAATGTGTTCGCTATATCTGGATGCAGTTTCAATGAGCAGCATAGGAAAATCGACATAGGAAAATCGTAAGTGCATCGAAATATGGTTGTTATAACCGATATATTGTTATATCCGGGATCGTTATAAGTGGGTTCGACTGCATTACGAAAAAATGAATACAACAAGGTCAATAAAATTCCCTTTGAAATCTCCATAGACATACATGCATTTGAAACCTCGTTTTAATCAAGTAAAATAGACATTTTAATGAATATCACATCTCCGAAACCGAAAATTAGCATGTGCTCGTGGCAAAAAAAAAATGTTTCCCGCAGTGTTTGGTGCGGTGGTCCAAAAATCCTGCGGCCCGATAAAACTGCCGCACATTCCCGCGGCGTAGCTGCATGGAAGCAGCAGCAATATGTACTGTTGCCTTCCTCAGTCTCAGTGCTTTTTGTGTGCGTGTGTGTGTGTGTGTGTGTGTGAGAGAGAGAGAGAGGGAGAGAATCACAATATTTGATTGGCTGTGATAGTTGATTGGTAAGGAGTGCGAGAAAGAGTGAAAGAATCACAATATTTGATTGGCTACGATAGTTGATTGATAAGGAGTGCTGGAGTTTCTGCTGCTGGTGAATAAGTCACCCAATGTTACATATTGCCTGCCCCTCCCTCAGAGGTGCGTTGTTTTCTTTTAGCAACTTTGTGTATTGGAAGTGATGTCTTTTATCCCTGTAGTCCATGGAGCTAAGCCACGAGAGGGCATTTCTAGAGGCAAAAGATGATTACAACACTGTGTTTTTTTTTTTTTTACTTCGACAGCTTTAACTATGTATGCCGTAGACTGTTGCGGAACAAGTAAATGATTCTCCGTGTATAAAACAGCTTTGATCATGCAGTAACAAAATATTGCACAGCATAGAAAGTGAAAGAAGCCAATGTTAACTTAACGTTCGGTTTCCATGTCACCAATCTACAACACACCCAACTGTTGAGTGTGTACAATACAGCCAAGGAAATCATAACATGACAAGGATGCCGCCATGTTCTTTACATACAGCCATCACTAGATTTTCAATTCCCGATTTACAACGCTGGTGTGAAGCAAGCACTTAATCACACTGGTCCTCTCCACTGAAAAGTGAGGGATTTCTCGTCCATGTGAATACTACTATATAGCTGCACGAATGGCAGTGTTGATCTGCGAGCTACAGTCGACCCTGATCAATGCACGCATCATAATAAATATAACAGCTGTAGCAGAGCATATCGGCACCAGCTGTGAGTCATTGTGGAAGAAGACGCTGACACCTGTATGGTGCGTACAAAGTGAATTGTCCCAGCTGAGTAGGCTTATTTAGTTGCAACGTACTCCAGTGTCGCTAGAACACGCCTTGTTTCATTTTGTGGACATGCGCTGCGTAGTCCCTCTTTAGCGTCCTGGAGCTTCACAGCCGCACACTGCCATCTGCTTCCGAAATGACTGAGGATGCCGGACCCTCACCTGCAGCTTCCCCTGCCCTACCTTTTGTGTGCTCTGGTGCGCTCCGACCGGGTGCCCCCCCCCCCCCCCCTATTCAGTGGCACTGGAGATTGCGACATTGGAGATTGGCTGGTAGACTACGAATGTGTTAGTGCGAATAACATGTGAGAAGACCCAGCCATGCTGACTCATGTCATTTTCTACCTAACTGAAGTGGCCAACTTGTGGTTCAACAACCAAGAAGCCGTTTTCACATGGTCGGCTTTTAAAGACACTTTAACTTCATTTTTCGGGGCGGCCGGCTGTCCGCAAGGTTCGTGCTGAACACAACCTGCGTGGACGAGCTCAACAAGCCAGTAAGATGTTCACTAGCTGCATTGAAGACATTATTAGCCTCTGTAGGCGAGTCAATATGAGCACGCCTGAAAGTGATAAAATACAGCATATCATGAAAGGCATAGATGACGACTCCTTTCATATGCTCATGGCAAAGAACCCACAGACTGTTACTGAAGTTACTGAGCTTTACAAAACTTTGACGAGCTCTGTAAGCAGCGCCTCTCCACACGGCGCTCTCATATGCAGGCAGCAGACCTCTCTGCATTGGAGTCCAGTACTGGGGCTTGTGGGCGTTTATTAAAGGGGCACTGACACCAGAATTTCGTTTCTAAGATAGCCTGCGGAATCGATTTTTGTGGGCATACACATGTCATCTACCAAATCTCAATGGCGAACACAGCTCCGAAGGTAATTTAAATGAATATTGAAGTTCGCATGCGCAATCGAGCGCTAGACGCCGTACATCGCGACATCGACAACAGCAAAGGTGACCTGAAGGGGACCCCCAACTTCCGCGACGTCACCACGGCAGCCGAGCTCCGACAGTGCAGCTAGCAATGACGACGTCATAGCCGCCATTGCTTATTCACTGCGGCTGCGTTAGTAGACTGCCGGCGACGCCAGACCTCAAGAAAATAGTTGCCACCCAACAATGATTACAGCAACAGCGACAACAACGCGCAGGACGTGCGACAGGCAAAAGAAAACGAGCACGCGGTGGTTGTCGTGCGGAAGTGCGTCAGAGTTATGTGTGCTCACGTGGTCGAACTCATTTACTCCATTGCGAGCGCTAGATGGCGCCAGTTAGACCGGGCGCCTTGTCGTTTTATGAGCTCTCCCAAACCAAGACTGAAACTAGTGGGTAATAAACAGGCCGTAAATAATTATCTGACGCGTGCTGGAGCAAATGATGTGCCGTGTTATGGCTAACAGATTCTCGGCTACATATTGCAGCAAAAAAATATCAGACGAAAATTTTCGTGTCAGTGCCCCTTTAAGCATGTCTTCATCATCTGTATTTTACCATCATCACCATGCGTTCTGCGTATCTTCTTCATCGCTGGTGTGTGATCATCATCATCGGGTTTGTGCCCATCGCGTTGGCATCATCGGGTGACCTGCCGAGCTACTGAGGAGAATAAACGTTGTCCAAACCGAGGCCTCATACATGGTGGAGGTGAACCTACGATCCCCTGTCCTCTACCCGCAAAGTCTTCTCGCTGGAGCTTCGTTCCGGTCGCTGCTTGCGCCCGCTGTCAGCTACCATGTAGCAGGACCAGCAGCCCAGCGCGTTTCCGGCCGCCGCCCCGACATCGCACGCCCTTCCCTCCTTGATAATCAACAGCCACCACTGCGACCCCCATCTCTTCGCTGGTATGCGAGGCGAGGATGTAGAAGACTGGCTCGACGATTACGAGAGAGTAAGTTCCGCAAATTGGTGGGATAATCCTCTCAAGCTAGGCCATGTCTCCTTCTACCTCACCGGTGTGGCGAAGACGTGGTTTTTCAACCAAGAAGTTGCTTTCACTGACTAGGACCGCTTCAAACAGCAGCTTCGCCAGGTGTTCGGCACACCAGCCATCCGGTCAAGTCTCGAAGCTTGCAAACAACACCTGGGTGAGTCGTATACCTCGTACATTGAGGATGTCCTTGCGCTCTGCCGACGTGTCAATTCCTCAATGTCAGAGTCGGACAAGGTGTGCCACATCCTAAAAGGCATCGGACCCGTCGCCTTCAATTTCCTCGCTGCCAAGAATCCAAATACCGTCGCTGACGTCGTTACCACTTGCAAGTGCCTCGACGAGCTGGAATCAGTTCGCCTACCATCTGACATTGACGAAGTTCGTCCTGCAGTGGACCAGGATCTGTGGGCACTCATACGCAAGCTCATACGCGAAGAGCTGCACGCGAGGGGCTTGCAGGCGCCTTTTGCATTTCCCACTCAGCCTTGCGGTGCATCATTGCGTGACGTAATCCGAGAAGAACTGGCGTCTTTGACGAGCTCTGTGCAAATGCATACCCCCGTCCACCACACACTAGCAACGTACACGCAAATCGCTGCCAAGCCTCTTGGCAACGCCACTTCTGCGTTGCCAATCACAACTTACTTGCCAGTTGCTACTGCGACCCCGGTCACACTTCAGTCCATGCTGCCGGAAAGTTCAGCGGCCCATGTGACCGCGCTATCTCCCAGTACGCCGCACCCTGTTTACACCACGCCGTGGCGCCCACCTCGGCCTACATGCTATTACTGCGGCTATCATGGACACATATGTTTTTGCTGCAAACGCCAGCAGGACGAACATCGTGGCTACGATACTGGTGAGCATGATTTTCCTGCTGGCGCCAACGGGCCTTATTACCAAGGCCGGCATTACTATTCACCTCCGCGCTGCTCTCCATTGTTACCCACTTCTACTGAAACACCAAGCAGTAGTTACCGTTCGGCCAGACGCCGGTCCTCGTCGCCACTTCGGCCGGCCAGACTCGCTTCTAACATCAGTTCGGAAAACTAGGCGATGCAGTTTTCGGAGGAAGAACTGCATGCGCGAACTGGACTGAAATTCCTCCGATGCGCCCGGCCAACATGATTTCTGTATTTGTCAAAGGGGTGCATGTCGATGCTTTGGTGGACACTGGTGCGACATTTTCTGTCATTCAGGCTAATTTGTGCTCCCGTCTCAAGAAAGTTATGACGCCTTACAATGGTCCCACATTGGTTGCGGAACAAGGGAGCCCTATTCGGCCTTTGGCTATGTGTACAGCGCGCGTACTCATCAACGACATCGTTCATCACATAGAGAATTAGCTGTGCTATCCGAGTGCTCCCACCAACTAATTCTGGGATGGGATTTTCTATCCTCTGCGTCTGCCACCATTTGTTGTGGGTAGCGTGTGGTGCACCTCAGTGAAACCGACTACATGCTTGGCGAAGAACTCCACAAGCCTTTTCGCCTGATCGCTGCCCAGGATATAGAACTAAGCCCCGGACGACACCGCATTGTTGTCCTCAAGTCCATTGACATCAACCATGGCGATGTCTTGGTGTTCCCGTCCTCCTACTGCATTAGTAAAGGCATAACATTTTTGCCAGGTGTTCTTCGGTTCCATTGTGGATCTGCCCTAGTCACTGTTACCAACGAAACCCCAGAGAAAATTTTACTTCCGCAAGACACAACAGTAGCGCTTGTTGCCGATATGGAGCCTGTATACGCCTTGCCGCTTCGACCAGTCTCTCCTGGGGACCATTCTCCTGACGAATCTTCTTCTGCCACCGCCCTTAAAGCGATCATCAGCACTGATCTGACAGCTGCGCAGACGCAACAGTTACTTGATTTGTTAAAAAAGCACGCTAATTCTTTCAACGTCTACTCCACAACACTGGGCCAAACTACCATCGCCGAGCACCGCATTATAACAGATGACACATACATCGTGCGGCGCCGCCCGTACCGTGTCTCTCTAGCCGAGCGGAAAATCATCGAAGACAACGTCGGTGACATGTTGGAACGCAAGATAATTCATCCCTCGTCCAGTTCACGGTCGTCTCCTGTTGTTTTGGTCCGCAAGAAAGACAGTTCCGTGCGCTTTTGCGTCGATTATCGGGCGCTCAATAAGATCACTCGAAAAGACGTATACCCCATGGCCCGCATTGATGACGCCCTTGATTCCCTCCAAGGCGCAAAATACTTTTCGAGCCTCGACCTCCGCTCTGGCTACTGGCAGATCCCTAATGCACGAAGATGACAAAGAAAAAATGGCATTCGCAACACCTGATGGGCTATATGAGTTTAATGTCATGCCTTTCGGGCTATGCAATGCGCCTGCAACTTTTGAACGCATGATCGACACCGTGCTGCGTGGACTAAAATGGAAGACCTGCCTTTGCTACTTGGATGACATTGTCATTTTTTCATCAATGTTTTCTCAGCATCTCCGATGCTTAGATGAAGTTTTGACATGCCTCGCCCGCGCAGGTCTTCAGCTAAACACAAAAAAAATGGCGTTTCGCCAGCAAAGCCATTAAGATCCTGGGCCATGTCGTAAGCAAGGACGGAATTCGACCGGACCCTGACAAGATTGCTGCGGTGCTTCAGTTTCCGTGCCCTGAAAGAACCAAAGACTTGCGCAGCTTCCTCTGCCTTGCCTCTTATTTCCGCCGTTTTATACGGAATTTCGCCTCCATCGCAGCCCCATTACACAAACTACTCTCTAGTGGTGTGCACTTTGTATGGTCTCAAGAATGCGAATTGGCATTTACACGACTGAAGGGCACCCTTACGTCTGAACCGGTGCTTTGCCATTTTGATGAGGCTGCACCGACTCTCTTGCACACGGATGCTAGCGGCCATGTTATCGGTGCTGTCCTACTGCAACGCGACAACTCTTCACGCGAAAAAGTCGTAGCATACGCCAGCCGTGTACTCACCGCTTCGGAAAGGAATTATTATACCATCACGGAACAAGAGCGTCTCGCCGTTGTCTGGTCTATACAAAAGTTTCGCCCTTATCTGCACGGCCGTCATTTCACAATAGTGACAGACCACCACGCCTTGTGCTGGCTTTCCACACTGAAGAATTTGACTGGACACCTGGGTCGCTGGATTTTGCGGCTGCAAGAGTATGATTTCGACATCATTTACAAGTCCGGCAAGAAACACCAAGGTGCCGACGCTCTGTCTCGCTGCCCACTTCCCACGACTCCACTCGACGCTTTGGCAACCGCTTTGCGCATTGCCTCTTGAACGACCCTGGTACCGCTTCGTCGCTAGCCTCTATACACCAAGTGCCTTCGGACGACGACCAGCCGTTCGCATCTCATCAGATGGCAGACCCGTACTGTTGACGTTTCATAGAACATCTATCTGGGGATTCTCCTCCACCTAATGCGCGCTTCCGCCGGCAACTCGCGCACTTTAAGCTGGACGATGGAGTGTTGTATCGCCACGTTTACCATGCTGATGGACAATGCTGGGTACCAGTTCTCCCACGATCCCTTTGTCTTGCTGTCCTCAACGCCTTTCACGATGACTTGACAGCTGGTCATCTTGGGTTTCACAAAACCTATGACCGAATTCGGAGGCGATTCTACTGGCCTCGCCTTTCTTCAAGCGTGGCGAGGTACGTCGGTTCCTGGTTTGCCTGCCAGCGTCAAAAACTCCCAACGTCTGCTCCAGCTGGCCCACTGCAACCACTTCCGTGCCCCACAGCGCCATTTGAGGTTGTCCGTATTGATCTCTACGGGCCCCTTCCGATCACTGCTTCTGGCTATCGGTGGATCGTGACTGCCGTCGACCAGGTGACACGCTACGCTGAGACAGCTTCAGAGGTTGCTAACTTCGTCCTACAATCCATCATTCTACGTCATGGTGCTCCTCGTGTACTGCTGAGCGACCATGGAAAGGCATTCATTTCGCAAGTCCTCAACGAAGTTCTCCGAGCGTCCGGCACTACCCACAAGACATTCTCAACCTACCACCCTCAGACTAACGGCTTGACCGAGCGCTTTCATCGCACTCTAGCAGACATGATCGCCATCTACATTCAACCAGACCATAGAAATTGGGATGTCCTTTTGCCATTCATCACCTTTGCCTATAACGCGGCCGTGCAGCGAACAACTCGCTACTCGCCGTTTTACATCGCATATGGACGCTCCCCCACCTTCGCTCTGGACGTCTCATTCGTCTGCTCCTAAAGCTAGTTCATCTCCTTCCTCGTGCGAAAGGTACGTTTCACGACTCGCCCAGTGTCGCGAACGCGCGCGCCTCAACACAGAAGCCAGACAACACGACCGAAAAGCTTTCCGACCTGGTGATGAAGTACTTCTCCTGATTCCTCCTTGTACTCCTGGTCTGTGCGCCAAATTTCAGCCACGGTTCATCGGACTGTAGACAGTCATCGAACAGACTTCACCTGTCAACTATCACGTCACTCCCCTTGATGCCCCAACAGACGGCCGTTGCCGCAACACGGAGGTTGTGCACGTGTCTCGCATGAAACTCTTCACGCGGCGTTCATCAATGTATTGAATCGCGTCCAGGATGGCCGCTTCCATGTGGGGGAGAAATAGTGTGGGCGTTTATTAAGCACGTCTTCATCATCTGTATTTTACCATCATCACCATGCGTTCTGCGTATCTTCTTCATCGCTGGTGTGTGATCATCATCGGGTTTGTGCCCATCGCATTGGCATTATCGGGTGACCTGCCGAGCTACTGAGGAGAATAAACGTCGTCCAAACCAAGGCCTCATATGCTGACTATGCCACCTTGATGCCACACAATAAGCACGAGGAAGTTGCTCGTCAGCTCTCTCTCGTGGCCTCTGTCACCGAGCCTCCCACCACACTAGATCAGCCACTGCGTCGCGTCATCTGTGCACAAGTTGCTGCGGCTCTTCCGACCCCTGCCCCGCTGGCATATGTTACTGCGCCGCTGACGTGCAATTAAGTCCTTACCCTATCTTATGCCCAACCAGCACCAGCACCAGCTCCAGCCACTGCAGCTGTCTACTACGCCACGCCACTTGCGGTACGTCCAGCATATGTACCCTTCTCGCTTCCCAGGCTGCCTATGAACCCCTGGCGTACTGCAGATAACAAGCCCATCAGTTAGTTCAAGGTATGCAGGGCTGGCGTGGTGTTGGTGGTGCGTGCGAATACTTCAAAGCGCAGAACGATTCCCCATACCACGGTGTACCATTGCCGAAAACTAGGAACAGATGTCGGCTCTGCGGAAAAGAAGCACAGAAGACCCCACGCAGGCCAGCGGGGGCGCTGTCGGAGGACAGTGCTGCCTCCGCGCTGGCAACAAAAGAAAGGAGGAGATAAAGAGTTGAATGGGAAGCGAGCCGTGTAGAGAGAGCGAAGCGACGCACGACGCCCAGCTTCAGTCACAGCTTGACATCAGTACGCGTCCTTTGCTGCCGCTCCGCCAGACGCGACCGAAGGATGCTTTTGTGTGCAACTGCATTCGGGTTAAATTACGGTTCTCGAAGCGTGCAGGGTTTTAACGATGAAGGTCATTAAAATGAAAAGATGATGACAGCCTGAGATGAAAAATGACATATCGTTAGTGGACAGGGCCGGCAAATATTCTCGCGGCTGTGTGGCGGCTTCTTGAAAGAGACGTGGTGCTTGGACAGGTTAGCTCGAGCAGGGCCTCCAGCGTTGGCGGTCGTCTGGGCTAATACACAGGCGACAACGTAGGAGAGAGAGGGAAATGACGTGTGTTGCGCAGTGAACCTATCCCCTCGGGTGTTGTAGATTGTGACGTATGTTTGACCAATGCCGTGTGTGTCATAAAAGTGTTTGTGCGATTGGTTTGCGTGATGCCAACCCCCAAGTGTGATTGGCTTGTTGGGGGACTCTTTGTCGAACCGAGGGTTGAAGTGACGATGCCTGGGATGTGAGCAGAGAGCGGAGGTTCGGGCTTGGACCCAGGCAGACGCCTGAGTGTGCAATAAAGCTTCTCTTTACCGGGCAACGGCTCTTCCTTCGCGCTACCATCGAGTACTCGAGCCATCGAGGGGCGCCGATTCGAACCTTCAAACACCTTCCCTCCTCAGCTAGTGTTGAAGCTAGTGGAGATAGAGAAAGGAAATCAACTGGCGCAGTCAACAGGATCGGAGAGCCCGCAGCGAGAAAGGTGCTGAAGCCCGGCGAAGCTGACAAGACGCCCGCTGCCCTTGGGACCTGCTGGTGAGCTGCCTGAAGCAGTATTGACAGTCCGAGCCTGCCGCGGCCTGGATTCTACCCGCGAACTTTGGATCAGCAGCCGAGTACCATATGGCCACCGTAGCAGGCCACCGTGGCGGGGTAAAAAAAAAAGTGTGAGTGGAGGCAGTGCGAGTGAGTGCCAGTGAGTGTGAGTCGAAGTGAGTGCAAGTGAGTGCGAGTGAGTGCCAGTGAGTGTGAGAGGAAGTGAGTGAGTGTGAGTGGAAGTGAGTGCGAGCGCGAAGGAGGGCCACTGAGTGTGAGTGAAGGTGAGTGCGAGTGAGTGTGAGTGGAGGTGAGTGCGAATGCGAGTGAGTGCCAGTGATTGTGAGTGGAAGCGAGTGCGAGTGAGTGCCAGTGAGTGTGAGTAGAAGTGAGTGCGAGTGCGAGTGAGTGCCAATGAGTGTGAGTGGAAGTGAGTGCGAGTGCGAGTGAGTGGCGATGAGTGTGAGTGGAAGTGAGTGCGAGTGCGAGTGAGTGCCACTGTGTGTGAGTGGAGGTGAGTGCGAGTGCGAGTGAGTGCCACTGAGTGTGAGTGGAGGTGAGTGCGAGTGCGAGTGAGTGGCAATGAGTGTGAGTGGAAGTGAGTGCGAGTGCGATGTGAGTGCCAGTGAATGTGAGTGGAAGTGAGTGCGAGTGCGATGTGAGTGCCAGTGAGTGTGAGTGGAGGTGAGTGCGAGTGCGAGTGAGTGCGGGTGCTGGAAAAATTAGGGTGAGTGAGTGCGAGTGAGTGTTCTCCCACACCGCCGACCTATGGTGTCAGCTGCTGTTGCCTCACAGGGAGGTTTAAATAAATGTGGCCACAGACGCCTCATCGGCAATCCCCAGTTTGGTTCCGGGACTCCCAGAATGAGCCGGCACCAACTGGAGCTCTACCATGCGCGGTAAATTAGCGTAGGGGAGTTCAGCAACTCCCAGGCAGGTGGGTGCATTCTGCCCCTGGCAAAGCTGTGCAGAGCTGTTTTCGAGCCACTGATTGTGCAAGAGCTAAGGCTATGGCGGTCGCCTCTACCCCCTTAGGTGTAGAGCATGAGGGTCGTCAGCGAGAGGTCGACAGAGCTAGGTCACTTGCTCCGTCATGTAATCCAAGCGCAAATAGCCGAGGCCCTGCCATCGCCTGCTACACCCGCGCAATATACTGCACCTCTCGTAGTACCGTCTAACACGTGACGATCACAATCTGCTCATGGTTGTAGCTCTGTATCTTCTCTAGCAAGCAGGCAGTACCGTCTAACACTGGATCACAAAAGGCATATCCTTTTTATCAGGGCTGGTTCACTTTGAAGATGGCTCTGCCCTTCTTTACGCGACAAACCCGACATCCGAAAAGATACTCATACCTTAAGGAACTACGTTGGCTTGTGTCATTCAGTTAGACCCTATCTCAGTTTTTTTTCATTCAAAGCAGCTCCCTCTGAAGGGCCTTTTGTTGGATACACCAAATATCTTCGTGCCCTCACATATGCGACCATTATTAACCCAACACATTCACAGTCACAGCAGTTGCTTGCTTTGCTCAACAGATATGAAGTTCTGTTTGACGCAAGTTCCACTTCACTAGGAAAGACTTCCATTACTACACATTGGACAGAGGCAGATGCCAGCTCCATTGTACGTTGTCGACCATATCACGTATCACTAGCAGAGTGGAAAATCATCAAATAAAATGTCACTGACATGCTGTAACAGAACACAAGCAAGATTTTAAGAGAACCCCCTTGATACAAGAGCCATGTTGTTCGCATCCTGGGAAAGCGACGTCTAGTGGCCTTGGATAACAGGCAAGCCTGAAGTGAGTGAATATGGGAGCCTTGTGGGTAGTCTAAGTGCCTCCGTAAATAGCTCCTTCTACCTCTGACACTGGGAGTCACGGCTCAGGCAGCTGGGTGTCTGCAAGCCACAGATGTTGGGCTGTCTGGAACTGTGGCTCTACGCTGGGCATTCTAACAATGTGTGGGATAGTGGGAACCAATTGTTCCACTGCTCACACAGCACGAGCCAAGTACAAGTACGGCCCATAACAAAGCTTGTCTCTCCATAGCTGCCTGTGATTTGTGCCTGCTGTGGGTGTTGTTTGGATGTCAGTTGCTGACCAGATTGGCAACACATTAGGCCTAAAGGTCTTCAGAGCCACCTGTCACGCACAGGACACATCTGGTCGGACCGTGGCACTTGTCACACTAGCTCATTCTAGCTTGCCTTGTATGTATTAAGCTCAAGAAAGCGAACTTTGTTCACTTGAAAATTAGTATCCCAGTAACCGCTGATGTCTTTGCTAGTCGAACTGAACATAATACAATGTGGGCGATGTGCACGATTACTCTCCTTTTGCCTATTTCGGTGTTATGTCTAAAGAGTTATTCTGAGTGCACGCAGCGAGAATGATTTCACCTACAGCTTGGCTGTCTTCCATGCAGCTTGTACATTCCTCCCCGGTACTTCGACCGCGTCATCTTGGGATGTGCGATACCTGCGACCAGTGTAGCAGCCTTGGCACAAATAGCCGCCTGTATCCTGCTCGCAACCCACAGCAGCTGCAATGAGAGCTGGCTGCCACTAGTGGCTGCTATGGCTCCCTCAGAACGAAGGCACATTAGTGCAAATGATGCTTGCTCATGCTGACAACCAAGTGACCTTTTCAAAGTCCTGGCCTGGAGTCATATTGCCAAGCCTGCAGACAGGCCACCTGTGTGGCGGCAAACACAACGCTTTGCGAGTAACGGATGCCAGTTGTGACACCGTTGGTAGTGTCATGGTGCACATGACAGACATGAGTTCGCAAAGATTTTCCAAGAACACTGATGCTCCATGTGTTGCCCCTTGTTCGCAGCACACATTTGGCTGTTGGACATAGCCTTTAGGCAGCATTATGCAGTTATTTAAGGTTGGCAGGATGTGGGTATGTTTGCGTCTCTTGACAAACTGTTTTTACTGAAGGATGCCCACGTGTCAAAATGGCTTGGGATGTCGTCGCATGTGGTCGGCTCTCTTCCATGCAAAGACAGGGCTTCGCCAGGACTATCCTGTGGACTTCTCATTCCCTGATGTTGCCCCTCTGTTTCAAGGGGTCCTGAAACGCATTTTATGCACATTGATTTTATTGGTCTTTGCTTTGTGTGGGACTTGATGATAACCGAAACACCAGTGAAAGCGGTGAAATCGAACCGTATTATATTTAATTTCTACCCGCAATCGGTTTCCGCACTGACTGCAGCATCATACATCAACAGTTTTTCCGAGCGGATATGACATCACCATGCTGGCTTTGCTGCAGTTTGTGATTGGCCGGGAACAGTGGGAATAAAAATATGCATCACACATGCTTACAATGCATCAAATATAAGAAATTTAAAATTGAGAACATGTTTTATGCTTGCTAAAGCTACTAAAAGGTACAAATTTGTGCATTACAATTTCATTTTGCTTGTAACTGACACAAGGAGTGCTGTGCGGCCCATGTGGTGGTTGTGGTAGGAAGGCCACAGAGGGCAGCACAGTTCCGGTTCTGCAAGATGTAAGCCGCTTTTGACTGGAAGCAGCGTGCACGTCTCGGGATGCCGATATCTGTTTGCTTTTATTTTGAATTTGTAAGTTGAATAACTTGTGTTTGCCTGCATCGATCTCGAAAATTCTTTTTGCATTTACCTCAGGACAATACAAAGAACCAGTCTCGATGCAAAACTCAGCCAGTAAAATATGGTTTAAGGCCCTTTTTAAGAGACATTGATCACGAATGACATAGAGGCTTGGGTTTCTAGCATGGGCGAACTTTTACTCACTCGGTATCCTGTTGTGGCGAGTCAAATGTCATTGTTTCCACACTGTGGAACATTGGCATATTATTTGTAAATATGTGCAGCTAATCGGCTTACTATGCAAAACGTGCAAATAAATGCAGTTTTCGTCAGGTTGCACTGGGAAGTATTGTGTTCTTTGTTCCTTAAAGGGATACTGAACAAAAAACTGAAAATATCACAGAAGCGTTGAAATTCGACTCTAACGATGCCCATAATCCTGTACGATGTGATCATTTCACATATTTTTGGTCAGATGTCTGTATAATTGGCAGGTTGTGAGCACACGCCCGCTGCACGTCGACATGAGCGCCGAGGCCGTGACGTTATGTGTGCCCGAGCAGCAGCAGCAACGACAGATGCGGGAAGCGAGCCCACGTGGCTTGCCCAATGAGTTCTTCGCACTCCTATCAGGTTCCGAGCCGCAGCGCCACACTGCCCTTGCTGTCCTCCTCCACTTGTCACATTGCAGTGTAGAAAGGCTAGAGCTTTTCTTTTTTTTTCCTTCTTTTTTTTTCTTTTTTTGCTGTGCATGTGTGCGTGTGTACATGTGCATGTGTGTTTTCTGTTGCTGTTCATATCGTGAGTTCTTTTCCTCTGCTCCATCTGCACTCCCTTTCCTGCATTTGTTGCGGTGGGGTTGCCCTCACCCAGGACGTCATTACTGTCAATACCTTCGACGAGCGCCTGGAGAGGGTACCTCTCTTCGCATTTGTAAACACGGGTGGGTTCCTGCTGGCATTCGTCTTTCAACCCAGCATTGAAGAAGGACGCTCTAACTGGCCACTGCTGCAACACGACTCAAAAAAAAAAAAAAGAAAGAAAGAAAAGAAAAGAAAAAAAAACGGGAGGGGGAGTTAGGAAAGAGAAGAATAGAGAGAAGAGAAAGCGCAAGCATTTACTGTGCGAGTTAAGCATGCAGCATGCATGCATGCATAGAGAGAGGTGACCGTTCTCGAGACAGCAGGGTGGGTGCGTTCCCCAACTCGGAGGAGCGCCAGCATTGGGTACATAAAACGTCACAGAAATGTCACTGCCTCTAGTTCACGAAGCGCTCGCTAGGCGCGGTACTTTCTGAAAAATGTATTAAGTTAATTACTTTCCGGCGGTTTCTGCCTGGAAACGAGGTTGTGACAGCCACTTTCAGTGCCCAGTCTTTCATTTGGGCAGTAATATGGGTGGTAAAATTTTAGGGGCGAAGCTCCTTATGGCATCACCTGGGCGGTTCTCGGTTGTCGATGCATCCTGCGTAGCCAGTAGCGTCTCCCTTAGCATACAATAGTATACAATAGATGGCGCTGTCCCATAGAGATGCATGCTAACTGCAGTTGGGTGACGATACACTAGATGGCGCTGTACGCATTCTGTGTCGTCATCTCCATTTCTCGTCTCGTTTCCGAGAGGGCGCTGTCCCACAGACATGCGTACAATATGGCGGTTGGGTGAAGGTATGCTAGATGGCGTTGGTGGTGCAGCTGCTCTCCGATTGGCTGCTGCGCGGGCTGTGCCTGGGTGCGCGGGGAACGAGTGCCTCTCTCAGTCTCCTGGATCGTCGCCGCATGTGTCGGATCGTTGGTGGGGCATGGACGAAGCGGAGCGGCGGGCGCGGAGGGCCGCGGCGGCTCGTGCTCGTCGCATGAATCCAAGATCGCGGTTGAGCAGATCGTCCACAAACTCTGAATTCTTGAGCTGCTGCCGCGTTATCGCACTGGTGGCCGCGTTCGTCCTGAACGTCATGGTCTTCTCTGACACGATCTACGATGAACCTCCGGAGCTTCGCCCACTCATCATCATTCACTCCGTGGATATGCTGTGAATTTTTTTTGTTTAGTATCCCTTTAAGCATGCAGAGACCCCACAACATTGAGGCAATTGTGACTACAGGGTTTGTACAGGTTTGAAAAACTAAAATTCAAAGGTTTTCAAAGAATCCCTTCATAAAAGGTGATGGCCTTCAAGATCACAGATAACACAGTGAACCGTAGGTGACAGAGGCCAAAACTTTTTTCTAGTGAACAGTGATACCTCCTCATTTTCCTGCTATTTTCCATTATGTGAGCTACTTAGCCCTTTTAGCAAGTTTCTGATAAACGCATCAAAGGAGGGATTCCACGGCATTCTGGGAAAGCTAGTGGGGTTCTCAAAGGCCAGAAAGTCAGAGTGGTTTGAAGAAGTATAGCAATAAATCACTATAAAAACTTCAACTCAATATGCTTACGCTAACTGACAAATGACAAAGTTGCCAGATGCACCCATATTCTAAGCCGTACTAAAATTCCCTGTGAAATTTTCAAAGCAGACCTGGCACTTTTAGTGTAAATGTAGGAAAAAAAACTGTTCATGCAAGTCTTATTCTGGTCCTTGACTTCCACTGTGTGCTCAAAACCATTACCACAACCTATGCCGTCAGACCAAAAATGAGCGCAGTGATAACCTCAATACACTCAATTAAGTGAACTAGCTCTCTGCCACTTTGGTATTCATTTCCATGTTCCCTACTAGTGCTGCAACCAATGTCGAGCAGATATCATCTAGCACAACTGACAGTCATTCCTAGTCACCAGGTTTCCCATACAACCATACCGATTCCCTCTCTGAATACTGCACCAAGACATTTATTCATGTTTAGTATCCAACAAAATGCATACAACACTATCTTTACTTCCATGTCCACGTTAGCTAAAGCACCAATTTTATTGTGTGATGAAACCACAGATGACTGCATCAGTACAACTGGCTGAAAATAAATGGTGTTGCTTGTAAGCAACTTGATGTTAAGGAAATAAGGTGACTTATTTGTTAGATGCTTTACACTGTCTTACAAGAACCAAAAAGAACAAAAGTGAACGCACCTCTCGTTTCGCCAGAAGAACGTTAGGCACAACGTGTGGAAGACACCGGGCAAGCATCAAAACGACCTCCTCGCCTGATGAAGCCACTGACATCACATCTTTCGCTAGGCGAGAGTCAGACAGCTCGTGATGAGGTTGGCATAGATTTATAAGGGCCTCAAGAAAATCTGGACATGTCTTCCTGCACATCAAAGGAAGTACACAGAGTTGACTACGCAAAATCAAAACACTTCTTTAAAACGGGGTGGCAGCTACCTCCATGCAAAGCAACTTACATGTAATGCTCATGATGACAGATCCATGTTTTTCATACCACAAGAGTAGCTATGAATGGTTACCATGCAAGACTGTTTGTACTGCACAGATGGTTAAAGAAAGGTAACCCTCCTACACTATTGTTGCCCTTCCCATTTCGCCACAAACCTGCAGTAGATGCAGTTTCCTTATTTGTGTGTTTTTTGTCTTCCACAAGATACTGCTTTATAAGGCATGGTAAAATGGCTAAGAAGAAGCAACTGATATCATTCATTCATTTCATTTAGAAAATACTAAACACTGCCCACCGGTCCATATCCTAGTCCACATTCTAGTCCAAAAGCTCACATAAGCTTCCCAAGGGTGTGAAAAGGCACAGAATGCCCTCCGAAAGTAGCATTCCCCTAAGGAACACCACCCAGACACAATTTCTCAAGAATGTTTTCAGTTGACAAAGCTACAAAGAGAAAAGGTAACTGTCAAAGGTTGCCTCTACTAAGGCATCTCTCATAATCATATCGTGCTTTTCAGATACTGTTCGTAATTGTCAAAGGTGTCTTCTACTCTCTTTGCATATACCTATATGAAAATTTATAGCTTCACAGGCAAGGGCAGTTTTCTGTCAGTAATGATATCAATCTACTGCTTTGTACACAAGTGTTCTACTTTTAATATCAACCATAACAAAAGAATCCTGTTTGTGTGGCTTCTTCTAAGACAACGTTTTCCAGTAACTTCTGTCGATGTTAGAGCAATATATAAGCTGCAAATTTGAGCAGCAAAAAAGAAAGCTCGCATTAATAAAATTGGACATATGTACACACCTATGACAATGTGATCCAGGAAAGTTTACCGATTTCTGATTGATTTCTGGGGTTTTTCGTCCCAAAACTAGCTATGACTGTGAGAGGTGCCGTAGTGGAGGGCTTCAGAAATTTTGACCACCTGGGGTTCTTTATCACGCACTGACATCACATGATACATGGGCCTCTACATTTTGCCTCCATCAAAATGCAGCCACCGCAGCTGGAATTCAATCCCGTGACCCTCGGATCAGCAGCCGAGTACCATAGCCACTAGACCACCATGGCAGGGCATGCACCAGGAAAGTTAAATAAAAACATTACTTCTGACCATAACGAGCAATGCAAAAATTTTTAATGATGCTTCTAACATGTTCAGATGCAAGATTTCTACCAGGACTATGTTTGTTTCCTCCCAGTTAGCCATACACATTCACCAGCTATGCATAAGTTTTTTTTAAAACATGCTGGGAGAGCACAATTATCAAGCAAGGCATGTGCCAGGAAAGTTTAAAAAATACGCTACCTCTTACCACAAAGAGCAACGCCAAATTCTGAGTGATGCTTCTAACACGTTCAGACGCAAGATTTCTACCAGGACTATGTTTCATCCCAGTCTGCCACACACATTCACAATCTATGCACAAGTTTTCTGAAAACATGCTGGGAGAGCGCAAAATAAAATTTTTCAAGCAAAGTGGTGAACAGAACAGTAATCATACTAGATCAAGTGTGAATCAAAGACTTTTCAACTCAAGTCATGTTTCTTTTCATTTTGCAAAATCATAAATTACAAAAATATAATATGTAGAAGAGGGTCACAAGGTCAGGAGACCATACCGGGACCCTCTGTACGTGATTGAAGTATACGAAATTAAAAAATCAGTAACTGAATAATTGAATAATTTTCAAATATTCACACCTTTTTCAAGTACACTGTTACGAGTTCCAGTAAATTCTACTTGAAACAACATGTACCTCATTCCCCCCCCCCCCCAACCCCAAAAAAGACAATTCCGTGCATTGAAATAGCCCCTGTATAACAGCAGTAGTAACAATAGTATTTAAGAAGATGGTCTATCAACACTTCTTAAATAAAAGTCACGAATTAAAATAAAACAAAGTGGTTTACAAAATGGGGTCTTGCAAGTGAAGCAGGAATACCAGTGCAGCACCAAGAGCAGAGTAAGCAGACAGTTTTACAGCAAGATACAGCAGCTAAAAAGGCCCCCATTTTAACAACAATCAGACATCAGCTTTAGTGTCATAAAGCATTAGGCAGGAACAGTGGTCCGAAACAAATAGTGTGCTCACAGTGTCAGCTGCAACAGTGTGGTTAAACATGTTTGACAAGGACAAAACAAGAAAAATCAACCCTTTGCTGTTCCAATTTTTTTCTTACATGTGCTCAGAGGCTGACACTAATTATTTGAAAACTATTCAATCATAGTACTAGCTTTTTGTTTCAGCCCCTTAAAACCAAATCAAAGTATACACCTTTTCACAGAAGGCTCCCTGGGTGCCACTATAACCCCCTCTGGGCTGTGCTAAATATGCATGACCCCCCAAAAGAGCACTGCCAGTGCTGAGCCGTCAGCCTTCATACTACTGTGCCACAGCCAAACATGGTGGTGCTCCATCCCTCCTGTGAAAAGGTCTATATCTCAATCACCATTGTGAAACTTTTGAACATTCGTACACCCAAAAAATATGCCTGCCCTTCTGTACCTAAGCAGTGCCGTGATGTGCCAACCCTGCGGCTTGCATTTACCTTTATACAAAAGTTAGTTAAACCAAGTTTGGTGGTGTGAAAGCGATCAGGGCTGTGCTCCACCATCCACTAGGAAATAAATTTCGCCAGTGAACAGAGAGTGCACAGCATTACTCTAAATGCTCTTTACAAATGCAATTTCACATAAGACACTGATCACGTCAGCTAGAAGTAGCAGTGAATCCTCCCTTAACATTAATGTTAGGTTAAGTATTGCCATGATGCTCATCAACAGCTGAAACAACTGCAACTGCACATGACTACCCAGCCAAGACTCGTTTTGATGCGGAAACGCTCAGAACGCACATAAGGCACAGACAGGGATACAGACAAAAGCACAACTAACGTCACCAGCACTCAAGCTTTCTCTGCTATTACTGTACAAGACATACAATCAACATGGCCACCTATATACCAATGCTTCAACAACGGTGAACGGGTCTGCAGGGTGAGCTTCCCTGCAAAAGCCATAATCATAAACATTAGGCCGTCTCACCACACTACAACTGCTGCAGATCTTGCTGCTATTCATAGAGCACTTCCCATCATTTCTGATGAACCACGTAAGAAATGAAGTATTCAGTGATTCCAAGTCGGCGCTTCATTGTCTGGCATCTGCCTTATGACACAGACCCTACTGCTGCTGCGCCACCTTTGGAGCTGTGCAGTTGCTATCGATGATTGCAATGATAGTGAATGCATTTTTGTTTGCAGCGGCTACAGCAATTGTAGTTCCGCTTTCACTCCACGTGCAGTGACCACACATGTGCCTGCCTGAGCCTTCATAACATTGGCACTGCTATCTGTGATCACGTCTACCATAGTTTTCTCCACAGCAGTCGTGGCAACCGATCACTCAGCATGTGATGGCTGCATGCATAGCTTCAAAGTATGGCGGGCACCATCCATAATCGAATCAACACAACCACGATCTTGCTAGCATGCCTTAAAAACGTCCATTATCGTCACTCTTGACAGTGGGAATAGCGACAATAAGCACTGACTTCGTTCTGCATGGGCAAATAACCACAATGTCAGAAGTTTTTGAGTAGTGATTCCACCATAGCCCACATGCACAACAAACCCACCTGCTGCATTATGGTGGGTGAGCAGTGTCATTTTGTATCTCAGAGGCGAGAAAACCAAGATGTGAGTAGGGTGACAAAAAACATGTGCCCGATGAACAAACTGCTCTTTGCATTGCTGTGGGAGTCATGATCCTTCAAGAAATCGAGTTGGTGTTCGAACTTCACAGCAATCCTTAGCAAGTGCCCTTTTGCTATGTGGCAACACTGAAAACTTCACAATAGCAGAAGTATCTAGGAAAATTATTTACTGTGTGAAAAGATCTTTTTTTAATTGTTTTCTACAGAAGGCCGATGGGGAATTGACAATTTTTCTTTCTGGCTGAAGTTTAGTTGTAGCAGTGTTTGTTGGAGCAGGATTCCACTGCATATGCAATGTGCCCAACCTGAAGTCGGCACAGAGTTACTTCAATGAAACTTTCTTGGTGATAATGTGTCTTCCACTCACCAAAGACATGTTTAATTAACTGGTATCCATAGTTCTATTTGCATTGCCATTCATAACCTTCAAATCCTTCCTAACAGGTATTCTATCATTCCAATGATTCAGAGGTTTTGCCGCTGCTGCATAGTGATGTGTCCTATTGTTTGCGAGGATCCCAGCATGGCTTGGGAACCAGCAGAAACGAGTGATCTGCCCATTATTTTAGTGTAGAAGTATGTTAACGCACTTTATGCGGTGAGATTTTTCTGCAATAAGTGTAAATGGTGGTGTTCCTTGTTTCTTTAGATGTGCCAGTTAAAAATCAAGAAATTTCGTGGAATTGTTCAATGGTGTTGACCTAGTTGGCCATTTGCATCGCAGTGTTTTCAGTACAGCCATTACTCTCAGAATATATATATATATATATATATATAGCAGTCATGGTGGTGAACAGGCCGGAGGCGTGAAGACATAGATGAGTAGTATACCCTCGGAACTAGCAACAAAAATGCAGAAAGCATTTATTCAACGATTCAGCCAGGGACCGGCCTTCATCAGGAATGCCTATAGTTGTATTCCCGCTTCTATTTATACCTATCTGAGAGAGATTTTCATAAAAGAAAGACGAAGAAAGAAAAACATGGAAAAAGAAAAGACTGCAGAGAGAATAAGAAAAGAAAGAAGACAGGAAAGATAGAGAACCTGAAAGAAACGGACCAAGAAGTGGAAGAAAAGCAGACGACGTGCGTCATATGCGGGCATCATGTCCCCCCCACCCCCCTTTTTTTTTTTGTTCCTCCTCTGCCCCCTTTATTCCTTCCCCTCTTTACGAAGTGGTTTTCGTGGCCCGACCCAACAGTCATGCGTACACTTCAGGCCACCCTCAGGTGTGTCAATGTCAAGAAAAAAAAAACAGAAAAAAGGAAAGAGGGAAGAAAGCGGGTGGGGGTGGGTGAGTACAATTGCAATGACGTCAGTGGCGATGGCATCTAGAAGTGTGCGCCCGGACGGGCAAAAACGTGCACTGAACTGCCTGCACGTTTGGCCACATCCAGGAGAAAAGAAAAAAAAAAAAAGAAAGTTTTAGAGAAATAATTAGAATAAGGCATGTGAAAGATGAATGGTCAGGAAGTAAAAAAAAAAAAGAGAAAAATCATCAAATAGGTTTATATGATTCGCTTTGAAAAACACGTCATATTTCAATGGGCCGGTTCCCGCTGTGCATACGGTGCCACAGGTTAAACGCCTGCCAATGATTTTATTATTGCGATGGTTCCCGGGTTCTCACTTCATCATCATCATCATCATCATCATCAGCCTATTTAGGTCCACTGCAGGACGAAGGCCTCTCCCATCGATTTCCACTCCACCCTCTCCTGAGCGAGTTGGTTCCACTTTACGCCCGCAAACTTTTTAATTTCATCGCTCCATCTAACCCTTTGCCTGCCTCTGTTGCGTTTTCCCTCTCTTGGTATCCATTCCGTCGCTCTTACTGTCCATCTGTTATCTGTTCTCCTCATGACATGTCCTGCCCAGGTCCACTTCTTTCTTTTAATTGATATAATAATATCGGATACTCCTGTCTGTTCTCTGATCCATTCCGCTCGTTTTTTATCTCTTAGCGTTACCCCTATCATTTTTCTTTCCATTGCACGTTGCGCGCTCCTTAGTTTCATCTCTAGTCTTTTAGTTATCCTCCACGTTTCTGCACCGTACGTTAGTACTGGGAGGATACAGTGATTGAATACTTTGCGCTTTAGTGAGAGCGGTAAGTTTCCAGTCATGATTTCGTAATTCCTTCCGAATGCGCTCCAGCCCATCCTTATTCTACGGAGAATTTCTTTTTCGTGGTTGGGAGTTCCTGTTATTAACTGTCCCAGGTATACGTATTCGTTTACACATTGTAAGGGTTCATTGTCGATTGTAAATTCCTGTTCCTTAGCTAGGCTATTGAGCATAACTTTGGTCTTTTGCCTATTCATTTTTAACCCAATTTTAATACTTTCCCTGTTTAGGTCATTAATCATGTTTTGTAGTTCGTCTCCATCATTGCTAAAGAGTACAATGTCGTCTGCAAATCTTAAATTGCTGAGATATTCTCCATCTATTCGAATGCCCTTTTCTTCCCAGTCTAGACGTTTAAAGATTTCCTCTAAACATGCAGTGAATAGCATCGGGGATATCGTATCTCCCTGTCTCACACCTCTCTCGATCGGGATTTCTCTGCTTTTCTCATGTAGGAGTAGTGTGGCTGTGCAATCTTTGTATATGTTGTTTATGATTTTCACGTATACGCCAGGTACCCCTTGACGTCGTAGAGCTTCTATAACTGCTTGTATTTCTATGGAGTCAAAAGCTTTCTCGTAGTCAATAAACGCCATATAAAGAGGTTTGTTATATTCGGCGTACTTCTCAATTACTAGGTTGATAGCGTGGCTGTGGTCCATTGTCGAGTAACCTTTCCTAAAACCAGCTTGTTCTCTCGGTTGGTTAAAGTCGAGGGTTTCTCTTATCCTTGTAGAAATTACTTTTGTAAATAGCTTGTATATTACTGGGAGTAGGCTAATTGGTCTGTAATTCTTTAACTCCTTTATGTCACCTTTCTTGTGGATAAGGATTATATTAGCATTTTTCCAACTGCGCGGTATACTACATGTCTTGACACATTTCGTGAAGAGCGATGCAAGTTTTTCAAGTACAACATCTCCTCCGTCTTTGATCAAGTTGGCTGTTATACCATCTTCACCGGCTGCTTTACCGCGGGCCATGCCTTTAGCAGCTTTTTTGACTTCGTCAGTGGTTATACATGGAATTTCAGTATCTTCCTCTGATTCTATTTCTTTTAAGGTTGTATGGTCTGTCTGAGAGCTGTACAGTTCCGAGTAGAAATCTTCTGCTACCTTTACTATTTCGTTGAAATTATTGATAACGTTACCTTGTTTATCTTTTAGCGCATGCATTTTATTTTGTCCTAAGTGCAGTTTCTTTCTGACCGATTTAATGCTGGTGCCTTTTTCTACTGCTTTCTCTATTTCTCTCGTGTTAAAGTTTCTTATATCTCTTTGCCTGGCTTTACTGATCAACTTTGATAGTTCTGCAAATTCAATCTTATCTATGGGCGAAGTTACTTTCATTTGTTGACGTTTTTTTATTAAGTCCTTGGTAGATTGGGACAGCTTATTTGTTGTTTGTTTTGCTGTTTTGCCCCCGAGTTCTATCGCTGTTTCAAGGATTGTTTTCGTTAGAGTTTTGTTTATTTCTTCTACATCGTCACCTTTTTCGCCTAATGCCTCGAACTTGTTGCTTAGGGCGACTTTAAATTCTTCGTTCTTCAATCTGATTACCTCTAGATTACATTTTTTTCTAGTGAATAATTTAGTTCTTGTTTTCTTTAGGTTGAGTACAATCTTTGCTCTTACTAATCTGTGATCGCTGCATTTTATCTTCCCCACTACTTCTGTGTCTTGAATTATACCTGGTTGTTCGCACATTATAAAGTCGATTTCATTCTTTGTTTCCCCGTTAGGGCTTTTCCACGTCCACTTCCTATTCTTGTGTTTCTTGAAAAACGTGTTCATTATTCGGAGTCGGTTTCTTTCGGCAAATTGCACGAGCATATCCCCACGGTAATTTCTACAGCCGACTCCGTAGTTGCCAATCGCCTGCTCTCCACTTTGTTTTGTCCCTACTTTAGCATTGAAATCCCCCATGACTACAGTGTATTGCGTGCGTACTTTCGTTATTGCTAATTCGATATCCTCGTAGAACTGCTCCACTTGTTCGTCGTCGTAGCTCGTTGTTGGTGCATATCCCTGGATTATCTTAAGTTTATACCGCTTATTTAGCTTTACTACGACGCATGCTACCCTTTCGTTAATGCTGTAGAATTCATCCACATTACCCGCTATATCTTTGTGAATTAGGAACCCGACGCCATATTCTCTCTTTTGGGGTAATCCTCTATAGCAGAGGACATGTCCATTGTTTAAGACTATGTAAGCTTCACCTGGTCTCCTAACTTCGCTAAGGCCAATGACGTCCCAACTAACTCCTTCTAGTTCCTCGAGTAGTTCTGCTAATCTAGCTTCGCTGGAGAGGGATTTTGCATTGAACGTTCCAATGTTTAGTTTCCAGTGGCGGCCTGTCCGGGTCCAGTGATTGTTACTGCCCTCTGCTGCTTCACAGAGCTGACCGCCGCCATGGACAGATGTTCTGCAGCTGCTGGACACCGAGGGCGAAGGTTTAATTGTAGACATCGTGTGGGAGGTGGTGGCCAAGTACTTCACCAGGGAGGCCAATTCCTGTTCTGGTGTAGGAGTGAGTCGTAAACGGCAGTTGAACGACTGTAAGCATTTCAGGTACCCAACCGTCGCCAGGCCCCCTGCCGACGTGATTTCGAGTAGTATATACTTATACCTTTCTAGATCATTTTGAACCGGTACATTAGATATGATTCTCGTTGCTCACGTTCTCACTTTGACTTGAAGCCCATTTCTAATAGTGTCACTGTTAGTTTATCGAATGAATGGTTTGGGAGGTTTAGATGTTTCGAGAGAGGTAGATTTGGAATAGATTTGGCATGGGCTTTGTGGTTGTTGAACTGGAGCCTGAATGAGGTTTCTGTTTGACCTATGTACTGCATTCTACATACAGTACACTCCAGCAGATAGATAACATTTGAGGAATCGCATGTTAAATTACCGCGAATTTTCACAGAGAACTGTGATTGGGAGCTGTTGGCAGTACTCGTCTGCTGCATTGCTTTACAGACATGACACCTTGGTTTCAGGCATGGCCTGCATCCGTTGTGTGGCCGTGATGTATTTAATCGCAAGTTCACAAGCGTGTCCCTGAGGTTACGTGATCGTCTATAGGTAACGGAAGGGGCGGATGGAAATGCACGCTTGAGTCGCTCGCTTTGTTCTATAATGTTGTAGTGCTGCCTTAGGATTTTGTTTACATTGGGGAAATTCGTGCTGTAAGTTAAGCACAGGTTTGTACGTTGAGAGTCGCGTTGTGCGGGGCTGTTCGAAATGAGGTCTTGTCGGTTCAGTGTTTTGGCCCTCTGGATCGCGTCGTCGATAACACGTGGTGGATACTTTTGTTTGTGAAGGACTGTTTTTAGACTTGGGGCGGCCGAGTCAAAATCTTCATCTTTTGAACAGATTCGTTTGAAACGGTGTGCTTGGCTGTATGGAATGTTATTCTTACAATGGTGCGGGTGGTCGCTGTGGGAGTGAAGATATTGTTGTCGATCGGTAGGTTTCCAATACAGTTTTGCTGATAGTCGGCCGTTTTCAATTTTCACAGTTACGTCCAGGAAGTTTATGTTTGTGCAAGAGTAGAAATGGGTAAACTTAATATTCGGTTGTGCGCAGTTGTAGGAGGTTATAAATTTTATCAGTTCATCCTCGCTGTGCTTCCAGACAAAGAAGATATCATCTATATATCTCTTGTACAAAAGTGGTCTTAGGGGGGACTGAGAGAGAAATTTTGATTCCAGTTGTCCCATAAAGATATTGGCATAACTAGGAGCCATTCTGGTGCCCATAGCGGTTCCGCTAACTTGCCTAAAGTATTCATTGTTGAATTTACACGAATTGAGTTCCAAGACTAATCTAGCTAGACTTGCAGTTGCGTGGTCGTCTGGAGTATCTGGTTGTCTGTGAAGCGCGTACATGCTGATTAGAGCAGCTATTCCGTCTTCATGCGGGATATTTGTGTAAAGGGAGGATACATCGAGAGTTCCCAGGTATGATCCTTCCGGCACACATATGTTTGAGATTTCTCTGAGGAAGTGGGTCGTGTCTTTGACATATGAGTCTAGTGTTGTAGGGATATGTCTTATTAGTTTGTCTATGTAGCCTGATATAGGTTCCATTATCGTCCCAATGCCGGATACAATTGGGCACCCTGGGTTGCCCGTTTTGTGTATCTTGGGGAGCATGTAAAACCAACCCGGAATGGGGCTGGCTGGCCGCATTAAATTATGTTCATTGGGCATTATTTTTCTTTTCTCTAATAGCATATTTAGTTCCGATGTTACAAAATTTTCGTGTACTGAGTTGTTGAGTCCCCTGGAAGGCACTCGTAAAATTTGGAATCATTGAGTTGTCAGTATCCTTCTTGAATGTAGTCTGAGGTGTTAAGAATTTCGACTGCTCTTCCTTTATCAGCTGGTTTTATTGTTATGTCGGTCCTGTTTCAGAAATTAGTCAGGCATGCTTTTTCAGATTTTGTAAGGTTCTGCCTTTTTCTGTTCTGTTTTTGGTATTCACGCGTAATATCCCTTTGAACAGCGGCTATGTACAAATCAAGACACTCGTCGCGATGAGCGTTCGGTGTCCAATCGCTTGTTGGGCGTACCTGTGCATTTTGAGGGTTAGACGGTTTATCTAAGAAATATTCACGAAGTCTTAAAGTTCTTGCAAAGTTATCGAGATCCTGAAGTAACTGAAATTCGTCATAGAACATGCGATTCCTCAAATGTTATCTATCTGCTGGAGTGTACTGTATGTAGAATGCAGTACATAGGTCAAACAGAAACCTCATTCAGGCTCCGCTTCAACAACCACAAAGCCCATGCCAAATCTATTCCAAATCTACCTCTCTCGAAACATCTAAACCTCCCAAACCATTCATTCGATAAACTAACAGTGACACTATTAGAAATGGGCTTCAAGTCAAAGCGAGAACGTGAGCAACGAGAAACATATCTAATATACCGGTTCAAAACGATCGAGAAAGGTATAAATGAGAACCCGGGAACCATCCCAATAATAAAATCATTGGCAAGTGTTTAACCTGTGGCACCTTATGTACAGCGGGAACCGGCCCATTGAAATATGACGTTTTTTTCAAAGCGAATCATGTAAACCTATTTGATGATTTTTTCTCTTTTTTTTTACTTCCTGACCATTCATCTTTTACATGCCTTATTCTAATTATTTCTCTAAAACTTTCCTTTTCTCTTTCTTTTTTCTTTTCTCCTGGATGTGGCCAAACGTGCAGGCAGGTCAGTGCACGTTTTTGCCCGTCCGGGCGCACACTTCTAGACGCCATCGCCACTGACATCATTGCAATTGTACTCACCCACCCCCACCCGCTTTCTTCCCTCTTTCCTTTTTTCTGTTTTTTTTTTTCTTGACATTGACACACCTGAGGGTGGCCTGAAGTGTACGCATGACTGTTGGGTCCGGCCACGAAAACCACTTCGTAAAGAGGGGAAGGAATAAAGGGGGCAGAGGAGGAACAAAAAAAAAAGGGGGAGGGGGGGGGGGACATGATGCCCGCATATGACGCATGTCGTCTGCTTTTCTTCCACTTTTTGGTCCGTTTCTTTCAGGTTCTCTATCTTTCCTGTCTTCTTTCTTTTCTTATTCTCTCTACAGTCTTTTCTTTTTTCATGTTTTTCTTTCTTCCTCTTTCTTTTATGAAAATCTCTCTCAGATAGGTATAAATAGAAGTGGGAATACAACCATAGGCATTTCTGATGAAGGCCGGTCTCTGGCTGAAACGCTGAATAAACGCTTTCCGCATTTTTGGTGCCAATTCCGAGGGTCTACTACTCATCTCTCTCTCTCTCTCTCTCTATATATATATATATATATATATATATATATATATATATATATATTTTTTTTTTTTTTTTTTTTTAACTGAGTAACAACATTTCGCTTGTTCAGTGCTAACCTAGTTGACCTTTGCATCACACTGTTTTTAGTATAGACATTACTCACACAATTTCACTTGTTCATGTGGTGCATCTGTTTGTTACAATGTTATATGCGAGATGTTTTGACACATGTGGTCTGGTGATGAACAAACGCTAAGAATAGACAGACATGGAACTGACCAAAGCCACTCTAGCAATTTTTGGAGTGGTCTGGTCTGGAGCATACCAAATTCATTTTGTAGCAATTTAGAGCAATTTAGAACTTCATCGTGCAGCAACTTTGCAAGCAAGTCAGTCTGAACTTTAGAGTACACTATTAGCCTTGACGCTGAAGTCGAAAGTACACTTAAACTTCAATAATAGTGCCAGTAAATATTTAGTGGTAGCAATACAAGGCGTTAAATTCTGCAAGCAAGTTTAAATTTTAGGGTATTAGAGCAAATAGATCATTTATAATTACCTTTCTCTTTACAAGGGATTTACCATATTATCCTAATACAAAGGGCCATAAGAAATGCAAATCCTCATATCTTGTTTGCATTCTATGATGAACCAGTTTTCATTGCTTTGTAGTTTCGGTGTTTAGCATACAACAGTATGGATAAAGCACCTGGAAAGCATCTTCAGTAATAACATCACTCTACAGCGAGTACTGTCTTGCAAGTATTGTCTCACAAATAAGAAAGTGATGTTATCTATGGACCACAATGCTCGGACTGGCACTGCAAAGTGTCGCCTTGCTGTAAGCCAATCACTGGCACACCCACTGTCCTTTTTAAGTGAGGGTGTGGGAACTATCTCATTGGGCCAAGAAGGCAACAGCAATGCAATTTTGTTTCTGTGAGCGATGAACACTCTCCCACAGTTTTGCAGCAGGAGGTAGCAACCAACAGTGTCATGGAGTGTTTGGGTTGTCAATTATTTGGATAAAGCCATACAGCCATACGACTGATGCTGTCGGTTTACTTCATGCAAACCTATTGTATGCGCTCAGATGTGCTGCGTGGGACGGCGCTACATGACCCAGCAAACAAATGCGAGCGAAATAGAGCACTATGATACTGCAAGAATGCATCCACGTGGCCACTCTCTAACAGTGCTTGTCGCGTGATCTTCCTTTATCTTCATCGCTTTAGCACTGTAGCTTGTCAAACTAGTGGAGAGGGGTGACATCACAAATGAATGGAGTAGGCAGTGGTTTAACAGCAAAAGAAACAACAAAAAAAGCCCGCCATGTGAGCAAGTATGATACAGTAACATGAAAAAATGATAAAAGTGCACTGTAAATGCACATTATAAAAACATTAACAAGAGCAAGCTTCATACAAAATACTATCTGACACTCAGCACCTGAACTCAAAATTTCTAAGCATTAAATTCATGTCCGGGAACAAGAAACCATGAGCGTTCATGACACATTGTACAGGCTTCCGTATGCACTACAGTTTGCTGAGCCACAACAGCTATCAAACTAGTAGGCTTCAAGGTCATTGGAAATTGGCAAAAGAATCAGACAATACAGAACAAGCCGGCACCAGACTGCACCGAAAGGTTCGCGGCACGCTCACCTTGAGCACGTGCTGAAAGCCGCTCAAGCCGAAACTTGGCTTCACTTGGTCACTAGAAGAATGTAGTTTCAGTTTCGGAACGGAATACAATTCAGCTGTGGTCTACCAGAGTGGAGGTCACACTGTGAAGACCACCCCTATTGGCCTCGGCACAGCCATGGCGCAGTATACATGGAAAACAGCTATTTGGTGCACCATGTATCAGCATTTCTCTCTTGATGGTTTGGCGCAATTGATGCAGCACTTCCATCACTGCACATGTTTCGCCCCTCACCAGACTGGCTTTATTTTACACTTCTTGTGAACTCCATGTGTGCAGGAGCACGGGCAGCCAGTTAAGCCCCACTGAGAATTATTCTGTGTGCTACCTCAAAGGTGAACATTCTCTGCAGCACCCTCTTCATGGTGGCTGCTCATGAATTCCTGGATGAAAAAACAGACGATGGCTGCTTGGGCATGTTCCGTGAGCTTTCCCTCTTTGTCCAAGTTACTCTAGCCATTGTTACAGCAGAAAGTCTTGTACATATTCATTACAACGTTCAAGCTACGGCAAATCTAAATGACAGGGACTTTGTAGCAAACATTGTGCACGCTCAGGATGAAAGAAACTCAAGTAGCGACGAAGAGGGTGCAAGAGAGACGGCAACATGCCCATGGACAGCCACTGAACTGACACTGGCACTCAACATGATCCGTCATGCACGCGCTGATGTGGAAGGGTTTGAACACATCAGCAGTCTTCATTTTACAGAAGAAGCAAGCCAAGATCGGTTACTTTTTTGTACATAAATAAAGCACGCTTGCATTTTTCTTCCACAGTTGTTTCCATCGACTTTGCAACCCTCTGACTGTCAAGCGGTAAGCCGCTGTTTCACAAAAATGTTTTATGTACTTTGCTTCATTACTCGTGGTGCAGCATCTGGCACTGGCAAACAAAACTGTCAGAATGCCACACAAATAAGCCCAAAAAGAAGGCGCATAGCTCGGAGACAATGTCACGTGATGATTTAAAAAAAAAAAAAATGTCCAACCCAAGAGGCACTGTGCACCTGGTGCAGAGAATGGAGGAAGGAAGACCCCGATTGTGAAAGGGAAGGCAGGAGAGGCACCAGAAAAGGTTACTTAGCCGAGGCTAGGGGAATCACGTGACGCCATTCTTTCATTTCTCTAAGGCATGTAGCGCCTGCAGAGCTAACAAAACCGAAGTCATATCCATTTTGGGGTACAAGGCTTGTTGGTGGTCGCCCCTCGCAGCTAAATTCGAGCAGTGCAACGCAGATAAATGAGTTCAGCACACTATTGGAATAAAAGTGTAGCAGCTTGGGCTAGTTGGTTTGTGTTCATGATGGCGCGGTCATGATTCAGCTAACCCACGAGATAATGGAAGCGGAAATGATACATAAGTTAGGCGACAACTGTGTAAGCACCACATCCATTGCACCATCACAGTTTGAGCGTGATTAACTGGCTGGGCTGAGGGGAAATCGTGAACACGTGTCACATGTGATTTGACTGGCAGTACATTGATTCGGCTTGTTTTTTTGTTTCTTTGTATGTATATATCTTCCCACTCTGCAAAATAAAGATCAGTTGGAAGTCAGCGCTCTTTCTTCTTTGTCGCATTTTTTCCAATGTTCACACGCTGTGAAACTCGCAATCATGAACACGGGCAGTTTGGTGCAGGATGGTGCAGATAAACAAGTTTTACGCACAATGGCACAAATCACACAGCCAGTCGACCCCTGTAGTTCTGATGGCATGCTGACCACTAAAATATGATTTTCATTCAAAGTACGAGTTTTCTTGGCACAAAACAAGTACTATGACTTTTCTTGAATAGTACTTCCACAGTTCACATTGACTTAATACAGTGGAACCCCGCTGTTTCGTTCCTCACTGCTGCGTTTTCCCGGCTGTTACATTGTTTTTCATCGGTCCCGGTATAGCTTCCGTAGGGTCCCATGTATTGCGAACCCCGCTGTTACGTCGCAACTGCGGGCCTGTTACCGCATGATGCGTCGCAACCTGGCACGCCGTACCCGCCCAGGCACCGCTATTGTGATTTGACTTTTGACAGTCTTGGTCACGCTTGCAGGAATTGCCGCCTGCTGATGACTGCCGAGATAGCGCGAGCGCCAGCGCTATCTCGGCAGCCATGCGATCGATCGGTAGCCGAGCGACACTCCCCCCCGTTTTAGCGTCTTTTCATACTCGTTAAAGACGGGCGGGGCATTTCCTCCCCGCTTCGATGGCAGGCGTCCTGATAGGGGTGATGTTATCGCCTCCGAGCGACGGAGATGGGCCGGGCGCGTTTGATCTCTGCTTCAGCCGTTTTCGTTGCCCCCACTCGCCCGTTTTTATTCTAGCGACTGCACTTTGGGCTCCGGAGAAAAAAAAAGGACATCGCACTCGCAGCCCCTTTTGCGTATGACTGCGCTCGCCTGCGCAGCGAGGGGCGCAGCTGTGTGGCTGTCCAAAGTCTGTCCGTGCGCACGCTGGCGGGCTGGTTTGGGCCAGACGGCGAGCGCAAAATATGAGAATTTTTTTTTTTTTGTAAAGCTGGCTAAATATCAGGGGTGCGCAAAGTATGCGAGGGCGCGAATTATGCGGGTAAATACGGTAAACAAGCACTGAAGACAGAACGTGAAAGCGCTATTGAGCGATCGCGGACCCGACGCGACCAGCCGTACTCGCAATTACAAACCACGCGCGGGATGCCGGAACAGGATGCGGTGATCGCAGTGATGGGGCGACTTGCCTCCAAAATTGGCGCGTCACGCTGGAACTAAGCCTCAATGATCACAGCTGTGATTGCGATTCATCGGGGCGCCGGAGGCTATAATGGCGGTCCATTCTCTGCGCTCGACAGCCGTGAACGGAGTCCGAATTATCGAATTTAGACCTACAAACCGTCCGAAATATCGGTCGTATCAACACATGACGTCTGTGGGGGCACTGGCGGTACCGCGTGGCTGTCCGAATTATCGGTTGGCGACCTAGATGGCTCACCTTGCTGAAATAAATTGTTTGAAATCAAAGCGGCCCTGTCCTCATTCATTTTCGGAGCTTTCCTCACTCTTGCGTTTTCCTGGGTGTTACGTTTTTTCCCCCCGGTCCGCTGAAAAACGTATGAACGGGGTTCCACTGTATTTGCCTGTAGTGTCCCTTTAAGTACAACTACATCACTTTAATTAAACATAGAATAAACACTACTAAAACATTACAAGAAATAGACCAAACAATTGAGCAACCTGCAAGGCTTAAAATTATATTAGGGTTCTGTGAGACAGCAGTTCATGGCACCTTCAAAGATGACAGAGAAGCAATGGCTGCCACTACTAAGAAACTCACTGCGGGCCCACTTTTTCGTGCACACGGTGGACTTGCAGTCTGCATGCCACATCAGTACACTGGCATAACTGCTTGGTTGGTGCAGCTTTAGCAGTGGCTGCAGGGAATGTGCGCTTGCACAAGAAGAATTGTAGAAAGCGAAAAAAACCACAGAAATGTTACTATGACAAGAAAGCGGGAACTTTCGCCAGGAGACTGAGTACTGCTATTGTTGCGAGCCGATACCAATACCAAGAGAAATATAAAGAGAAATATGAATATGAAGAGAAATATGAGAGAAATATGTTATTCTAAGAGAAATATGAAAGAAATATGAAGAGGGCAAACCAATGAGCCAGGAAACGGTTGCAGAAGCTACAAGCACAGAGTAAACTGATATACGTAATGACAAATGAGGACTCTACCGATGACATACCACACGTTCCACTAGGACAGACATAAGACTGGGCGCATGTCAGTATATCCTCAAAGATCACCACTGACAAGTGACATCAAGTCATGGCCGTCCCTAACAAATTCAAAGACACCTTCTCACATGTACTGGGAAACCCAGACATTGTTCAATGTGCACTGAAGCTGACTTCAGAGGCACCGATCCAAGTGCGAAAATATCCATTGCCGTTCACTGTCAAAGCAGCCGTTGAACAAAAAGTAAAGGACATGTTGCAGCTGGATATCATTGAAAGATCGTTTACCTATAGTAGGGTCATTCCACGCCAACTGCCCCTGCGTGGCGCTCGACAAAAATGAACTTCTTTCGAAAAATTCCAAAAAATTACAGGGAAGTCAGCCTTACTTCTACAGCACTTTCCGGAAATATTTCGAGCAGGAAAAATTTTTTAAGCTCGTGAGGGTCATGTGAATTTCGCAAAACGGCGGAAAACAAGGCGCCAGAAAAAAAATTCCTGAAAATCAACCAATGCGCCAATCGTTTTCAAATATGCATTTTTGCATTCTCACAGCATTTATCTTCCCTTGTAAAAATGTTTCATAAATTATGTTCATGCTTCTCACTGCTTAGGACCGAGGTGAAAATGGTAAAATTGCAGCGCTTTTGGGAATTTTTTCCGGAAAAACGGTTTTGTAAGAAAACCTTCAAAAATTTAATGCAACTTTCCATGAGAGGTACAATAGTATAAAAAATAATTTTTGTCTATGTGCTGTGCAATGGCTGTGAAATAAATGTGTAAACTTGACAAAAACGCCATCTTCTCCTACGTTTAGGCATCAATTGCACCCTAAGGTGGTCCATGAAAAAATAATCAGAACAGGGCATGTAGTTGAGCAATGTAAGCGCTTTCGAAAGAGCAAGTTTCATCGAGGTAATTTTCGTACTGTATGAGAAAAAAATTTTTGAAGTTGAGTCCCACTACTGTCCTTCTATTGCTCCGTGATTCGCCTTCTCGTTATGGCTTGCTGGCGGGAAACACAAACCACCTTGCCTTGCCGCATAGAATAAAATGTAGCGTGTGAGCAGCTTGTGGTTTTTCTATCTTTTCGTTCCTACCTCAACTTCCATTTCCTATATAAAATGCGACAACAACACAGGGACACATTTAACTGTACGCTTGGCTTAGAAACCACCGTGTCTCCATAACAAACAACGGTACCTTTTGCGTGCTGCTCTGGCATTGAGAAATAATGAACAGTAAAGCGTATGTACTTGCGAAGCATAAGAACTTTCAAAGCAGCAACTTTTATCAACGTAATTTGTGTTTTCATTAAGAAAACACAAACGAAGTACCATCGGAACTCAAGGAGTAGCCGGCGCCGCACATGGGCACCAACGTCTCCTTAAGTTGCATTTATTAAAAAAAAAAGAAGAAAAACATTTCCAAACTGGTTGTCTTTCTTTTTTTCGCTCCGCAGTTTGATATCTCTTAAGAGTATGTTGTCGGGCAATACAAATCAATTTACCTTGCCACGTAAAATAAGAGGTGCGATTGCACTGATAAAAGAGGAGGTGGTGTCTTGATCGGCATAAGGAAGACCATTACTTCTTTCCTTGTCAACACTATTTCTGACCTCGAGATAGTTTGGGTAGCTTGTACAGTTCCTTCCTCTAAAATTCTGGTAGGCTGCTGCTATCGTGCACCGGACTCTGACTCTTCTTTCATTAATATGCTACGTGACAGCATCAACAAAGCATCTGAAATTTTCCAAGCTGATATAATTTACTTATTAGGTGACTTCAACTTTCCGCTAATTGATTGGACCACACTGTCATCGCCTTGTCATATGTCACCTGACTTCCTTAACCTGACCCTAATTTCAACCTCTTTCAAACTGTTTTGAAACCCACACGAGGCCTGAGCACTTTAGATCTTATCCTCACGACCGCTCCAGAAACAATACGCAACACAGATTACTTGGACGGGTTCAGCGACCATAGTTTACTCCAGGTAGATATAAACATACCCCTTCCCGTTGCCGGTGTACATACGAAACAGATTCGCGACTATAATAAAGGCAATTACCTAGAAATTAACGCTCAAATGGAGTTATTTTTTTAAAATACTCTCCTGCCGTGTTTTTACAAGAGATCTGTCGAAGAAAACTGGCTGCTTTTTAAGGACGCTTTATGTACGTTAGTTGACAAGCATGTCCTGCTGGTTAAAATAAGCAATGGTAAATCAAATCCTTGGTTCACTAAAAAGCTTCAGAGAATGCGGAATAAGAAAAAGCGGCTATACAACAATGCTAAGCGGTCTGGCAGTCCTTCTTCATGGCTTAAATATAACACATTTATAAAAGAATATTGCAGTGCTTTAAGTAAGGCTAAGGAGAAGTATTATTCTAATGATCTACCCGCGCTACTCAAAAGCAACCCAGCTAAACTTTGGAAAACTATAAACCCTACCAGTGAAACCCAACATGTTTCACTACATGATGGTAACAACGTCCCCCTCCCAGCTAGCCAGTGTCCAACAGCATTTAATAACTTTTTTGCCTCTGTGTTCACAAAAGAGAACACTACCAACATACCCTACGTAGCTGAACTTGACTACCAATTCATGGATCCAATAGACATTCAATTAGAGGGCATAATCGCAATTATAATGAATCTTAAGGACGCTTTATGTACGTTAGTTGACAAGCATGTCCTGCTGGTTAAAATAAGCAATGGTAAATCAAATCCTTGGTTCACTAAAAAGCTTCAGAGAATGCGGAATAAGAAAAAGCGGCTATACAACAATGCTAAGCGGTCTGGCAGTCCTTCTTCATGGCTTAAATATAACACATTTATAAAAGAATATTGCAGTGCTTTAAGTAAGGCTAAGGAGAAGTATTATTCTAATGATCTACCCGCGCTACTCAAAAGCAACCCAGCTAAACTTTGGAAAACTATAAACCCTACCAGTGAAACCCAACATGTTTCACTACATGATGGTAACAACGTCCCCCTCCCAGCTAGCCAGTGTCCAACAGCATTTAATAACTTTTTTGCCTCTGTGTTCACAAAAGAGAACACTACCAACATACCCTACGTAGCTGAACTTGACTACCAATTCATGGATCCAATAGACATTCAATTAGAGGGCATAATCGCAATTATAATGAATCTTAAGTTATCTTCTTCGAGCGGTGTAGATGGAATCAACTCAAAGATGCTAAAGAATACTGCAACGGTCACTAGCAAAATATTACTTCATGTATTCCAGCAGTCTCTCGAAACTGGCATGATACCATCTGACTGGAAATTGGCTAAAGTAATACCAATATTCAAATGTGGAAATAAAACCTCGTGCGAAAATTACCGGCCCATTTCTCTCACGTGTATTTGCTGCAAAATTCTAGAACACATCATCGCTTCACACATTTACAGCCACCTGGAATCCAATGATTTCTTCAAAAATCAGCACGGTTTCCGTAAGGGATTTTCATGTGAGACTCAGCTGTTCGAATTTACAACAGAGCTTCATGCTAATATGGACAACAACTATCAAACCGACTGCGTGTTCCTCGACTACTCGAAGGCGTTTGACCGAGTCGCACACTGCCGCCTGATATCGAAACTTTCCGCTTTGAAATTAGACTCTCTCACACTATCAGGGCTTCGCAATTTCCTCTCTAATCGTCAGCAGTTCACAACAATTAATGATTTCTCTTCTTCCATGACTCACGTTTCTTCAGGTGTACCTCAAGATAGCGTACTCGCACCATTACTATTTCTCATATTCATCAATGATCTGCCGCAACATGTATCGTCTTCCATCAGAGTATTCGCTGACGACTGCATTATCTATCGGCCAATCAAGAACACTGAAGATCATGCATCGCTCCAGAACGACCTCGAGGTTATTAATGACTGGTGCAGTACTTGGCTCATGATGTTAAATGTTTCAAAATGTAAAGTAATGTCATTCACTCGTAAACCTAGCATATCCGGATATTCTTACAGCATTAATGATTCTATTCTATCGACTAAAACACAATATCGGTACTTGGGCGTAGTATTGACATCGAATCTATCCTGGTCCAACCACATTACGGCAATCTCTGCCAACGCTTCCAAATCGCTAGGATACTTAAGACGTAACTTGAAAGCTGCACCCTCGTACATTCACAAATTATCTTACATAACACTGGTTCGCCCTCAATTAGAATACGCCTGTTCGATTTGGTCTCCTCATCAAAAATACTTAATTGATTCACTGGAAAGAATCCAGAATTGAGCAAGTCGCTTCATTGCAAATAATTACCGTCCAAATTCCAGTATATCACAAATAAAAAAGGAATTTTCACTTCCACACTTGAACATTCGTCGTGACATCGCCTTGCTGTCCATTCTTTCAAAAAATTACCCACTCCTCCCGAATCGCTGTCACAGGGTCTGCGAAAGCCAAATCTCACTTCACGCAGGCTACACAACCATCTTAGTTACGCCCGTCTATACGGCTAAACAAATGCGTTCAATAACTCTGCGCTTCCGCGTGCCATCCGTCTCAGGAATAGCCTGCCTGATCACATTGCCTCCCAGACTAACTATGCTCGCTTCCGCCATATCTTAACAAGCCATTACATAGGCCTCGGCGAGTAGATACCGTACTGTGTAGCCTTTGGCAATTCTTCAGCCCGCAGATATCATCACCCTCCGTCTGCTTATGTCACGTCATACATCACGATCTTTTTTCTTTCACACAGCAAATGTACTGTAATTCTTTTAGCCTGCGTGGTAGTTATCTTTCCCGTCTGTATTCCTTTATAACTGCATTGCAAGCTTGTTTTTGCGAATAGAGTCTGTTTTTTAAGAATATAACTGTGTACGCGAAGAATATGCCTACCTTCTCGGTTCTTGTGCGCAATTGATGCGCCGTTTTGTTTACACCTTTATTACCTGTATATTTTATGCATCAAGGACTGTACCCTTTTTAGTTTGTAGTTGACACCTGTTTTGTTTTGCATTTGTTTCTTTTGTATTGTTTTTATGTTTGGTATGTTTATATACGTATACAGTCGACTCTCGCTACAACGAACGCCGCTTCAACGAAATTTCCGGTACAGCGAAAAATTCTCGGATCCCTGTTAGCAGTCCATAGGAGGCAATGCATAAATGTGCTCGCCCCAACAAACACATTCTTTTGTGCCGTTTCGCTTCAACGAAATTTGACGATGCAACTCTAGTCTCGAATATTCAATTTGCTATGCAGTAAGCACAATCCGAAAGATTTTGGTGCATTTCAGAAGACAAAAATGCGTCTACAAAGTCGAAATTGCGTGTTGGCACCACCAGAAACGGCCGCTGTTGATTGCGTGGTTGATTACCGATGCCTACTGATGCCGTCTAGCGATGCCCGTCGAGATAGCGCGCGCGACCGCCCCTCTCCCACCGGCGCCCCTTTTGTTCCTTCGCCTGACTAAAGAAGGGCTGGGCGTTTCCTCTCTGCTTGAGAAGCAAGCGAAGGCAGCCATCACACGCACGGTGCGATGTTATCGCCTTGTTCAGTTCGTTCGGCAGAGATGGCGCGTCGTTTCATCTCTGCTTTAGCCGCGTTCCTCCCCAGCATTAGCGCGCTTTTACTCGCGCGTAGAACATAGGATGCGTAGGCGGTGTTATCGAGTTGGACTTTGTACAGAAAAACGGTGACTGCAAAAACCCGCTAACAGTGCCCATATCATTGCAATAACTCCTCCACCAACGTCGACAACTTAATTTTTTTATGGTTCAAACACCCCCTCCCCACCCCTTTAAGTACCGTATTTACTAGATTCTAACGCGCACCTTTTTTCCGATAAAACGCGCCCAAAAATTGTACGCGTGTTAGAATCGAGTGTGAACGAACGACAACGTTACCATATAGCCGTCGGCATCAAAGCCGTTACCATAAAGACGTTACCATATAGCCGTTGGCATCAAAATGGCCGCCTCCTACGTGCTTCGGGCACTGTCGAACGGTCACCGGCGAAAAACGAACTAGCGACGCAGCGGTCTTTGGCGCGCCTAGTTTCTGTAGTTCCTTTGTCGCCGCACATGATGCGTAGACCGACGATACCGCGCCGGCTTGGCCGTCTTGTGGCCAATCAAAGTCGCTACGTCGCCGATGCAATCTCTGAGACACCCAGTCGCAGCAGCTTTTGGTAGCGTTCACGGGTGGCCGTAACGGGGGAAAAGATGCTTCTGATGACCGCATGCAAAACGGCTCATCATCGCATTTCTCCCTCATATCTGTGCTGAGCCTGAGCCTCTCAGTCGTGCGCGCTGCATGACGTCCGAGATTGCATCGCGGCAATCTCTGAGACCACGCCCCTGCGCAGCACGCATGGCAGCACGCATGGCAGCACGTGGCAGCGAGCCTGAGGGAACTGCGACAGCACGGAGGAACGCAGCACTGCGAGTATATGATGTTACCGCCGCTTGCACACGGATAGGCCCGGCAACGTGTGGGAGTTTTGTCGGGACGCCGGAGTTATGAATCGGCGCGCCAAACGTCTTCGAGACGACGCAGATCAAGTGAAGCGGGAAAGCCACAGCACGGCCATTCGAGGGACTGCAGGGGTCCAAAGTTGATGGTCCATTTATTATGCGAGTGCATTCATTACGCGAGTACGACATTTGTTTTTATGAATGTGAGAAGGTTGATTACTAAGGACTTTCTTTTTTCGAGGGTGCGCATTACAATCGATGTTTCACTTTTTTTTTTTTTTTTTTTTTTGGTCCCGGGAAACGGGTGCGCGTTACTATCAAGGGCGCAGTAGAATCGAGTAAATAGGTAAGTCTTCCGGATTCTGTTTCTCCAAACTTGACAGGTACAGTTTCAGTACTCGCGGTTTCTGAACCCTTCTGACTACCGCTGTGACGCCGCGTGCCGCGCGCAAGATTGAGGCATAAAAGTTTCATTGTTCTACCAGCTCAGGTCAGTTATATTTTTTCGATTTCACTACAACGAAACTTTCGCTTGAACGAAATTTTTCCAGCGCACCATCGATTTCGTTGTAGCGACAGTCGACTGTACTTTGTGTATTACCCCCCTTACCCAATGCCCCCAACGGGGCCTGTAAGGTACTTTGAAATAAATAAAATAAATAAATAAAATGTTTGCCGCTGAGGTTTTCAGCCAAACTAAAATATATTGGGTGCTGAATCCGTAGACACAGCTTCATTTCAGACAGAAACTAGCGAAAAATGATGAACTTGATGCGTTTTTCACAAACTGCCACGCCTCGAACTAGCGTGCCTTGAACTTCCTTGAACGGCCCTGGCGTGCCACAACGCCATCCACTGCCGTGTCTAAACCCGCTCAGTTCCTAAAACCGCTACGAACGGCACCTGCACCGAACAATAATGTTTGCTGCCAGTGGATAACCCGGATGGGATAAAGCCCCTACAGGCGTAATGTTTCAGCGCCTTTTTGGAAGGGGGAGAGCGGGATATGAAGAAGAGGTGGAAAAAGGGAAGTACCAAACATGCACACGTACACCATTCATATGCCGCATCGCGGCTCGCACTGGTGTGCAGCAGCCGCTGTAGGTAAACAAAAACACAGCCACCTGTTAAAAAATGTGCACAGTAAAGTCTGTTTATCGGAATACATAGTCTTGTCTTGCCAGTAGAATTTTGATGTCTGTCATTTTTTCCTAATTTTGTTCAGTGTCCCTTTAAAAAGAATGCAATGCATACGACAATCTATTGGATATTCATATATAACTACACGCACAATAATGTGCAGTACAGTCACAACACATGTGCTTGCCTTCTATTCGCAGGACTTGAATGTGTACTTGGAATTAGACTTAGTGGCTCAGATGAGCTGCTTGCTCTCTCTTGCAATCTTTACAATTTCTTGACAGCTGTACACCAAATTATACCGCACACAGAGCTCCGCTTTAACCAGCAGGGCGCCTAGCTGGTTTCTTTCATCCATCCACAAGTTCCCCATTATACTGTGAACGCGTTGCTGCAGGGAATGGAGTCAACATACTCCATTAGGTTTTGCAAGAGGGGCCACTTCACCTCTTTTAAGAACATCAGCCACAACGAGCTTGATTTCTCATCACATTTTAAAAGTCCAGGTTGAGCATCTTTCAAAAGACAAAGCTCTGAGTTCGTCCCTTTCCTCCTCAAAGTTAATGCCAAAAAGTTTGCTCACATTTATTACCACCAATATGGTAGGTGCACCATATTTGGCAAACCTCTTAAACGTTCTTGAAGTCAAACCACTTTTCAAGGTACGCAAAGGCCCTGTCATAGACATTCACAAAGTCCAGTTTCGCAACTTCTCCACCAGGAAAGATTTCAAGTCCCTGATTAGCCTTGACACAGAAGAACATATCATCCTTTCGATTAATCAGCTGCTTCCTGAGCTTACTCATTACGGCGTACAGTTCTGTCGGCTCAAAGTGACTGTTTTCAAGAGTGAAGATTGTTGAATGTAACACTGCAAGGAACGAGAGCATGGAGTGCATGTAGCACTTTGGAAGCATGACAACCTCAGAAGGTCCATCGGCTTGGTTGCCTATAAAACACCAGATTATTTTTTTGCACTCCTCCTCGCCCTCAGAAAGTATGACTTAATGGGTGTCCAGTTCTTAGTTAATCTGTCTAAGGCTGTAAACAAGCTTAACCAGTGGACCAAAATATGACAAAGAACTTCGCTGTATTCCTGATCACAAAATTTAAAAAAAAAAAACGTTTTCGATTCCTCTAAACACTTCAGAGCTAGAAGAAAATTCTTTGAATAACTTTAGTACAAGAGTTTCAACGTCAAACTTCGAAGACTTCACTGCATGCTTGGCAGTGTTATGCACAACATGGAAAGTGCAATTGGCCTTCAACAAAGTCAGCAGATCTTTCTGCATCTTCTGGAAAACTGAGCTATGTTTCCCATAATTCACAGAAGCATTGTCCACGCTATACACAACAGCTTGCTCTAAAGAAAAGGGCCACCTCCTCCAAACTTGTTGCCAGAAATTCACGGATGCCAGCAGAAGTCTCTTCCGCCTGTTCACAAAAGTCAATGAGAGCGTCAGTTATCCCGGCACTACTCACATCGTAGGAATGCACTGTGATGGGGAAAAGCTTCCTGTTTCCCTTGTCAGAAGCATCTGTGGAGAGAGTGAACGGAAGGTCACAGCCTCCTGGACGAAGTTTTTGAACTATGCAGTCCACTGCACAAGGCGCCAGTACGTCTTTCAAAAGATATTCCATCGTCGTTCTTCTAAGCTGCATTCTGGAAGCAATGTCTGAATCCAGGAAGACTTTCAGTGCCAATTTGCTGTCACAATCCATTGATGGGTAACTGTAGTTGTGCCTGATTCCATGGAATATGGTACCCAGTTCCGCAGCAGTCACGTCATCCTCTGCCCTAGAAATGGCTGGAGCAAAGAACTTTGTGAGTGCAGCCGACTTTTCCGAGGCGAGCCTCTTGTGCTTATGTTTCTGCGTTGACGCATGATGCTTCTCAGCGCTGACGCCATCGAACTTAACCGTGAACGTGCTTGTACTATGGTACACTTTGCCGCTGTGGTGTCATCCATGGGCAGGAGCCAGCTCTCGTACTCTGGTTTAGATCTCCACTCTTTTCGAAACACACATTGAAGTAATTTTCACTGTTTCGCAGGCGGAGAGTACACACTCATGATGCAGGCAAAGGAAGCGCATAGCTTTTATAGGTAAAAGATAGAAAGTGTTTGACCAAAGGCATAAAAGTTTTGGTGTCACAAATGAGCGCTTAATCAGGCGTAAGCCACCACTTTCAGACGACAGTATGATATCGATGAAATCACAGTGCCAGTGGTTTTCTCAGAGCGCGCAACGAAAAGCAAAGATGAAAAGATGGTGTGAGCGCACCTCCTCCCCCCCCTCGAAAGAGCCGCTGACAGACATCCAGAAGGCTCGTGTCAAACTTCTAGAAAAGTCTCAAATCAGCACCTCCTCCTCGGTGCCTGCAGCATTAGTGCCGTGGCGGCCGCCGTCCCCTCTCCTGCTACTGTTGCTAAAGAGGATAATAAGGCAGAGCCGCTAAGCGACACCTAGGGGCGAAAGAGACGACACTTTCCGCTGCCCGGGCGAGCAGACAACGCTTTCCGCCGTTCATGCACTGGATTTTCGCGCTTTTTCTGTCTTCTGCAAGAAAGCGTTACAAACGTTGTCGTACCTTTTCACTATGAAATAAAAAGACCACGTGAGAGGGTAATAACCTGGCGCCACCACTCTGTCACCTGTAGAAAAGGACCAGCAACCACAGAGCAATGGGAACAGACACGAAACGTTAGGCACTGAAAAAAATAGAGGTGCTGCTCGAATGATCACGAGAGAAAGCATGATGCTATGCTGAGAGACACCTCCGCGCTTGGAACCGGCGGGAAGACTCTAGCCATTTCCCCAGCTTTGCCTGTGCTGCATGCTGAAGAAGACACCGTAGGCTGCTAAAACCTGGGCGCAAAAAAATAAAAGTGCGCAGCAATGAGGGAGTCAGTCAGCTAGTCCGGAGATGGTGAAGCTATGTTGTTGAAATGAGAGTCATTCGGTTGGCCAAAGAAGACAAGTTTGATGATGTAGTGCGGTCAATCGATCTGAATGAATCGAATGACGACGCTGTGGGAGCTGCGGTAGTTTTGAAGAGTGTCATGAAAAGTGTTCCCTTCTGTAGTCAGCCCTGAATGTTGCCGACAACAGAAGGGACGACAATGATTAGCGCTGGAGTTTGTGTGAGTGTTTCCTAGAAAAGAGGCATTCAAGTTACGTTCCAAGATTTGAGGACTGGACACATTTAAATAATAATAATAATACAGTGAACTCCCGTTAAAACAAACTCTGTTAAGACGAATTCTCAGATATAACAAACAACATAGGTATGTTTGTTTGGTTTCCCATAGACTTAATGCGAAAGAAATCTTCTTAAGACGAACCAACTCACAGGTAACCTTCTGTTCAGAGGAACTTTCCCAGTGCTGTGGACAGCCGCCCCTAGTTTATTGTAGGGGGCCCCAAGGACTGGGAACATGAGTTCTTTTGTTGTTTCCCCACCAAGGAGAGTACAAAAGAACCAAAGACTAAGTAAGCAGGGCCAGTCAGGTGCCAGCAATAAAACCCTGTTACAGAGTTTTATTGTGGGGGACCCCAAGTGCTAGGGGCACCCTGCCTTCTTGAGCCCTTTTGTTGTCTCTTCACCTGGGGTTCTTTTGTTGCCTCCCCACCTCCTGTTCAGCACCTACAGGGAGAGTACAAGGGAACACAAGGCAAAAGAATCCAAGAAGGCTTACACAGAGACTCTGGGTACTTGGATGAAGTTGCCCCCCCTCCTCCTCCTCCTCCTCCTCCTCCCCCCCCCCCCCCCCCGCCAACCTCCAACTAGTACAGTAGTGGTAAGCAACAGTAGAAAACAAAAAGGAAGGACTGGTGTCCCACAAAGGGGTGAGAAAAAGGGGATGGACATAAAAAAGTGAATGTTGATTTTTATCCACAGCAAAATGTACACATCAGACCTTTTGGCTGATGAGCACCTCCTGGGGCAAGTGCTGGAAAACTGCCCTGAAGAGAGACAGGCCTAGTTCCTAGTCTGGGCAGTAAAGGTGTCCTTGGGGACATGAATGCGTATGTGAGTATGCTCAAGATGCACCACAATGCCTAACACGTTGACTGGCATCACAACTGACATGCTCACTGAAGAAGCGCTTGAAGTGCTTTCGAAGAATATTGTTACACACAAACAAGGCTATGTACAACTGTATTTACAAGCACTGCCGTAACTGTGCACCACAAGAACAGCCCGCGTTAGGTGGTCACTTGGTCGTCTTCTCTGGCCCCACCACGAAACAGCGTGTATTCGCATATGTGCCGTAGCATGACCCCCGGCGGCAGAAGCTCCGTCTCGGAGTGGCTAAAAGGTGTCGTCAGAAGTACAGTGGTAAGGCTTCAGGCATGAGACATGAACGACGTCTCTGGATGAGTTGGGATCGGCCTGCGTGGACGAGATGGGACCAATTTCGTATGTGACAGAAGTCACTTGGCGCAACACGCGGTACGGTCCAGTATATCGGGAAAGGGACTTTTGGGATAGTCCCACACGGCGGCATGGAGTCCAGAAGAGCACAAGTTGACCAGGCAAAAAAAAATAGTTCGCGATGTCAAGCATCGTAGCGACGCTGTTGACTGCCTTGTGACGCCATAAGCCGAACACAGGCAAGCTGGCGAGCGTGATCTGCCCGTGCAATGGCTTCATGGGCATATTCAGTGGTAGCAGTGGCAGACAGAGGGAGCATGGTATCTATAGGTAAAGCGGGTTCCCGTTTGTACAACAGGTAAAACGGTGAAAATCCAGCTGTGTCATGACGAGAGGAGTTGTACGCAAATGTGATGTAAGGAAGCACGACGTCCCAGTCGCGATGATCGTCGGAAACATACATAGCCAGCATGTCTGTAATGGTGCGATATAAGCGCTCGGTGAGACCATTGGTTTGGGGGTGGCACGAAGTGGTCAGTTTATGTTGAGTGGAACAAAAACGGAAGATGTCGGCGATTACCTGGGACAGAAAGTTACGGCCACGGTCAGTGAGTAGCTGTCGCGGAGCACCGTGAAGGAGGATGACGTCACGCAGCAGGGAATCCGCAACATCAGTGGCACAGCTGGTCTGTAGTGCGCGAGGGATCGCATAGCGCGTGGCATAATCTGTCGCCACCGCTACCCACTTGTTTCCGGAGGCTGAGATGGGGAAAGGGCCTAGAAGGTAGAGTCCGACACGAAAGAAGGGTTCTGCAAGGATGTCAATCGACTGAAGGCAACCGGCAGGCGGAAGAGAAGGCCGTTTGCGACGTTGACACGATTTGCAGGCAGCCACGTAACGGCGGACAGAGTGTGCAAGTCCCAGCCAAAAGAAACGGCGACGGACGCGGTCGTACGTGCAGGATACACCAAGGTGTCCGGCAGTCGGTGCGTCATAAAGTTCGTTGAGTATGCTCCGGCGTAGGTGTCTAGGTACGACTACAAGCAGGTCAGGTCCTTCGGGGCGAAAATTACAGCGGTAAAGGATGCCATTCCGGATGAGAAATCGCCTGACGGAGGCATCATTGGGCGATGCTTTTATGTGCTCGATGATCACACGCAAGGAAGGGTCACGATTTTGTTCCTCACCAAGGTTAGCCCAATCGGACACTGACAAGATACAGTGGACTGTGTTTTCATCATCGGCGTCCGGGTTGTCGACAGGATAGCGAGACAAGCAATCTGCATCGCAATGCAAGTGACCAGATTTGTACACAACGGAATATGAGTACTCTTGCAAACGCAGAGCTCAGCACCAGAGTCGTCCTGAAGGATCTTTGAGAGTAGATAACTAACAGAGTGCGTGGTGGTCGGTAACTACGAAAAATGGGTGGCCATACAAATAGGGGCAGAACTTCGCAACCGCCCAAACAAGGGCCAAGCACTCACGCTCTGTGATAGAGTAGTTTCTCTCAGCGGTCAATAGGAGGCGGCTAGCGTAGGCAATGACACGATCTTGGCCACGCTGACGTTGGGCTAATACTGCGCCAAGTCCGTAGCCACTGGCATCAGTGCGGACTTCTGTAGGGGCAGACGGGTCAAAGTGGGATCGGATCGGCGGCGTTAGCAGGCTGATGAGTCGAGAGAATGCGGACGCTTCTTGCTGGCCCCAAGAAAACAAGACATCTTGTCTCAAAAGCTCCGTTAGTGTCTCGGCTATGACCGTAAAATCCTTTACAAAACGGTGAAAGTACGAACACAGCCCGAGAAAGTTGCATACATCCTTGGTGGACTGTGGGACAGGGAAGTTCTTGATGGAGGATATTTTTCCCGGATCTGGTTGCGCGCCGTTGGCGTCAACTAAATGGCCAAGGACCGCGATTTGGCGGCGGCCAAAACGACACTTAGACGAGTTGAGCTGGAGCCCGGCCTGACAAAAAAGGTCCAGGATGGTCGAGAGAGGATCAACGTGCGTTTCGAATGTTGGTGAAAACACAATAACATCGTCTAAGTAGCACAAACATGTGGACCATTTAAAACCTCTCAGGAGGGAGTCCATCATGTGTTCAAAGGTGGCAGGGGCGTTACAAAGGCCGAAAGGCATGACCTTGAATTAATAAAGGCTGTCTTTTCACGGTCCATATCGTCGACAGCAATCTGCCAATACCCGGAACGTAGATCAATTGATGAAAAGTAGCAAGCTCCGTGTACGCAGTCACGAGCGTCATCTATGTGTGGCAACAGGTACATGTCTTTTTTTGTAATTCGTTTAAGGTGCCGATAGTCGACGTAGAATCGCCAAGAACAGTCTTTCTTTCGTACCAAAATGACAGGCAATGCCCATGGACTCGACGACAGCTCGACGATGTAAGGTTCAGTAGATGTTTGGACTCTTGCGGACAGTTCCTTTTTAGCAGCCAGCTGACGACCGTATGGGTTCCCAAACATGTCGCGCAGTTTCTGCTTGAAGCTGTCCCAGCTTGTGATGTCGGCTTCGTGAGTTTCAAACCACGCTCGTGGTGGTCCGTTGAGGAAGAACAGTAAATTTGCAAGCTGGCGAGTGGGATCCCACCTCTTAGTGGTGCTTACACGTTCGTACCGCGTAAGCCAGTCCTCCATGTCTGCACCTTCGCAGCCTGAGATGATGCCGGGATCTCGCGGTGTTGTTACGGTGACGAAGGTTGTCGCAGATGGTGGTGGCGCCGTTTCGTCAGAAGCCATCTTGGGAGCTTCAAGCAAGCAGCCGCTGCGAAGCTCCATGGCAAGCTCAAGGATCGCACACTTCCACCACAATGTTACGGACAAACAGGGCTATGTACAACTGTATTTACAAGCACTGCCGTAACTGTGCACAACAAGAACAGCCTGCGTTAGGTGGTCACTTCGTCATCGTCTTCTCTGGCCCCACCACGAAACAGCTTGTATTCGCGTATGTGCCGTAGCAATATGGGAGGTAGCTTGCGCCTAAGTTCTCCAATGAACAAACAGCCTTTCGCAGCAGCATGGAGATACTGGAGGATACTTAAAGTCATTAGACAAAATGTTATTTATGGCTGCTTGCCAGTGCTTGAAGACAGTTTTAAAGTTGGGTAAACATATGGTTTCATTTGTAATTTTTTCCGGATTGCAAGTCTACTTGATTGACTTTTTGAAGTAAGATGTTTGGATCCACCTGGGCAAGTGGCCAATCCATTCTTGGAGGCACTTCTGATAGGACGAACTTCTGATAAGACAAATTGTCATCGTCCCCTCGAGTTCGTCTTAAAGGGAGTCTACTGTATCTGGGGTTTAACGTCCCGAAACCACGATATGATTATGAGGCACACCGTAGTGGAGGGCTCTGGAAATTTAAACCACCGGGGGTTCTTTAACGTGCACCTAATTCTAAGTACACAGGCCTCAACATTTTCGCCTTCATCGAAAATGCAGCCGCCGCGGCTGGGATTTTATCCTGCGACCTTCGGGTCAGGAGACAAGTGCCGGAACCACTAGGCCACCGTGGTGCAGCCTGGACACGTTTGGTGAATACTCAAGATTTTAGGTGTTCTTGAATAGCTTGTAATGCATGAGATTGCATTTGTAGCCCAATTTGTTGTTTGTTCCCGCTGCTGTAAACACCCATGCAAGATATTTATTTATGAAAATTTACTTTCACCAACAAACATTTATCATCGTTATTGCTGGACTGACGCTTATACCCCACCCAGAAAAAAAAATATCGGGATACAATGAACAAAAGCCGGGCAATAACAAAGCCGGCCAATGAGCAAAGACCGGCCAATCTAAGGTGCAGACCGGCAACCAGCCTTTTGTCTTAAAAACCAGCCCGGCTGGTCCTAAACCAGGCAGGTGGCAACCCTACTGGTGTGGTGGCACCGACTAAGAAAACTGCTCGCAACAACGTCGACAGGTCAATGTCTTACAAGTGACTTGCATAGATGCCACTGTCGCGCAGTATCTCGAATTGCAAGAAACATCCAACTGCATCTGCAAGAACACATTACACTTTCATGTTATATTGATTCCTATGACAGAGGGATCAGCCCCATTTTCTTTTTTACTATGCCACAGCCCACCATGGTGGCGCTCTCTAGCTATTGTGAAAAGGTCTATAAAAACGCTGTAGCCTCCCCTGAACGCAAGGACATTCAGCACAAAGTGTTGAACACAGGAAGTGTTTAAAATATATATTAACTTACTCCCAAAGGGTGCCTGAGTGCTTATTCTCACGATCACTGCCAATTACCAGTGTGTCTGACACATTAGGATGACGTGCAATGAGTGGCTCCCAGAGCATAAGCATAGCACTGGGCAAACCGCCACGCCATCCTTTTGCATTCTTCTTGCCAGTGTCTGGCAAACAGAAGAGAGCTGCAAGACAACAAAAGGTCACAAGAAGCCAGCGTTCCTGTCGTCGACCTGCGCCTACGCGGATCTTCAGTCTCGGCATCAAAATCACTGTTCAGAGGCACACCCACGTCAAAATAGTGGTGGTTGCGATGCAAACACACGTCTAAGTGTTGTTCCTGCGTTCTACAGGTGTTCTTCCTAGACAGGCCAGGGTACCTTCCGACAGTGACTACTGCAGCAAGAGTCATTTCATCGTTCATGAGTCAACTTGGAATGTTGTGTGCCGGATAATCTGTCACATCATATCTACCATTCCCAGCGTTCTTGTTGTCGACCTGCACCTGCGCGGATCTTCAGTCCCGACATCAAAGTCACTGTCCGGAGGCGCACCCGCATCTAAGCAGTGGTGGTTGCGGTGCGAACACACGTCTAATTGTTCCTGTGTTCTACAGGTCAGTTGGTTTTACCCACGTCTTAGTAATACGTTTTGTCTTATACCACAACCACTGCTGCTGCTGCTCGAATCTATTGCTCTTTGCCTTGTTCACGCACTGTGTATTCACTGCTTTTCAACAAGTTTCCTGCTTGTGGCTTCACGATGCCTACAAATGCCGAACTAGCTAAAAGAATCGAAGACTTGGAGGCAAAATTTGACAGCTTGTTGTTTGACAGCTTGTTGGCAGAATTGTAGCTGATGTTGAAATGAAGGTTCAAGAAACAAGATTTGATCTCGGTGCTTTCAATTCACAAGTTAAGGGCATGGATGCTAGCCCCCAAATGCTTAATGGCATTGTAGAGGCAGCCCGTACTCAACAAGAGCTTTCTTCTGCTAACAAAGCTTTGAAAAATGAGAACGAGGCTCTAAAGAAGAAGGTGGCTGACCTGGAGCAGTACACTCGGCTAAACAACGGCGAGATCAAGGGCGTGCCCACCACCCAAGGGGAGTGTTGCCATAATGCAGTCAATTGGAAACAAAATCGATTGTCCTGTATCAAACACTGGTCTTGACGTTGTTCACAGAGTTCCAGCAAAGTCTGGACAACAGAATATTGTGGCCTGCTTCTGTTCACGTGAGAAAAAGAATGAGTTTGTTAGGAAAGCATGCAAAGCCCGCTTGAACTCACGTGCTCTTGGATTTTCCAGAGAGGGAACCCAGGCTGTCTTTATTAATGATCATCTCTCGCCGCACAATAAGAAGCTCTTTGCTAAAGCCCTTGCACTCAAAAAAGATATACAGTGGGTGTTTCCTTGGACTGATAATTGTGAGATTAAAGCAAGGAAATCTACTGACAGCAGGGTGTTCCACATAAAATCGGAGTCTGACCTGTCTATTTTCTCCTAGATAAACTATTATTTTAGTGATTGCAGCATCTGTCCTATCACGCGATGGCGTATGTCTCACCGTCTGAACTCGCTTCACGGCTGTCTCAACCATGTAGGGCGTTTATTCATTTTAATGCTCAAAGTATCAGAAAAAATTATAATATCAACACATTGTTGGCTTCCATTGGTCACCAATTCCCTATCATCTGTATCAGTGAAACGCGGCTATGTGAAAGTGAAAGACCTATTCAAGTTTCCTTCCTATTCCTCTAAATACTGCCACCGAAGCGATGACGCCTATGGTGGAGCAGCTGTTTTTGTATCATCATGCCTTCAATATCATAGGCGACAGGATTTGGCACTAAATATTGCGAAATGCGAATCCGTGTGGATTGAACTTCATGAACCACACTTTTCACAAGAAAGTAAGAATTTAGTTGTTGCTTGCATCTATCGCTCGCCGTCGTCATCTGTCGTGGAATTCTGCTTTGCCTTAGATGATGTTTTGAAAACTCTGTCGCTAGAAGGGAAACGGGTAATTATTTTGGGTGATATGAATATCAATCTTCTTGATGGTACTAACACAAAGGTTTCTCAATACAGTTAAACCTGCTTATAACGAACCTCCATATAACGAATTCCTGGATATAACGAAGTTATTTTATTCCCCGCCGTTACTCCATAGAAGTACATGTATTTGAAACCTCTATGTAACGAAGTGGCAGCGGGAGAACCCCTCGAAATAACGAATTTTCTCCACCGACAGCCTGAAATTTTGCCCCAAATTTTGTCACTTTTGCGTGAGCAAGAACCAGAAGCACCTCCTCCGCCGCAACGGAATGCGAAGCGGCGGTGTCGCGCTTGGCACGCTCAAGTACACAGCAACTGCGAGGCGAGAGCACGTGTGCGTGCGTGCGAGCGTGCGTGTGGAGGGCCTGCATCCCTCGACCCCGCGATCATCCCGCCGCGGGCGTGTCCTTTCCCCCTCACTTCAAACCTGCTCCCGCCGCTTTCCGCAGCTGGCCTAGACTGCCAAGCCACCACCCTCCTTTTCCAGTTAATGTTACCAAGTCGCGCCGGTTTAAGAGAGAAAGAAAAAAAAGAAAGAGCTTTTTTTTTTTTTTCAGCGTGCTAGCAGCGCGACTCTTTGGTTGCTGCGCGAGTCTGCACTTCGCTAACCTGACAGGAGGTGAGAGCGCTTGTTAGGCCTAGCTTGCGGGGTCACGGGCGGCAGCGTGCCTCAAGGGAAGTTTGCCTTTGACAACACAGGGATCGGGTGCACAGGGAATCGCGGGGTGATTCAAGGGCAGTGCGCGTGAAATCGTAAAAAAAAAAAAGAACTGGAGACAAACAGCGGTAAACTGGAGGACACGGGCGCGCGTTCCGTGCGTAGTGTTTGCGGCTGACAAGCGGCCGTAGTAGCATTCTCCCTCGCCTTGGAAATCCTATCCTCAGAGGGCGCACACGCGACGCATTGCTGCCGCGGCCGTTTTTTTCTTCCCTCCGCTCATTGTTAATTCGTTCCGCGCTCCTTCCTCCTCCACGGTGATCCGCTGCGCTTTTTTCGGGCGGCGCACTTCCTTTGTGAAGCCTGCTCCCTACCTCGACTGTCCGCGATTTCCGGGCGGCCGCATTATAACCGGTCCTTCATATCGGGAACGGGGGGGGGGGTGAGGGGGTGCACATTAAGCGGTATGCGGGGGGTCAGAAAAAACCGGGGGGGGGGGGAGGGGGGGTTAGAAAAAACCGCATTATTGCCGGTCCTGTACTATAAGCGGTCGCATAAGTGTTCTCGGCTGTAAATGTTTTCTCACCCAAAATAATTGTTTTGGGTCAGCTCTGCCGTCTGTAACCGTTTTGCTTACTTAAGCGTTTATTTTTCGAATTTTCGTGCCGAACCTGCATATAACGAAATCCTCTTTATAACGAAGTTTTCCGGGAATTTCTCAATTTCGTTATATCCAGGTTTAACTGTATATTACCTGCTTCAGTGGGTATGGCTATGAGTGCCTCATAAATGCGCCCACTCATGTTTCACTTCATAGCAATGGTACTATCATAGATCACATTTTGTCTAACCTTATTACTCCCCCTGAAGCTGCTGTTATCGAGGTGCCTGTAACAGACCATTATCCTATTTTTGCATGCATAACCATTTCAAGTAATAAGGAAGTAAGTGGCTGCTTCAAGAATGACCTAAATATTGCATCATTCATTACCATCATTGAGCAGTGTGACTGGTCGTCAGTGAAGAAGTGCAACAATGCAGAAATGACCTATCAGCAGTTTTCCTCTATTATTTCAAATGCATTTACGAGCGCTTCAACATTAGTACCAGGCCAAAAAATGTACCTTGTCCCAATTAATCCGTGGTTGGCACCTAACACGTTAAAACGTCTGCGGAAAAAGGATAACCTATACAAAAAGATGAAAAAGTCTCCGTTCAACGTTAATCTTCAGAGGCACTACAGTTAAACCTGCTTATAACGAACCTCCATATAACGAATTCCTGGATATAATGAAGTTTTTCTATTCCCTGCCGTTACTCCATAGAAGTACATGTATTTGAAACCTCTACGTAACGAAGTGGCAGCGGGAGAACCCCTCGAAATAACGAATTTTCTCCGCCGACAGCCCGAGATTTTGCCCCAAATTTTGTCACTTTTGCGCGAGCAACAACCGGAAGCACCTCCTCCGCCGCAACGGAATGCGAAGCGGCGGTGTCGCGCTTGGCGCGCTCAAAGACACGGCGACTGCGAGGCGAGAGCGAGTGCACGTGTGCGTGCGTGCGTGAGGAGGGCCTGCATCCCTCGAACCGGCGATCATCCCGCCGCGGGCGTTTCCTTTCGCCCTCACTTCAAACCTGCTCCCGCCGCTTTCTGCAGCTGGCCTAGCCTGCCAAGCCGCCACCCTCCTTTTCCAGTTGATGTTACCGAGTCGCGCCGGTTTAAGAGAGAAAGAAAAAAACGAGCTTTTTTTTTTTTTTTTCAACACGCTAGCAGCGCGACTCATTGGTTGTTGCACGAGTCTGCACTTCGCTAACCTGACAGTAGGTGAGAGCGCTTGTTAGGCCTAGCTCGCGGGGTCACGGGCGGCGCGCCTCAAGGGAAGTTTGCCCTTGACAACACAGGGATCGGGTGCACAGGAAATCGCGGGGTGATTCAAGGGCAGCGCGCGTGAAATGGTAAAAAAAAAAAAAAAAAAAAAAAAAAAAAAACGAGACAAACAGCCGTAAACTGGACGACAGGGGCGCGCATTCCGTGCGTAGTGTTCGCGGCTGACAAACGGCCGTAGTAGCATTCTCCGTCGCCTTGGAAATCCTATCCTCAGAGGGCGCACACGCGATGCGTTGCTGCCGCGGCCTTTTTTTCTTGTCTCCGCTCATTGTTAATTCGTTCCGCGCTCCTTCCTCCTCCACGGTGATTCGCTGCGCTTTTTTCGGGCTGTGCACTCCCTTTGTGAAGCCTGCCCCCTACCTCGATTGTCCGCGATTTCCGGGCAGCCGCATTATAACCGGTCCTTCATATTGGGAAGGGGGGGTGAGGGGCTGCACATTAAGCGGTATGCGGGGGGTCAGAAAAAACCGAAAGGGGCGGGGAGGTTAGAAAAAACCGCATTATTGCCGGTCCTGTACTATAAGCGGTCACATAAGTGTTCTCAGCTGTAAATGTTTTCTCGCCCAAAATAATTGTTTTGGGTAAGCTCTGACGTCTGTAACCGTTTTGCTTACTTAAGCGTTTATTTTTTGAATTTTCGTGCCGAACCTGCATATAACGAAATCCTCTTTATAACGAAGTTTTCCGGGAATTTCTCAATTTCGTTATATTCAGGTTTAACTGTATAAATAATACTCAAACACATTGGGAAAGTTGCTTAGAGCTGCTAAACTGAAATACTTCGAAGAGAAAATAAAGCAAACCGGAAATGATGTCAAGCAAGATTGGAAAACTCAAACACATTCAGAAAGTTGCTTACAGCTCCTAAATTGAAGTACTTCGAAGATAAAATAAAGCAAGCCGGAAATGACGTAAAGCAAGATTGGAAAACTGTAAATTCTTTTCTTGGCAGGACCACCACTCATTCGGAAATAACCCTGATTCATTCAGAAAATCGCGTGATCGAAAACTCATTTGATATCGTGAATTCTTTCAATGACTGATTCAGCATTGATGTGCCTCAGTCTACAGTACCCCTCGACTACACGTGTTCACGATTACCACATTCACTTTTTCTTTATCCGACATCACCCGAGGAAGTGTTCACCGTTATCAATAGTATTAGGAATACATGCACTGGTCTTGATAAGGTATTTGCTACCAACATGAAAGTGATGGCCCATTTAATCTGTGATGCACTATGTCATATTGTGAATCATGTGTTCGAAATTGGGTTCTTCCTAACTGCCCTGAAAAAAGCAAAAATTATTCCCGTCTTTAAAAAAGGCGACAAGCATTTGATCTCTAATTACCGACCCATAGCAATTCTTTCATTTTTCAGTAAAGTCATAGAAAAGCTATTTGCGAGACGTTTGAGAAATTACCTAGACAAGTGTCACATTCTTTCTAGTAAACAGCTTGGTTTCAGGTTGGGATACTCAACCGAACTAGCTCTTATATCGCTAACAGATGAAATTAAATCGGCTATTGACAGTGGTAATGTTGTTGGTGGCGTTTTCTTTGACCTTTCAAAAGCATTTGATTCTATTTCACACGACATTTTATTTCAGAAACTGGAGTCGACTGGTGTATCCGGTGTCCCATTAGAGCTGATTCGTAATTACCTGCGTGATGGCGAACAGTTGGCATATGTGACTGGTACCTATTCCAACCCAAGAACCATCAACATTGGTGTTCCACAGGGATAATTTTGGGCCCGCTTTTATTTTTAATTTATATAAATGACCTTTCTCAAAGTCTAGCACATTTGTCCTGTATACTCTACAGATAAAGAGGTTGACTCGATGTTATTTAAAGGGTCCCTGAAACGTTTTTTCGACATTGCGTCACTGCTTAGGCAACACAATTATGAAATCATTCACACCGTAAATAAAGCGAAGCACCATGCGCTAAGGCAGCTATGGTCTTATTTCTGTCGCCTTCTTCCTTACCACTGCTGTTCCTCCTCAACTCGATCTGCTGCGGAGTGCGCGCTAGCGACGACAGCGCCTCCCGCGTCAGCCGCTTTGCCGAGCCCTCCGTACTGACATAGCGCCCCGATATCCTCACTGAGGTCGCCCGCCTCGGCAGTGCTAGCCTCTGTAATAAAGCGCCGGCGACTCGTGTGTACGCCGCCAGATGCCGCGACGATACCGTTGGCTGAAACGAAGGAGTACGTTGTAGAAGCACGTTGTTCGCAGCTAGGTTTTGAAAATTACGTGCACGTCACTGGTTCGGGGACAATCAGCGACCTCTCATTCGATCGGTCCATGGTGGGGGCATTTGAAAACGCCTTTTGGCGAGCCGCTGGGATCTTTTGCGATGCACGTATTGAAAACCTTATTGTAAATTCCACACTTTACGCACAGCGCTGAAATCTGCCCTCAAATGATCCTAATGACTCGCTCTACTTGATCACCATGTTTGCACAAAATCGTCAAGACCGTTTCACAGTCCCTTTAAATTGAATACCGACTTGATAAACATTAGATGGTTCGACAAGAATAAATTAACTATAAATGCTAAAAAATCAAACTTCATTGTATTTTCGTCACGTAACAGAATTATACCTAAGAATCCTTCTGTCTATGTAGGAGATACTAAAATTCACGCTACTTGTGGCACAATGTTCCTCAGGGTCGAACTCGATGAACATCTGAAGTTCAGTAATTCTCATGTGCTACTGCTTACACGGAAAGCAGCATATGCCATTGGAATTTTTCTAAAGGTACTCCCTTTCTTTCGATTCGAAGTTCTGTTATCACTCTACTGCGCTTTCTTTCACAGAAACAATCTATTGCATTTCATCATGGGGAAATACGTATGCCACTCACTTATCAGCCATCCAACATCTTCAGAACCAAGCATTGAAAATAATAACATTCAGCAGCTTTATGTTAAATGCGTCATCTTTACTTTGTTCACATGGAATTTTATCAGTCCAGAGCCTGAACAAATATTTTCTTGGCATTCTTATTTATAAATACGTAAATGGAAAGCTTCCCATTCCTTTACTAAACTCAAGCCAGTTTCCTCAGATGTCATCGACTCGTTTTGCAAAAGCTAACAGCTTTCTCTTACCCAAACCCAGGACTAATTATGGCAAGTTTACCACAAAATTTTCCTCTGTATCCTTGTGGAATTTCTTGCCTAGGGATATGAAGAATGGATCCCTCGATATGTTTAAAAAAGCCCTGCGTCTTTACCTATTATATTCATAAAGCTTTATGTTGTCCATAGTTATGGTTGTTGCATTTTAATGTATATGGTTTTTTTTTTGTGCTAATCTGTACATTTTGCACAACTTAAGTTTGTTGTTTCATGCGTATATACAAATTTTGTATAAGTTATTTCTATTTGTACCACTCTATACCTCAGTGTTGTTGCTCTGACGCATGATTTTATAGGAGGTCTCACTCACAGTCTTGTGACTTTGAGACCTCCTTCTGTATCTGCAAAACATGCAATGTACCAAGTATTTCTGATAACAAATAAATAAATCAATCAATCAATCAAAATCAATTAACTCGGTGCTCCAAAACCAAAAATCATTCGCACAAATAAGGCGATAGTATATTAAATTATCTACAGAAAATATGTGAATCTTTAAGTGCATGTCATGATTCCTGTTGCAACAAGAAACATTTGCACCAAATGCCAAGTAAACTAATTGTTGAGCCACAATTTTGATGTCTCAAGCCCTTTAACTGCGTATCAGACAAATATCTCGAATACATTAATTGCTTCCACAAATTTCAAGACAGTATCAAGGATATGCATAAGAACAATAGATAACTTCAGTGAGAAAGAAAATGCGGACTTGTAAAGGCAAAGCACAGGTTAGCTACAATTAGACTAGAAACATATCTTATGCTAGCAGCACAACACTGCATGCAAAGAAGGTTTGTTACCTTGTAGTCTTAAGAGCCTTCAATTCTTCTGGCTTGCTGACACTTTCTCTGCCAGTATCATCTGCGATGCAGGTCTCTTCATCACAAACTTGATGAGCCACACATGTTGCAAGTCCTTGTGGTATACATTCTTCTCCAGAGTCACTTCTTTCCTCTGGAAGCTGCGGCAACACTACAACCACATTTGGGCTTGGGGCACATGGTTCTACAGCATCGGAAAATGTGTAGAGTGCAATATCCGAAGGCAAATTGGGCTTGAAGGACAATTCTTGTTCAGAGCTGCATACAAATGATATGGGTAACGAAGTGTAAGTAAATTATTACCCATAAAACAAAGACTGAAACCTTCATCAAAGTAACACAAAAGCTAAAGAGCTATGCAATTCTTTTTTTTTGTTTGTGGATGCCGTAGCAGCACCTACACATTATAAACAGGCTGTAACGATGACAAAATAGTTACTAAACTATGTATAAGCAAATTTCTTTTAATTAAGCACATAAGTTAGCATGCCAAATAAGCAATAATCAAGCTTTGCCAGAATGCTTTCCATTGTGAAAAAAAAAAGATATTGGCGAACTTAAAGGGACCGCCCTCACGAAGGATTTTGGTATCATAAACGTAAGTGTGGAGCACAGGCCTCATAACCTGTAATAAGTATCAAAACTGCTGCCCATTACTCTCAAAAAGCCCTCCTCTATGCTGAAAAGCAAGGATCACATGCACAAATGCCCCCGTCAGATACAGTACCTACAACGTCACAAAATGTGGAACATAACTTAAAAAAGATTATTTTACGCTGAGCATGCAAAATGCCACTGCGATTGCACCACACAGAAAAAAAAAATAACAAGGGCAAGTTGTGACAAAAGCATCACAGACATAAGCATGCATCATAGAAATAAGCATCACAAAGGACTTAAGTTTCTGTATGGGAAAAGGCAAGGAATTCCAGCTGCAGACACTACACAATCTACAGGAAGAAACAGTACAAAACTTGTCTCCTGGCACCATGCAAACCCCCCCTCCCCCCCCCCATTATATTTCAATTTCTCCTACTTCCCATAATAAGAAACCAATAAAGAAGTGTTTGCAATAAAATGCCCTTGACGTAGAGCATCACAAATTCCAGCATAAAAATATTTAGGGTCCATTTAATGCCACAAGGTTGCATAGTTCACCATGAGGTATGCCATAGTGGAGGATTGATTACAGGTTAATTTATACACCCTGGTGTACATTAACATGTCATCGACATTTAAATATGGCCAGTGCAGGCAGGAACCATAACCATTATTTCATGCTCAGTAGCCAAATGCCCCAGCCATTAAAAAAGTAGAAAACTCTCTTTACTGGGCATATTTGTGCCAGAAAAACAAGCAACACTCAATACACAATGACAGCACTAAGCCTTACCATAAAAATTTTTTTCATGTGTTAAATGCTTTAATTATTTATAACAATTCATAGTACAGTACTCAGCCACTGATATATGACACTTGAAGTCCATGGCCTACACTTGCAGTTGTGATCCTGGTGAATGCAACTTATATGTGTGACAATGAAATGTGTCACAATAACCGTTTCCATTAGACCTAAAGTGACACAGCCGCAAAGTCACCTATCCGGTTTACACTAATCAGGTTTTTGTTACATCTATTCTCAGTCTTGCTTTCTGAATGTCTTCTTTTGACTTTTCATTTCTTCATTAAAAATCTTTATTTCTATATTATAATGTTAGCTGTCAAATATGCCAAATTAGATATGTGGAAACTTGAAGGACAAATTAAGGTTCCAGGAAAGCAATAAATTGACATCCATATGTTTGTAGCATAAAGCTACAAAAAAAAAATTCATGCATCTCCACAACGTGAACCATGACGAGTGGGCGAAGCACTGGGGATCGTTTGGTGTTACCGTAAATCACCCGCGACATTGCCCACTCATGCATGTAAATGAGTGACAACGCGTGTGTATATTTACACAGGTTTTGTCATTTATGCTCCTAGTCTTTATGAGGTTCCTGCGCTCCCACGTCGCAGATCATGCCGAGTTCCGGATTACCTTTAGTTAACGCACCCATTGTGAATCCTTATGGTTCAACTACGCATAAGAGAAATCTTCCACCGGCACTACACTGCAGGTCAAGATCCAGTGCTATATATAAGGGGTGGCTGGTGAACGGATGTGCAGTGTGAGCAGTCGGTTTTTTTCAATCAAGAAACTCGCTAGCAGACGCTGCCTGCATCAGCGTTGTCTCTCGCGGGCGAGGGCGCATTCTCGTTCCTTGCGAGCTGGTAAAGTGTTCATTGCAGAAACAGCGTTTCCATAGTCAATGCGCACCGTTCACACTCTCTCACGACAGCAGATGACACTGTCTGAGTGCACTGCCTCTGGGATCGGCACACACATGCGCACACACCATCTGACTGCACTGCCTCCAGGATGGGTCCACACCCACAAGCTAGGGGCACCGCCAGCGCCACTAGCGGTCTCCGCTCAAAGCGGACGCACACATCTGTGCACCGCAGCGCCCCAGCGGACTCCATGCAAACCAGAGCACGGCGAAGACAAGGGACAGCGGGCAAGGCTCGGCGCTAAGGTTCTTCACCCGTAAAACCCCACACAAGTTTCTCGGGAAAAAAACTTCACGTTAGAGAAAAAAATGTGTCCTGGTATACAATTTTGCTTGCACTGTGAAGCTTTCTTTCTCAGAAACTCATATGGATTTTCTTTCCAGCTTCTCCTGCACTCCTCCTCAACCTCCTAAAACACCTCAGGAGCCTAGACAACCTCAGCTCAACATAAGCATTCACTATTTTTTTGGCCTATAGTGATGTCACCCCGTCATGGGTACGCCTCACCACGGTGGTCTAGTGGCTACGGTACTCGGCTGCTGATCCGATGGTCGCGGGATTGAATCCCAGCCACGGCAGCTGCATTTCGATGGAGGTGAAGTAGGCCCGTGTTCTGTGCAATGCCAGTGCACATTAAAGAACCAGAGACCTCTACTACGGCGCCTCTCATAATCAAATCAACCATCACAGGTACATTGCAACTCTCTGAACGGCTCATAACAAAATTAATGTGGCAAGGGGTGCATTTCATTCGCAATGTAGGGTGTGCCATCACCTACCCTGTTAGTTGTTGTTCTTCTATTAAATATTGGGGGTTTTATGAGCCAATAGTTAGCGCGTGCCAGAAGACATCAAAACAACATGACTTAGCCTGCAGCTCCGCTGGGCTGTTGTTTCTGCCCCTCGACCATCCCATGATACTTTATGCTCGTGCATGCTTACTTAATAAGCCCATGTTCACTACAATTCAGATTGCCCCTAAAGCTGCTAGTCTTACTTCCTACATTACACCATGCATTGCTATTGCATTCACTGCTTCGGCATTCTGGCGAAACTGACTTTTTGCTCGTGTTCATGCTCAGCTAGCTGACCCTAATAGGCAGCAGAACATGATTACTTGCGTCCTACGGAAACACCGAAATAGAATAAACAAACTTGAGGAACTCCAAGTCACAGACAGTTAGCATTAAAGAACGTGCCACTAAAAAGTTCCGTTTAAAACATGTCTTAATTCATATTCAAGCACATAAGTGTTCTACATAAATGCACCTTTTTACGTAAGTATTCGTAATAAGCCCAAAACTACCTCTGTTTTGTAATTATGGCCTGTTTGCAAGAGTCTCTCCACATTTGTGTAACAATGTCCCACTTTTTTTTAGCTTCAGAATGCATGTTGTAAAAGCCCCGAGTTGTACCACAAAAAGTGTCTTCTCAAAGAAAATAATGCAACATGTTTTCTCATATAGAATATGTTCCAGGGTCTGTGGGCACTTGTTTATGAGAGTTTAAGAAAAATTAAAAATGAGGTTTTTTTAAATATTCATTTTACATAAAGGTCACTTTTTCCAAACTGAAAATTTGAAGTTAATAATAAAAGCACATACTTGTGCTACGGCAATCATTCTGGGAGGGACTGTTCATCACATTATGAGCTCACAGCCCACAAAGCTTTAATATGCTAGATGCATTTCATTAGCAGGAAAAAAAAATTCATAAATACAGTACCTATTGAAAAATGTCGCATGTTTGGAATTTTTTAAAATATGCTTTTTTCTCCAGCACGTTAAAAATGAACTAGTTTACTCTTCATTACACATATATATAGCAAAAAAAATTGTTTTCCTGCGACATATCACAATTTATAGTGCTGCGAATTCGCAAAAATGAGCAGTGCATGAAAATGGCGGCTCAGACAGAGCACTTCAGGTAGAAGACGGTTATCAAGCTCAGAGAACCTAGTAATGTTATTCTTTACAAAAGTTTCAATGTCAAAGCCATCTATATGTACAATACTACATAAAAGCCAATACATCACAACTGATAACTTGAGTTGAAAGAGATGATGAAGACAATGAATATTTAAACTGCAATATAGTGGCGTTGCATTGGTTAAGAAATTGGGCGCTGGACCATGGCAAGGGAGATGTGAAATACAGAAATACGTCGTGAGTGGAGTGCGCAGGGCGCGAGGCTGTTGTCATGCATGCTCTCTGCTTCCCTGTACTCTGGTATCGAGTATTCAGATTGCCCTTTGCCCCACAACTGCGAATGGGAAAGGCGCTGCTCCGCAACGGGGGCCACTTTGTCCCGCAGCATGCAACTCGAAAAAATGCCTTCACAAAAACTGACCACTGGCTTCAGGAAAAGTTTTCATTTATAGGCTCAAGTCTTCTTCTGCCGTAAAATGGCAAGTTGGACCAGTTGGTTTGGATTCATGTTAAAGATATTTACAGCGCAATGTAAGACAAGGATGAAAGGCGAAGGGAAACGACAACACAACCCTGAAAGTGCCGTGTTGCCGTTTCCCCTCGCTTTTCATCCTTGCCTTATGTTGCACTGTAAATCTTTCACATGAATTCCTCTGCCACACTGAAAGTATATTATATCGAAATCGTGGATGAAAATGCTTCATTGTATGGAGGTAAAAAAGACATGGCCTTCTATGGACACCATGTAGTTCAGTATATCCGGAATCTTCTTGTATTGAAGTTCATCATATTGAGGTTTAACTGTACAACCATCTATTCAAAACTTTTTAAAATAGACACTGCATACAGAAATAATGACAACATTGCATTTTTGGCACGACTTATTCTTTAATATTTTGGTTCAATACCCAATTAATGGCTATGGTGTTTTGTTACTAAGCACAAGGGTGCAGTCCGATTCCTAGCAGTAGTGGCCAAAGCTCTATGGGGGCAAAACCAAAGTGCCTAGATTAGGTGCATGTTAAAAGCCGATTCTGGTGATTTTTTGAACATGTCAAGGTAACTGTGATTCTATGTTTCCAAGGCGTTCCTGTTCTTATGGTAATTGTGATTCCATGTTGCGATTCTATGGTGACTGATATAGTAATTCAATTACCATAGAATCGCAACATACGTAATTCTATGGGTTTGACAATGCACTGCATTTGACTCAGGGACTCCCCACTTTTATCACTGCAACAAGGGTATTTGGGCACTTGAGGACTTTAACTTCACTTGTCATGACACCTGGCGTTATCTTAGCGGCCCATTTCACCATGCAAGACGAGAGGTGGCGAACATTTGAATTATGTTTTGTTACTTTTCTTCTGTGCTTTGTGACCCATCCGTGAAAAGGTTGGCCAACCCATGCCTGCTGACTGTGTTGTGTCTCAAAAGTTGTGAACACTGACGCACACACATCAAGTTGCATTTCGGGTCCATTTTTCTGTGGTCGTACCCACCTTCAATCTTTTGCACTTGCACGATGGTATCTACATTTCGGTACAGTTAACAAAAGCTGCTGTGATCTCAGGTGCTTCGCTAGCAACTTCACTCTGTTCGATATTAGGGTGAGTGAATGCCATAGAAGCCATGGTCAAGCATGTGGTTGACAATTAAAACCAGGCTACACTGCCGCAGTATTTCATAAAAAGCAATAAATACTTTGTTTCAAGCCTCAAATGAGTATTCACAGCATGACAAATGGTTCATTGATCAATTTTACATGAGTTTGATGCATTTTTAGGGATTTCATACATTGAATTTTCTCTACAATGAACTATTCGATGATCCCTGCACTGTTCGATACATTGAGGTTCAAATGTATGTTGTTAAGATCGGCGTAGGCCCCCCCATAAATGTGGTGGAGGGAGGCTACCAGCAGTAACCTGCGTATTCACTTTTCGGTGAAAAAAAACCATGGGGAACACGCGCTGCCTGCGTTCCCATGGACGGACATCACTGCACCGTGGTCTTGGACAATCGCATTGTTTGGATGCTGACGCGATGGCCATGTTCGCTGCTTGCTTCGAGCTTCAAAGCAGCCCGCGTGGAACACTAGTGCAGTGACGCCCGCGTAAAGCTCCCGGAATCCATGGACCGTCACTGTCTCGTGCGGCGTGTTTGCGCGTTTGTGCCGCCTTTGTGGCAAGAACTTCTCGGCCGCACCAACGCAGCGGGAGTGGCACCGCAGCGCACTGGACACTGAGGACTGCTGCCAGCAGTGGCTCTACGGCTGCCCCATTAGGAGAAGGTGCCGGCGTGTTGTCAAAAAGGACGGGGCCGGGAAGAGTGCATTTATTTGTGCTGTTGTTATTTTCAGCAAGCCTCTTCGCCGGACCGTACCTTTTATTCCGTCTCCGGGAATCATCATCTGCTGCCACTCGGGTCCCATCACCCCTTGCCGCAGAGATGCAGCGAAGGCGGGGCATGACCTCCTTCCTTCGAGGGCGGAGATGTTGTTGTTATGTTGTTATGTGGGGTTTAACGTCCCAAAACCAGCTCTGATTATGAGAGACGCCGTAGTGGAGGGCTCCGGAAATTTTGACCACCTGGGGTTCTTTAACGTGCACTGACATCGCACAGCACACGGGCCTCAACATTTCGCCTCCATCGAAATGCAGCCGCCGCGGCCGGGATTCGATCCCGCGACCCTCGGATCAGCAGCCGAGTACCTTAGCCACTAGACCACCGTGGCGGGGCTTCGAGGGCGGAGATGACATCTTGATTGGATGCCTTTGTGTATAGTATTGTATACATCATAGACTGCTTATAACGTAAGTCGCCGGAGTCGCGAATACCCGCACTATAAGTGATACCGCACTATAACCAAAACAACATATTTCAAAGTCTACACGTGTGTAAAAACTGTCGAACAGGTAACGGCGCATGTTAGACATTCGAAGCGCGCGACCAGGCTGCTTTCAGCCGCTTAAAAAAAGAAAAGAAAAAAAAACTGATATTTCAAAGATTTAAGTCCGCGGCCGTGCTGTGCCAAAAAAGATAAGTGCGGACTTCCCGCGGAACCGGACTGAGCAGAAACGGCAACCGATTACTGCACACGCTATCCTTAGTTTTCTCTGACGCGTGCGCGATGGAAAAAACGTAGCGATCGCAAACCGCCATTCGAGCGGTGCGCCTGCCATCCATGCCTTCGTTTCTGTTGTCGAAGTGATTCGTCCGCGTTTTAAACGCGGCCACCATGAACCACAGTCGCCCACGGCACCCTATCTGCAGCCAGCACCGGAAAGGTAGCGCTCGCTAGGCCTAGTTTGTGGGGTCATGGGCGCCGCGCTGCACGGGAAGGTTGCCCTTGACAACACAGGGATCGGGTGCCCAAGAAATCGCGCTTGTGGGGTGATTCAAGGGCAGTGCGCGTGAAATGATAAAAAAAAAACTGGAGACAAACAGCAGTAACGCGGACATCATGCGATCGCGGGCGCGCGTTAGGAGCTGACAAACGGCCGTAGCAGCATTCCCCGTCGCCTTGGTAATCCTATCCTCACAGGGCATGCCTGCGACACGCTGCTGCCGCGGCCTTTTCTTTTTCTTCCCTCCGCTCCTTGTTCATTCGTTCCGCGCTTTTTCTTCCTTCATGGCGATTCGTTGCACTCTTCTCGGGCAGCCCACTTTCATTGTGAAGCCTGCTCCCTACCTCAATTGTCCCCTGATTTCCCGGCAGCCGCATTATAACCGGTCTTTCATCTCACGGAGCTGCACAATAAGCGGTATGCCTATACATTAAGTTCTATGGGAGGGTAAACGGGAATCAGAAAAAACCGCATTATAGCCAGTCCTGCACTGTAAGTGGTTACGTTATAAATGGTCTCTGCTGTATAATGAGAGCGAAAACGCGCTCGAGAGTCAGCTCTGATCATCATGTAAAATAAACTTCATCTCTCTCTTCTTCTCACTTGTCATCGTCTCCGAGTCCGCTCAGTACTTCGGCAACCTCTCCTTGGAGTTGGGATGGTGGAAACGTCGACCTGGTAGCGTGGAATCCTATGACCGACGGCCCGACCCCAACCCCAGATCCCAACAATGTGTCTACAGTCGACTCTCGCTACAACGAACGCCGCTTCAACGAAATTCCCGCTACAATGAAAAATTCTCGGATCCCCGTCAGCAGTCCATAGGAGGCAATGCATAAATGTGCTCGCCACAACGAACACATTCTTTTGTGCCGTTTCGCTTCAAAGAAATTTGACGATGCAACTCCAGTCTCGAATATTCAATTTGCTATGCAGTAAGCACAATCCGAAAGATTTTGGTGCATTTCAGAAGATAAAAATATGACTACAAAGTCGAAGTGGCGTGTTGGCACCACCAGAAACGGCCACTGTTCATTGCGTGATTGATTACCGATGTCTACCGATGCCGTCTACCGATGTCTGTCGAGATAGCGCGCGTGACCGCCCCTCTCCCACCGGCGCCCCTTTTTGGTCCTTTGCCCGACGAAAAAAGGGCTGGGCGTTTCCTCTCTGCTTGAGAAGCAAGTGACAACAGCTATCACACGCGGTGCGATTGCATCACACGCGGTGCGATGCTATCGCATTGTTCAGTTCGTTTGGCGGAGACGGCCGGGTCGTTTCATCTCTGCTTCTGCCGTGTTCGCCCCCAGCATTAGCGCGCATTTACTCGTGCGTAGAGCATACGATGCGTGGGCGGTGTTATCGAGTTGGACTTCGTACAGGCGACTGCAAAAACCCGCTAACAGTGTCCATATCATTGCAATAACTCCTCCACTACGATCGACAACTTTTTTTTTTTTTTTAATGGTCCAAGCACCCCCCGCCCGTTAAGTACCGTATTTACTCGAATCTAACACGCACCTTCTTTCCGATATAACGGGTCCAAAAATCGTACGCGTAGAATCGAGTGTGAACGAACGACAAGGTTACCATTTCGCAGTCGGCATCAAAATGGCCGCCTCCTACGTGCTTTGGGCGCTGTCAAACGGTCGCCTGCGCAGCACGCATGGCAGCACGCGGCAGCGTGCTGCCGGATGAATGCAGCACTGCGAGAAAATGATGTTACCGCCGCTTGCACGTGGCTATGCCCAGCAACGTGCAGCAGTCTTTTTGGGACGCAGGCGTTATGAATCAGCGCGTCGAATGTCTTCGAGACACCGCGGATCAAGTGAAGCAGGAAAGCCACAGCGCCGCTGTTCGAGTGACTGCAGGGGTCCAAAGTCGGCTGTCTGTTTATTATGCGAGTGCGTTCATTACGCGAGTACCACATTTGTTTTTATGAATGTGAGAAGCTGATTACTAAGCACTTTTTTTTTTCCGTCGGTGCGCGTTACAATCGATGTTTCACTTCTTTTTTTTTCTCGCGGGAAACGGGTGAGCGTTACTATCGAGGGCGCAGTAGAATCGAGTAAACACGTAGATCTCTCAGATTCCGTTTCTCCAAACTTGGCTGGTATGGTTTCAGTACTCGCGATTTCCGAACCCTTCTGACTACCGCCATGATGCCGCAGGCCGCGCGCAAGATTGAGGCATAAAAGTTTCACTGTTCTACGAGCTCAGGTCAGTTATATTTTTGCGATTTCACTACAACGAAATTTTCGCTTCAACGAAATTTTTTCCGCACACCGTCAATTTCGTTGTAGCGAGAGTCGACTGTACAAGCTGTCCTTACCACGTTCACTGTAGGGTGGGTCACAGCTTGTGCACCTCCTACATGTCAGCAAAGTTACAAGCACTCGTCTGCTTGCTGATGTGATAACATTGCGACTAGAAGTGCGTGAATATTTGAATTTTCCATAAGGCGAGATATTGACGGCACCCAAGAACAGCAGGCAGCGTCTCGACAAGAGCTGGGCACAAGTCTCGAGCTCGGGTCTCGCGCAGCGTTGGCGATATGGCTGCAGCGCCAGGCATTCACTACAGTCGCCCCCCGTCAGAAAAGGAGCCATCCTGGTGACTCAAGGTGAACATAGCACAAGGGGGCCGTAACAAGGCTTCACGCATTCGATGTGGACGGTTTCACAGCCGCGACTGCGTTGGTCCATAGGTGGTGTGACAGGCTCGACGATGTAGTTGACAGGCGATGTCTGGGCGATGACGCGTTAACGTCCATGGTACTTGGAGACAAGCTTGGACGAAAGGCCACTTGGGACAGCCTGATCCCAAAGCCACACGAACGAGTTGGGAAGAAATTGAGAATGCTGGTGGTCTACATCACATCGAGATTTTTTTTGCCATTGGTCGGCAGTTGTGAAGGAGCGAGCGAGCTGACGACATTCCTCGGCGCGGTGGGCAGCTTCAGAGATTGTCGTACATTCAGATGAGTCTGGCTGGTAAGGAAGAACAGTGTCGAGTGTGTGGTCGACGGTTCGCGACCATGCAAGAGGAAGAATAACGAGAATCCCGTGGTCGTCTGCGGTGCGGTGTTGCATGCATACGTTATGAAAGGTAAAATACGGTCCCAGTCGGTATGATCGGAGGCGACGTATCTGGAGAGCATATCTCCAAGAGTGCAGTTGAATCTTTCCGTTAGCCCATTAGTTTGAGGATGGTAGGCGGTGGTGGTGTGATGAACAATGCCACATTCCGCGAGGAGTGTGTGGACAACCTCGGAGAGAAACACACGTCCTCTATCGCTTAGAAGTTCGCGAGGTGCGCCGTGACAGAGGATAAAGTTGTGTAGTAGGAATGCCGCTAATCACGGGCTGTGGAAGAGGGCATAGCGGCTGTTTTGGCGTATCGTGTCAAGTGGTCAATGGCAACGACAACCCAGCAGTTTCCAGAAGTGGTGCTTGGAAGGGGCCCATACAGATCAATGCCAATGCGGTCGAAGGGCCTGGCAGGGCACGGGATGGGCTGAAGTGGACCAGAGACACGTGGAGCAGGAAGTTTACAGCATTGGCACTGAGGACACGATCGAACGTACTTGCTTACGAAAGTGTACATGCCACGCCAGTAAAACCCTGAGCGAAGCCACATGTATGTCTTGAAGACGCCAGCATGTGCACACTGTGGATCAGTGCGGCAGGCGGAACAGATGGCTCCGCAAAGATGCTGAGAAATGATGAGGAGCCACTTGCGGCCATCACTGAAATAGCTTCATTGATAGAGGACACCATTACGCAGCTCAAAGTGTGAAGCTTGACGGTGCAAAGCTCGCGAAGAGATATGAGGAGGCAACGGGTTTGAAAGGAATTGGATTACAGTAGTAATCCAGGCATCCTTTCTCTGCTCTGCCATGTCACAGCCTTGTGGAAAGGAAATGACGTCATCCATGGCAGATAAGCAAGCAGAACTGGTGGTCGACACAGGCGAACGTGAAAGCGCGTCGGCATCAGTGTGCCGGCGGCCAGGTCGGTACACAACGCGCATGTCGAAGTCCTGTAGGCGGAACGGCCCAGCGAGCTAGGCGGCCGGATGGATCTTTAAGCGTGGACAGCCAACAAAGCGCATGATGGTCTGTCACGACGTTGAAGGGACGGCCATACAGGTATGGCCAAAATTTGCCAAGCGCCCAGATTATGGCCAAGCATTCTTTTTCTGTAACACAATAGTTAATTTCCACTTTGGTGAGGGTGTGGCTCGAGTATGCAATGACGTACTCATTGAATCCTGACTTGTGCTGAGCGAGCACAGCGCCGAGTCCAACACCGCTAGCGTCGGTATGTACTTCGGTCAGAGCAGTAGGGTCGAAGTGATGCAGTATCAGTGGCGTAGTGAGCAGGCGACCAAGTTTTTGGAAAGCATGATCACAAGTGGACGACCAGGTGTAATTCTTTGAGTCGCTTCGTAGAAGTTGATTCAGGGGGCCTGTGACCGACGCAAAATTGAGAATGAAACCGCGAAAGTACGAGCAGAGGCCGAGGAAGCTATGAAATTCTTTTAGGGAGGAGGGCTTAGGAAAATCGGCGACCACACGCAGCTGGCGGCGTCCGGTAGAATGCCATCTTTGGATACCACATAGCCAAGGATTGTGAGTTGACTTGCACCAAACCGCATTTTTTCAAGTTGAGCTGGAAGCCAGCGTCAGTAAGGCACTTTAACACTTCCTCGAGCCTAACAAGATGGGTGGGAAAATCGGGCGAAAAAAATGACCACGTCGTCTAGGTAGCAGAGGCATGTTTTCCACTTCAGGCCGCGCAAAAGGTTGTCCATCATCCGCTCGAAAGTTGTGGGGGCGTTGCAAAGGCCGAATGGCATGACGCGAAATTCGTACAAGCCATCCGGAGTGACAAAGGCCATTTTAGCTTGATCGTCTGGTCCCATAGGTACTTGCCAATAGCCACTTCGTAAATCGATTGAAGAGAAGAACTCGGCGCCTTGGAGGCAGTCAAAGGCATCGTCAATTCTCGGTAAGGGGTAAACATCCGTACGAGTTATTTTGTTAAGACGACCATAATCGACGCAGAATCTAATGGAGTCATCTTTCTTTTTCACCAGAACGGCTGGGGATGAACAGGGACTCTTGGAAGGCTTGATCACACCCCGACTGAGCATGTCGGCTACTTGGTCGTCGATAACACGACGTTCTGTCATGGACACACGATATGGTCTTTGCTGCAGTGGCCTCTGTATCCAGTGTCGATGCGGTGGCAAATAGTCAATGTGTGGCCTAACAAAAGATTCTGGCCGTCAAAAGAAGAACGGAACTTCTTCAAAAGGTGTAGAAGCTGGGCTCATAGTGAAGCAGTCAGTGTGTCGGCGATTGAGTTATTTAGTGCGTCGGGCGATGTAGGCTCTTGCGTTAGATGACACGTTACTCCGGTGATGTCGCGAGTTGCGATGGGACCAGTTGCCATGTCGATGAATGTAGAGGGGTCGACACGCTGGACTCGACCAACGCACTCTCCGTGAAGCAGAATCAGGGGCCACGACAGCTGGTTTGAGACAAGCAGTTTGCTGAAGCTGTCATGAGCATCCAAAACGGCAAAAGAAAGCGGGGAACACTTGCGATGCACGAAGATCCCTGACGGCGTGAAAAGTGCGCTGCCATCGATAACATTATTGCAGGACACGGTGGCAACAGCAGAAGAGTTCAGGGGTATTTCAACGTCTTTTGCAACAAATAACTTGTCGGCAGCATCGCAAGCGGTAAAGGACGGGGCATCGCACAACGCATCTAGTTCTACTTTGGTGCGTGAACAGTCAATAACGTCCTTGTTAGAGGATAGGAAGTCCCAGCCCGGAGTGAGGTCTTGAGAACAAGAAAGCAGCACCAAAAATTTGACAACGTAGAGGAGGCCATCAATCAAGACTCGAGCAGTACATGTGGCAGTAGGCGTGATGCGGTCAGTGCTGGCAGTACAGAGTGATATGTGCATCAGCGGCGTCGTAACTTTCCTGAGCAAACGGCAAAGTTTTTCACTAATAACAGAAACTGCAGCACCAGTGTCAATGAGGGCGAGTGCAGCAACGCCCGTCCACGTACACATATAACATTCGTCGGAGAAAACAGAGGCCTTGGTCTTTTCTTGGGTGACGCAGTTCTTGCCTCGGGAATTGCAACGACTAGTTTTCCTGTTCTGGTGTTGAATGACGACGGCGCATCGGCGAAAGCGAGCGACACTGAGGAGATGGCGAGCGGCGGTCATCTGGAGGGCAGCGATCTGGATCATCTGGCATCTGTCCGGTGTATCTGGGCGCGGAGGGCGAAGGGTACACAGTCGAATACGGACCAGGCACGAAGCTGCAACGGTACGATGGGACATGGCGATGGCAATATCGCGCAACATGACCAGGTACACCACAAGACTAACATATCAGCCGGTTGTCGGGAGTGCGCCATTGTCCACCGCTGGGTGGGATGTACCTTGGCTGGAGGAAGCGGGGAGGTGTACGCAGAGGTGCGGCGGGTGGAACCGGTGCAAAAATTGGAGGTGGCTGCTGCGCGATAACCTCTGCATAGCTGAGAGGTGCATTTACCTCGGTATAGGCAATGGGGACCGACACCAGCGGAGTCTCGCGAGCCGATGGCAGAGCTGCACAAACTTGCTCCTGTGTGACCTGTCTGATGTTTGCAAGCAGAGGTGAGGGTGGTCGCTCGGCTGTGGAGAGCAGCGAAAGCTGATGGGTAACCTCGGCATGAACAAACTCTTTGATCTGGTCAAGCAGCGAGCCAAGGTCAGGAGCGGTGACAAAGCTCAAAAGGGTCTCGTCGGGCACATGTTGGTGTCGTGTAAGTAGACGCTGTTGGCGAAGCTCATCGAAGCTCTGGCAAAGCTCGGTAACTTGAGAAACAGTGCCAGGGTTCTGCGATAGCAGCATATGGAAGGCGTCGTCTGAGATGCCCTTCATGATATGGAATACTTTGTACGCCTCCGCCATTGTAGGGTCCGCACGCCGGCAGAGGTCGATGACGTCCTCTATGTAGCTGGTGAAAGTCTCACCGCTCTGCTGGGACCGGCACCGTAGGTGTTGTTCTGCGCGCAGCTTGCGTACTCCAGGGCGGACAAAAACATCTGCGATGCTGGTCTTAAAGCTGGGCCACGTGTGGAGATCGGCTTCATGGTTCGTAAACGACAGCTTTGCAACACCCGTCAAATAAAAGATGACGTTGCTGAGCTTAAGAGGATTGTCCCATTTGTTCGTAGCGCTCACCCGTTCATACAATTCCAGCCAGTCTTCAACATCTTTTTCGGCGGTGCCGCTGAAGACCTCAGGATCACGCTGACGCTGGGCATCGGCGCATAGCACAGCTGGTGAAGCCTGTGGGGCTGTCTGGCTGGCGTCTTCGAGCATGGCGGACGGGACAGTTCGGCTTCTTAATTTCAGGATGGGGAAAACCGCAGCACCTTCCACCAAAATATAAGGTGAGATATTGACAGCACCCAAGAACAGCAGGCAGCGTCTCGACAAGAGCTGGGCACATGTTTCGAGCTCGGGTCTCGCGCAGCGTTGGCAATACGGCTGCAGCGCCAGGCCCCCCCCGCTCCCATTCCTCTTCCCTACATTTCCAATAATTTTTTACTGCCATTTGCTATTCGGCTCAATTCACATTTAACGGGACCATCTACTGCTCAGAAATTTTTTTTCAGGTGTATGAAAATGAGAAAATTGTTCCTTACATTGAAGAAAACGAGCATGCTTGTAGCCCATAAAAAACAATATATTTAACTTGGTCCTTAATGTCATGAAAAAAGTTATTGATGGCACCATCCTTGGTGATGAGTGTCGATGTCAAAGTGCAATGAAAAACCAAGAAATACCCATGCATGTTCAATTATCCTACTTAAAAGCAAGAAATTATTATCTGACTCACATCTGGTAGTGTTCTTTCATGACAGAGAGTAACTTTCATTTTTTAAATTAATATTGTATAAACGCAGTAACCAGTGTTGCCAGAGCCCCTGCACACACAAAAGATCGAAAAATTCCATTTTGAAAATTTCTACAAACTTCCCAGCAAAACCACTGCAAGCTTGTACACTTCAAATAGTGCACTTTCTATTGCGATAAAAAACAGCAAATTAATGAAGAATGGTAGACAGTCCCTTTAGCTTTTCCTATTTGAACTATTCTAACTTTAAGGGGCAAAATATGTCATGTCTCGTGACAAGAAGCCCAATCCCGTGTGCAGCGTGTAGTGCAATGACGCTAACACTTCTGTACCGCAGCAAAGCCACCACTTGGGTACCAGGGCTAAGTTAACACTCGTGTACCACAGCAAAGTTTAGAGTCGTGTAACGTAGTGAAGCTAACAGTCGTGTCGCAGTCACCGCAGTGCACCAGCACTAGTGCACTGCGGCGAAGGTAACACTCGTGTGCTACAGTGTAGCTAATACATGTGTACTGCAGTGAAGTTAGCTCATGCATATGCACAGTCCCAAGCTGGACTGTACTTTAGGAACCAACTGTTCTTTTTCTAGAGATGACATTGTGGGAGTACACCAGTGCAATAAATTTGCTCTTTTTGCCCATGTTTAGCAGTAAATTTCTCTGTAACTTAGCATGGTTTTATTTAAGAAATAATCTAACATTATTGAAAAATATTCTATTTTATTTGCACCCAAACATTATTCGACTTCAATTTGCACTCAAAATTTTACTATTCGCACAGTTCTATTTGTGACACAGAGATATGATTTTTGTTGAATGAGGTCATAAAGTGCCAGAAGAATACTTTCGTGATGTCAAATGCTATGACCCATCAGTGACCCATAGCACACTCAATGAAAACATTTTTATGGTGTGTGCGATGTGACCCACCAGTTACCCCCATGTGGAACCTCTCCATTATGTGCTGCTCCTAAACCTTTTAATGTAATTAATGGACTAGTGACTAATCAGTACCAGCAAGTCTAGACGATGCTAAGGTGAAAGCAAAAAGTGACCACTTTCTCTGGAGAATGACCTGGCAAGCCATTTATGTGTTTATTGTCCTTTAATCATTAGCACAAGTACTGAGAACCAAGCTAGCTTCAGCTGCACTATGCGTGTGGATTTAAACTTCAAAACACGGTGAATGTCCTTAATGAATTTCAACTTTCTCAAACTAATATTGCTATCAGGGGAATAGACATCTAACGTTTTCTGGTGGCAAGCACTTCGTAGTTCAACATAGGTTCACACGAAAAAGGCAGCAAAGAGCTTTGCATCTTTCAAATAAATGCACCAAATGCCATCCAGAAAGGTGGCATTGACATCTCCTTAGAACAAAAAAAAAAAAAGGAGAGAGAGAGAGAGAGAAGCAAAGTGCATGACCCACCGGTGGGTCACAGCGCACCTGTAGTACATACTCAATGGCACACTGGTAGGTCACTCTGCACATAAAAAATGGACCTAAAGAAAGAACACTGCAGTGAATGTGTTAATAGCACATGCATATGCAAACGTCTATCTTCCCATGACACATGCACAAAGCATCCACAATAGGATAAAGGCAAGGCAAGCAAATACACTCGAACCTCATTACAATGAAGTTGATGGGAGACACGGAACCACTTCATTATATGCATTTATTTTGTTATATCCATTATTGTCCTTAAGTGCAATATTGGGTACAAATATTGGGTAAATGCATTTGGGTACAAAAATTAGATGGCACTATGGCCTGTGGTAAAGCTATATAGAGCCACGAATGCATTGAAGTCTGATAAAAGCAGCAAAAAAGTCTATTTGTCAGTACTGTGCTACATGACAGCCGGCATGACAGGTCGCATTCTGTCGCAACACGATTCTTTTATGTTTTACACGCGTTTCATGAATGTTACCATAAAACTGGAAAAACAGCAACATTATCGAACAATCACAAAAACACTTTCTTTATTTATGTATGTATGTATGTATGTATGTATGCATGTATGTGTTTGTTTGTTTTACTTACTTACTTTACTCACTCACTCACTTTTACTTTACTTACTTACTTACTTACTCACTCACTCACTCACTTTTACTTTACTTACTTACTTACTCACTCACTTTTACTTTACTTACTTACTTACTTATTCACTCACTTTTACTTTACTTACTTACTTTACTTACTTACTTTACTTACTTTACTTTTACTTTACTTTACTTTTACTTACTTACTTTACTTTTACTTACTTACTTTACTTTACTTTTACTTTGACTTACTTACTTTACTTTACTTTTACTTACTTACTTTACTTACTTACTTTACTTTACTTCACTCACTCACTCACTCACTTATTTATTTATTTATTTATTTATTTATTTATTTATTTATTTATTTATTTATAGGTACTGCAATGTGGTACCAGATCTTTACAGGTGGGTATACATGAAAATGTACAGGCATTTGAATGTACAGGCACTTCATATGAATGAGCAGCATGCAGTGAACTACTGAGTGCACCATCTTCATCGCTACGACACAATGTGTACGCAAAGGAACATCGTAGCGTTGCACGAACTCCTGAGCACACCATCTCTGTCGCTACAATGCACACAATGTGTAGGCCAACGAACGTCGTCGTTCCAGCTTGACTTGGCCATCGTGTGGCCTCCAAGGTCGCTACGTCACCCATGCTCTCTCAGAAGGCATGCCCAATCGCATCTGTGTTCACTAACGTTTGCTGGTGGCCGTAACGAGAGAAGTGGATGCCCTAATCATCCCTCACCACTGCACGCACGCAATGGCGCGCCATCACGTCTGTCCCTCATGACTTTATGCTGGCCTTCTAACTGCACAGTTAGCATGAGCTCTGAGATCACCGCGAGGAGATCTCAGAGGCCATGCTATGACATTCAGCACCTGCGAGAAAAAAAGAAAAAAAAAAAAGCTGGGTTGGCGAGTAAGGACTGCAATAGGTTGGAAGAAGGCAGCAGTACGTATTGGTGTGCACTGCTGCTTGCACGCAGCTGCGCACGGCAATGTGCAGCAGTGTCATTGGGCCGCTGGATTTTCGAATTACCGCACCGAGCACTGTGGAAAATGATTTTGTTGGTGCAAAAAAGCATGGACTTTTGGTTTCAAAGACAATTTAAGTTTGTTAGTATATCCACTGAAAAGTCAATTTTACTTCTTTAAATGAGGTTTCAAATGCATGTATGCCCATTGGGATTTCAAGCGGAATTTTATCCCGTTACATTATAACAAGGTTCAAGTGGCAAGGCCAAGCAGTCCTCACCCAGCTTGGGTGTATGCCTGTGCTTGGACCAAGACAGTCAGAGGCATATGGCCAGACAAGATCCAGCAGTTCTCGCCTAAGAAGGCGAATGCGAGTGTCAATGGTGTAAAGATGCTGAATTCATTTTGCATTGCAGTTTGCTGTCGTATCCAATAGCTTGTCAACCTTTCTTTTGCTGTTTTTATTCACCAGATGCTGACACAGAGGGCACACTGATGCGAAAGGGAACATTTTTTCAGGCCATCTGCTTGCATTTTGAACTTTGAGGACTAATAACTTCATTTAATTTCTCGTGCACTGATTCATATAATTCTTCTTGCATTCATCTCGTATTCAATACCACACACAGTCCAGTGCACCAGAACCAGAAGGCAGTTAAAACAGTGTCACAAGGCCCCTTCAAAGATCGCCTAAAGCACGGACATCGCTGTCGCCAAATGCAGTTGCCTGCTTCATGCGGGTTCATCCAAATTGCTCGTGAACCAACACACTTGATTAATAACAGCAGTTTCATTTATGTGGCATGCAATTTCAAATATCAAAGTCAAGTTTTCGTGCAAGCTTGAGCATTTATACGTGCCACACGCAGGCCATTGGTACATAAGCTTTCACATGTGCTTTTGCTCTGCGAGGTAAGCTGCGACACAGCTTGCAGAGAAGAACACCATATCCTCGTAACAGAGCCTTTTGCCCACTTACGATGGGCAGTGGCAATTGAGCTTACTATAACACGCTGTATCCCTCCATCACTGACAGCTGCAAATTCACACAGTCGTCATATAGCAGCAAAACAAAACAATGCCTTGGTGCAAGCTTGGAACAAATTTGCCAGCTTTATCAATCACATCATTATGTCGCTTTTCACAATCACACAGCTGTTGCACCTTTATACATGACAGAAATCCTGGAGAGTTGAGGAACGTATCACATAAATGCAGTAAGCGCATCAGCGTGAGGATGCACTTCATGGGTAGCGCGCATGCGCGTGCCACCGTCGCAGCCGTAGCCTATCAACGGCAATGGCAATGCATGCAACAAGTTCAAAAATGAATGCACATGTACAGGGCCACTATGATGTATTCTTGACCACAAAGCATAGCTTTTGAGATTCGGGAGCACAGTCTATGAGGTACCGACCAATGATGATGACGGTGGCTATTAAGTCATGCCACCTGTCGAGTAAGGTCGGTTCACACAATGGACGTGTCCATGGACCAAATCAGTTGCGTGGCACCTGACAGGCGAATCGCTCCGCAGTCTCACATGACAGGGGACTGCACGGACCACAGAAGGATCAACTCATCCTGTGGACGATGGCCCGAACACACCGGTCCCCAATAGACCAAACTGTGATTAGGGTCTCCTCTGCTTCGTGAATCGGTCTGCGCAGACCGTCCGTGGACCAATGCAGCGCAGCAGGAATGGGTAACATAGGGTCACATGATATGCGGTGCACGAAATTGGAATGCGATTTGGTCTGTTGTATGAATCCGCCTTTAGCGGGAAAGTGCCAGCATGGTGGCAAGCAGTTCGAATTATCCATGGAAAATCCAGTTAGTGTGTGAATTAACAAGCTCTCTACCACTTGGAATTCTATGGAGCATGAACGGACTGTGACACTTAGTTCAAATTATTAAGATTCGAATGCATGAAGTTCAAATTAATTAGCTTTAACTGTACTTTTATAATTCAGCTAGCATCCTATCACGTAAAAGGTGCTAATAAATGCTATTTTTCTTCATTTGCACTGTGGTGTACCATGTCCTTTGTTCTTAAAGCACTACAGCGACCCCATAATGCCAAAGAATGGCCTCAGAGATTGCATCGCGGAAATCTTAGAATTCATGCTAACTGCCCAATGGGGCAGTCGGCAGTAAAGAGATGCAATGGTGCATCGTTGCTTGCATGTGGTGGTGAGAAATGACTAGTTCATCCAATTCTCTTGTTACAACCGTTTGCGAACGCTGCCGAACACTGATATGGCTGGGCATGGACTTCGAGAGAATATCGTTGACATAGAGACCGCGAGGACCACAGGCGAGACCAAGCCGAGCAGGCGCGGCAAAATTTGTTGGCTTGCACATGTGTGCGTCGTAGCATGACAGTTCTGCCATGCTCTTTCACTAATGAAATATTTTTGTGGCAAAGACGGTGCTCTAGGTTGGCCACTGTGCGATGCTCATTCATGACAGACAAAACTTTATTCAACAGCATCACCACACACAACTCTCTCTCTCTCTCTCTCTCTCTGTGTGTGTGTGTGGACAGGCCACATGCTTAACGAAGACAAAAGAATCCATTAGAAGAGAAGGAAGCCACCATAAAGGATGTCACACCAGCCGCCAAATATTAACACTGCCACAACACTGTTTTCTTTTGACGTCAAGATTTCTGCACCCAAATGGCAAGTACTATTACATTTAAGGGCAATAATGGTTACAAGGAAATAATGGATATAACGACGTGATATTGAAAAACAAAATTTATTTTAAGATTTGATTTTGTTCATTCTGGGTCTCCCTTCGACTTTGTTATAACAAGGTTTGAGTGTATTCTAGAAGCAGACACTGCAAAAGAAAAAATTTCATTAACATTTACTTACAATAAAGCTTTGTCCAGCTCTGCTGTTAGGAAAAGATTTTCTTGGGCAGCCTTCTCCATTTGTGCCTTCAGTGTGCCAAGCTCAGCTTCCTGGAACAAATAAAAAAGCACAAAATGTTGCCACTTCTTTTTGGCTTTGAAATAAGCATTGTAACCACAGCAGATCCCTTTACTTGACCCCTCACCATTTTTCTAGACTGCAAACAAACGATACCACTGCTTTAGTTGCACCACAGTAATTGCATCTGCAAAAACGTCCCATCTATGCAAGCTAAGAAAATCGCTGCAAAATCACACAAAAGCCTGCCCAGCTCATTCTCAGATCAGCTAGTCTCACTTGCCACATAACAATTCCTGCCTGCCTTCCACAAATGTATAACAGCCTTGAAAAAAAAAAAAATGGGAGGTGGTGTGTATGGTAAAGGTAGGGGAGGTGGGGGTGGGGGGATGATTTCTGCAAAAAGCAGTGTGCAAAGCTGCTACTTTTTCCTGGCCAGCACTGCTGAAGGTTATTGACCTGTTTATGTGAACAACACGGAAAAGAGACAAATACGTAGCAATACCAACTAGCTCGGTCTCACATCTTGACCTGTGCTGGCTTCGACCTTCTGAGGCATGTAGTTATGCCCTATTCTACACTTGACTAGGGATCTCTGCAAGACACCCCTGCTGATGCCATCCGATTTTCTTAAGGTGCTGCAATTTACAAGCCTTCCATCATGAAAGACAAAACCACAGGTTTCTGGGAGGGCTGAACATTACTCACTCGATATCCTGGCATGGTCAGTCGAACTCCGATTCCATGACATACAGTAAACCCTCATTAACTCGAACTCTGATATCTAGAATGATCGGATAAGTTGAAGTTTTCCCCTGGTACGGTGCCAACTACATTGGTTTTTCATCCCTTATCTCGAAACATCATTGCACCAAACTCCACATATCTTGAAACTTAGACTGCGAAAATGCTGAAAACAAGAGAGTAACTACACGTTTTTTGTACTTTTTTTTTTTCACAGCTGTGTTATCACCAAAAAGTGACACTGGAGCTGGTATTTTGTAGCGGTAATTAGGCAGGCAGAGCAATGACTCGCTCACGTTATCAACGAGATCAGCATGCCGTGAATGGTGCATGATTAGACTAGCATATAATAAAGCATAATGTTGTATTTTTTGTGATTTGTGATGTATAAAGCGTGGTGCGTGTTCAATAAAATTGAACACTTGTCTTGTCCAGTTCTTCCTTGTGTCCGCGTTTCACTTTGCACTTCTTTGCAGTATGAACTCGTACAAAATCGCCTAAATTTCAGTTCCTTTAAAGCATAACTTATCACTACAACATACTGGATTAGACTTGCACTTTTGTAACATGTCTTTAACTTGATTCTAATTCACCCTCACCTACAGTTGTCAGCCAGCTGATGCCATTGGTAATGTGGGCGGAGCATCGTTACGACTGCTGATGCACGCAAGGAGTGCGAGAAAGAGTAGCATCGGGAAATGCGTTCTGGTTATGCTGCCCGCCCGCCACAGTGACTTCCCATCAATGCGGCAACGAAGTTTACCACGTGCCTGCACACCAGAACATGCAGTAACTTTTAAACACGCCAGCCACACAAGGCCCAGTGCCTGGAAGCAGCTGCTGTACGTGGCTGCGCTGACAGTGGCAAGCATTTTCCCACGGCGTTTGTTCACAATGCGTGGCTGGGAGCTCTGAAGAGGTACAAGTCTTGAGGCCTCAACAATTTTGGAAGCTGGAAACATTTCGAACCACCAAGCTTTGGACAGCGCATGAGCCAATCCAGGAAATCCAACATGGCTGCACCCAGTCGGTCGTTTGTGTTTGAGGTGGCGTCAGTGGCCCAGCAGCCACTGATGTATTGCCTGTCTGTAAGGCAATGGCTTATCCGTTACAATAAATTTTCGCGCTTTGTCGATGTCACAAAATGGTTCCCACTTAGTCAAAGAACCCAGCATCAAGTTACAGGCGGAGCGCCGAAAAACACAAAGAAAGCAAAACGGCATGCGCTGCACGGGATTCAACGTGCCCAAGATCACGCAACAGCTGGCCGAAATCTACACACTGAGTTTCGAGAAAGTACTAGGAAGCCGTAGAAAACGGCGCTGAGTCATCGAGGCACAGCTGGTGAGCGAGCGAGACTGACGGAGAGAGAGAAAGGAGGCAGAGAGTTCGCGTTGACACTCGCCATTACAGGTGAGCGAGAAAGAGGCACCGCCCAAGCAGGGAAGCTGCGAGTTTAATCAAGAATGTTCCCTCAGCATTGTGCATGCTGGGATCACGTGACCTGTGCCGAATCTTCAAGAATGCTCGCCGAAGTCAATATAAAGAGTTGACCACGGGCCGTCAGCAGCAGTCTTAGTCCTGTGGCTCCGTGAAGGAAGAAAGAAGAAGTAAACAATGCTGTATTGCGAGCCAACCGACGAGCCCGGCCTGCAAGCTTCTTGTTCAGAAAGCACTGAGTCACTTTGGTGAATAGGACTCTCTTGTGTTTTATTTTTTCTTCTAGTGCATGAGCTTGTACGTTTGTTGTTGGTTCCGTGTAATGTTGTAAACCATCTGTATTTGCATTATGAGGAGCCGTATTTGTGCACATTTTTGTGCAAGTGTCTGTTTGAGGAGAATATATTTGTTCTGTTTGATCACCTTTGGCCCCAACTCGGTCTTTGAACCACTGCTGGTGCTTTGCTAGTGTGCCGAAGGGACCTAAACTTAATCGTCGAAGCTTTCGTGAGATCATTTTCGAGGGAACTGATGTGTCGGGAATTTTTTTCCGGCAACTGCATCCCATGCCTCACAAACTGGAATCAGTGACAGTCAGTGGTCACAACAGCACTATGTAGAAGTTATCCTCACTCAAAAAACTCCTGGGAAGCAGGCGTATTCGCAGGATTCTCAGCGTTTGTTAACCAGGGAAATAAAAGCGCAAAAACAACACTCACGGAGAAAAGAAAACACAGGATAAGATGAAAGTGAGCACTTGTCCTCTGTTTTCTTCTCGCTGTGAGTGTTGTCCGCATGCTTTTATTTCCCTAGTTAACAGTTATGCACCATCTCACCCTGCGTCAAGTTTTGTTAAAAGTTCAGCATTTACAAGATTTTGAACATGGTGTCAACAAATATCTGCGGCAGCGCTTATGAGTGCGAAGTTTGCTGTTGCCTCTATGTTATCGACGTGTCAGTTGCTGGATTACACATATCACAAAAATGTTCTAAAAGTACCGCTCCTGGCGTTTGAGCTTTTGTGAGGAAGTCGGCGGTCACCAGCACCTAGTTGGAAAGGCATCGTGTTGCCGTTATGCAGTGGTTATGCTTTTATTTTCCTGTATCAGGGTATTAGGCTATCTCGAAACTCTGCTTATCTTAAAACTTCTTTTTCAGTTTTTATGACTTCGAGTTAACAGGGTATTACTGGACTCCACCAGCATGCCACAATGACAATGTAATTCACCTAACTGGCTCATAAGGTAATAAATTCCCTTCTATTTGTTTGTACTACTTTTTACTGTGTCATTCATTGCTCCTTGAGTGTAACAGACCTCACACAAAACAGCAATTTCCTTGTACTCTGGGGTTTTTCCTTGCTGCTTCTCTTGCTTCAAATGGAGACTTAACAAATGTACAGGTGCCCACAAAATAATTCAGAGTGCCGGAGCGGCAGCCATTCATCGGTGGAGCTTGCCAGTGGAATGATAGCACCTAGGTCTACACATGCGCTGTCTCCCTAGCAAGTTCACCTCGCTACCCAGCGCACGTAAACAGTTCTTGTTTTGCTCCAAAAGAAGTAGCATTGGGGGTCTTTTGGCATTGTTGCTTGAGGGGGGGGGGGGGGGGGCTACGCCTATGCGTTATGTAAAACGCTGTGTGCACACGTGTGCACTTGTTGGAGCATAAGTGCTCATGCGTGTGCATTTATATTCTTTGGCGTCTTTTAAGCCTTAACTCGCTGGTGACTCGTGGTACCGTCCATTGTCAACATCACTTGCATAAGCAATAAACAAAGTGTCACTTGAAGCAATTCGAAAGTTTGAGTAATTTGAAATGAATGATCATAACTAAGATAATTAACTGAACAGAAATTGAACAAGATACCTCACATTTAACATAAGGTGTGTCAAAATGAATTACTAAGCAATTAGGAGCAATCACCATGAATTAAGGATAATTAAAATTTCCAAACAGTAAGTGAAGCTACTCAACATCAACTGGAGACTTCGTCAGAACGAGACTGGTCTTGCCAAATTAAAACTAATGGAGTGTTTGAAATGGCAGTGTATGTAATTAGGACAAACTGAAGACACTAACAGAAGAAAGTAATTAGGCCTGTTCATAAATAACTACCACTTAGTTAACCTACCAAGAGAAGCAAACAATCACGAATAAAATGACGTTAATGCATTGACATTTTCGCCATCCAAGTTGCCTTGGCAATCATTAGGGACCACACAGAATTTTTATCGTTTCTTACCTCATTCGCCTTTTATCTTTTCCGTACTACTGGCCCGATAGGTGACTACATATGTATTGAACAACATGCGACATATCATCTCGGGAAAAGCCTACTATTTTCGTCTTCGGCTATCTCGTGATCTACTGCCCACGTTGGGCACCGAATAGATCACCACATATGAACATATAAAAATCATGGATGCGACATGAAATTCCACCCTTTTGCTACTGATAATCATGCCTAAGAGAGTGCCCACCGACATCCGAAGAAGAATAGTTGAGCTGTCCATTCAAGGTGTACCTCGACATGAGATTTGCCACTTCACGGAGAAGTCTATGGAGCCTGTAAACAGTTAACCAGGCCTACAAACATGACAATCGCCACCTGGAAGGTGTAGCCCAACCAGGACGACGCCAATGCACGTCGAATGAGTCTGACCTTCTAATCGTAGCTGCAGTGGTCGAGCACCCTTTCCAAAGCGCCAACCAAATAAAGAGCTTGGCCTGCAAATCTGTGACGAGATGGTCAGCAGGCACCTGTGAGGTGCTGGACTGAATGGTTTTGTCGCAGCACAAAACCCACACCTTAGAGAGCGGCAAAAGCACGAGCGCTTTCATTTTGCCAGGGACCACGAACACAGAACGAAGTGAAAGGAAGTGATCTTCTCCAATGAGAGCACATTTTCGTCGAGGTGGGACCAAGAGTGCCGCGTTTGGAGACCCTACAACTGCAGGTATACTAGTCTTTTCTGGATCTCAATTGGCGATTCAGATGTACAACGCGTTTTTCATATAAAGGCAGATGTTTCTTCTTCTCTTTATGCAGATGCAAGTCAGGCTATATTTAAGAAATCCACAGCAGTGCCTGGTGCACTGTGTACATTTGGGGGATCACTGTACGAAGATGGCCTCAGGCCGCTGGTACGTCTGTCCTTATTTTTCATGTCTGAAGCATACTGTAAAATTATCATCCATCATCTGCTTCCATCTCTCGATGGACCATTCAAAGACGGGTTCTTTTATTTCCAACAAGACTTCAGCCCTTACACACCGCCAGAAGTGTGCGAGAGCTCATTGAAGAGCAAAGGGTTCGCATACTTGACTGCTCTCCAAAAGATGCAGACATCAACATGATTAAAAACGTGGGGTACAATGAAGCAAAGCATGTCCCACATGAATCTGGGAAGCACCCTTGCCTGTTGACTAGCAGATAGTTCAGATACCGTGCGCTGACACTGTGAGAGTGCATCGACCTACTACGCCTGCGCTGCCAGTCCTGGGGGCCGTATATTGTGCTTCATCGCAACTCGGCCTTCATTTGTGGGCAGCAGCTGCAACGTACAAGGACGCTCGCTAAGCCTTCGCTCTTTTTCTACTGCAGGTTAGTCCTTCTGTTTCGCTAACATCGCATGTTACTGTATTTGCGGTTGCTGCTCACGAGTGTATTTATTGCTTCCTGTTCGCTTTTTACAATGCCTACTAACAGTGAACTTGCAAAAAAAATTGAACAGTTAGAAATCCTGCTGAACAGTAAGCTTGACTCGCTTGTTGACGATCTTGCTGCTAAGATTGGCAAGAAGTTCGAGGATCAGGGACTTGGTAACCTTGCTTCGCTAGCTGAAAGTGTGCGCTTTATGAGCGAACAGTACGACACTTTCAGAGCCTCATACGATGAAGTAGTGGCCACTAACAAGGCGTTAGCTGCTCAAAATGAAGTACTGACCAAAAAAATCGCAGACATGGAGCAGTATAGCAGAATGAATAACATCGAAATAAGAGGCGTACCATCCTCACAGGGTGAGGATTGCACGGAAATTTTGAAGAAAGTTGCAGAAGCAATTGAGTGCCCTCTTTCTAATGGGGAAATTGATATTGCACATCGTGTAGCAAGCAAAGCAACTGACAAAAACATTATTGTTCGTTTCTGCTCACGCGCAAAGAAGAACGAGTTTTTAAGTAAGGGTCGTAAAGCCCGCCTGCGGTCCTCACAAATTGGGTTTTCTGGCAGTTCAGATAAGCCTATTTACATCAACGAACACCTCACAGTCGATAACAAACGTTTGTTCAGCAAAGCCCTTGCGCTAAAAAAGGAAAACAAGTGGCAGTTTTTATGGACTGAAAACTGCCAAATCAAAGCTCGCAAATCGACCGATTCCAGGGTATTCAGAGTAGCTTCGGAGGCTGATCTTCGCGTCTTGACGTAGACACTATGCGCGCGCAAGTTTTGGTATATTTTTCATCATGAGTTCGATGTTATCACCTACAGAAATCACTACGTTGCTTACACCAAGGAATGCATCGTTCATTCATATCAACGCGCGAAGTTTGCGTAGGAATGGCGACAGAATTTCAGCTTTCATTGACTCGTTAAAACAACCACTTTCATTTATTTGTGTTTCTGAAACGTGGCTCGATAGTTCGGATGCTAATTTATATGGTCTTTATAAATACCAAGCTGAATACTGCCACCGCATTTCAGATCGCCATGGTGGTTCTGCTATATTTATTTCACCAGACATTACTTATAAACGTAGGACGGATCTTGCACTTCATGTACATCACTGTGAATCGGTATGGATTGAAACTGATATACAGCAGAAATCGCAGAATAGTACTATTATTCTCGGGTGCATCTACCGTTCCCCATCTTCATCTGTTCCCGATTTCCTGAGTGAGCTATCCAAGCTTCTTCATGGCATATGTCTTGAGCATAAGCAAGTTTTAATTCTTGGTGATATTAATATTAATTTACTGGACATCGGTAATGGCAATACAACTGCCTATACTGACTGTTTAGCTGGCTTCGGATTTGAATCGTTAATTACTTCTCCCACTAGGTACTCTACACATGGAAGCTATACGCTTCTTGATCACGCTCTAACTAACATCGCACCTTCTCCACTCGCGGGTGTCATAGATACGCATATCACAGACCATTTACCTGTATTTGTCGCAGTCCAGGCCGAGATTCCTCAATCCAACTCAATCTACTTTTCCTCGAAGTTAGACCGTGATGGCTTTGTTAGCACCATATCAGGTACGGATTGGTCATCGATTAAATCCATGGAGGACCCAGAACTAGCTCTTGAAAGTTTTTGTTCCATCTTTTCAGAAGCTGTCCGCACTAACACAACAACCGTCAAATGCAGAAAACATTTCAAGTTTACCAGTAATCCGTGGGTAACGAAAGGTCTGCTAACCAGTATGAGAAAAAAAGAAAACTTATACAGAAAGACTAAAAAGAAACCTTTCAATCTTCGTTTGGCTGCTCGATATAAATCATATTGTAATATGTAGAATAATTTGCTGAAGAAGTCCAAAAAATTATATTATGAAAACGAATTTGCAAAGTATAGGGGAAACCCTAAAAAGCAGTGGGAACTGCTTAAAAACTTTATGAATTCCCCAAAAACTGATGTTACCTGTAATAGTATAAATTACGAGGGCAAATCTATAAGTGATGCTTCTACCATAGCAAACTCTTTCAGTGACTACTTTTATGACATATACAACAGACGTCAAACAGCTTCTGCTTATCCAATGACACGATGTAATCGCTCTTTCTTCCTGTTTCCAGTAACTACCGATGAGGTATGCTCAGTTATATTAGCTCTGAAGAACACTAGTGCTGGTTTAGATAATATTTCTGTTTTTCATCTGAAAATTGTTGCATCTTTCGTTTCTGAGACACTCAGCATTATAATTAATAGTATTTTCAAAAGCGGGATTTTTCCTAGTTCACTAAAAAAGGCTAAAATAATTCCGGTATTTAAGAAAGGTGATAAATCTGAAGTGTCTAATTATCGTCCTATTTCTATCCTATCATCACTGAGCAAAATTGTCGAAAAATTATTTTGTAAGCGGTTAAATGCTTACTTAAAAAAGTTCAATTTGTTAAATCCCTGTCAATTTGGTTTTCGTACGGGCAGTTCGACTAACTTAGCTTTATTATCCCTAACAGACTACATTCGTTACTCACTTGACAATGGAAATTTTGTTGCATCGGTTTTTTTGGACTTTACTAAAGCTTTTGATACGATTAATCATAACATCCTTTTTGTAAAGTTGGAGGCACTTGGTATTACTGGTCCCGTCCTAAACCTTATAAAATGTTACCTGCTTAACAGAGAGCAAACAGTATTTACTGGTGGAGTTTATTCTAATAACAAAATTATTAATCAAGGTGTACCGCAGGGATCTATACTGGGTCCCTTACTGTTTTCCATGTATATTAACGACTTACCATCACGTCTTAACTCTGCACAGTGTGTGCTGTATGCGGATGACACTACCATCTCATTACATAATAAATCTCTACCCAGCTTAGTCGCGAAACTAAACAGTGAACTTGAACGAATTGTTGCGTGGTGTGTTTCAAACCAATTAATCATCAATCCTAACAAAACTACGTTTATGATCTTCAGAAATGTGCACAAAATACTACCAAACAGACCTGCTTTAATTTTAGATGGTCATATCATCCCGGACTCTAGCTGTGTATCTTTCCTGGGCATTAAACTAGATTGCAACCTTAAGTTTTCTGATCACATTGCTTTCATTAAACATAAATGTACATCCGGTATCAGAGCACTAATTAGATCAAAATCATATTTCTCTAAAGGTGCGTTATTATCATTATATTTTGCCTTCATTCACAGTCACATCATCTACGGCATTGTCTCCTGGGGTAATACGTTTCACTGCCATTTATCATCTATTCAGCACTTGCAAAACCAAGCCATTCGCATTATCACTAACAGCAACTTCTTCACAAATGCCTCTCCATTACTTCGTGACCACAACATATTAAATATAGGAGGCTTGTTTAGGTATCATCTCACTATTATGTTTCATAAACTGCTTAATCATCAGCTCTCATACGATTTTATTGATTCTAGATATCTTACTAATACAAATAATACCAGGTTTGCACATAGATCTAACTTTCTTTTGCCTATTGTACATACTAACTATGGCAAAATGACCTCGGCATTCACCGCCATAAAACTGTGGAATGATTTACCCCTGCCTGTGAAAACTTCATCTTTTCATTCATTCAAACATGCCATTAAACGTTTGTACTTGGAAATGTAAATTAACCCAATTCAGCACATCGCTACTTATATGCTTCTTTTCGATCATCACAATGGATCATTTGTATTATAATTACATTTTTTTGGTTATTGTACTTTGCCACTGCGATTCAGTATATGTATTATTCGATATTTTTGTCTTTCTTGCGTTTCCTTTTTTTGTTGTTGTTGCTGTTCACCTGCCTAGCTGCTTTCCTTTTTATTACTTATTGTGAACTATTATTAACCGAGGGTCCCGCTGCAGTCATCGACTATGGGACCCTCGTCTGTATATTTTTCTGTATTCCCATTATTATGTATCATAGAATAATAATAAATGACTTTGACTTTGACTTTGATAAACTGTGGCTAGCCATATAGGGCGCGTGGAAGCGCCTTGCAAAGAAGGACTTCGTAGAAGTGCTCTTTGAGTTGCTCCCCCGCCAGTTAGACGCTGTGATTAACGTTGCGTTAATAGGGAATTCACACGATACTGAAGCCCATGGTATCTTCAGTTTGCATTTTATTTGTTATGGAAAAAATAAACCAGCAAGAAATTTGTGCCTAGTGCTTACGCTGCATAGCACATGAGCACGCTGTAGCTTACCAGTCCCCGTTCCTAGAAATTTTTTGTTGCCATGGTAACAGGCGCAAAGCACAACCCTTTTGACGCAAGGCAGTGCCTATCTAGGGACCGTGGTTTGCTTGCTAGGGATGCCACACATGTACAGACCATGGCTGTACCTCTCCGCAGGTGTGCGCAGCCAGCAAGCGGCCACCTGTCTGACACTCCGAATTATTTTGTGGGCACCTGTCTACTCTGTAAAAAGTCAGTACAAGCAGCAGAACTTTTAGGCGCTAGTAGGCTTGACTCTTCCCGTGCACAGTTGCTGCAGTGACCCCTTTGAGGGCACTGCAGCACAATGTTAGCAACATTGTGCAACAGAGGGCACAATGTTAACAACATTGTGCGATCTTAAAGCATTTAAAAATCATAGTAGGAGTATTTAGGTCATGCCTGCAAAGCGATAACTTATCTCCCAGCATATATTTCACATGTGCTCTAACAAACGGCAACATTACTTTTGAAATCGAGTGACGTCAAAATTAACATAACTCAGTGTTCTTTGTATTGTAATTCTTTAATAATGTTTCTATTCATTTACCTATGTAAATAACACATGTGTGCTTCAATTATATAAAAATAACATGCTTTTCATCTGCATTTTTACATTTTGTAAGTGCATGTTATAGTAAGAATATTGTATTAAGTAACCTGAAATAAACAACAAAACAAGTCAACAGATTAATGGTTTTGTTCTGTCACACTATTTACCATGATCAACAAAAACTACACTGATCATAAATTAATCCCAAAAAATGCACAACATGCTAATGAAAAAAAGTGCAGTGCACGATCTCAAAAACAAAGCAGTGAATGTGCAGATATAATGAAAAGGAACATGCACACTAAAAAAGAAATTCATCTACACAATGAGCGTGCATGCAAACACCGAAAAAAAAAAAAAGAAAAAAGTCAATTGGAAGTCGCATAGTAAAATGCTATACATTGTGCTGATTATTGCCATGACGATGAAAAGAATAATTCCTGGTGCTTTATGTGCCAAAACCAAAGCATATTCAGAAAGAATGCCATAGTGTAGGGCTTTTGAAATAGTGACCAGCTGGGGTTCTTTAACCTGCACTGACAGTGCACAGCACACTGGCCTCTAGCATTTTCGTTTCCATTGAAAATGCAACCACTGTGGCAAGGATTGAAGCTGCAACCTTTGGATCAGCAGCCAAGCATAATAACCACTACTAGACCACCACAGCGGACGATGACAAAAAGAAGCATGCAACTTCAGATAACACTTGACATTGCAGTCATATGTGAAAGGCTATTGCACTATTGTTTGTTTAAGCCAGCCAACAGAAGCATAGGAAGACACTAACCAAAGCAGCCTTTTCAGCTGCAAGAGCCTCCAAGTTGTTTGTGAGGTCTTTCTGGGCACTTGAATCTTCAGAGTCAGTCTGCACTTGACACTCTACAACATCACAACAAAGTCGGGAGTGCTTGTTGTAACTGCGGTACAGGTGCACCAGATCAGGCGGCTTAGGAATGTTCAGACCCACATCGTCCCAGTCCTCAAAGTCCTGAAAGATTGGCAACACGCCACAGAAGAAGGTAAGACGATGTAAATTGAATGTGACCCTCATGGAGCAAACTTCTGCAACAATTTTCACACACCAGGAAATGTAGCAAGGTATGTCACCAAATGTTCACTGCACCATCCCTCTTGCAATGACCCAGTGGCAAATATAATCGAGCCACTGCCAATGCGGCCAGCAACAAACATATCCGAAGGGGCAGCGACTAAGAGTGGTGCTCCTGATTGTTCCGAGAATGTCACTGTGTGCTCAACGTTTCTGGTGGGTCCAGCAGTGGGCAAAAATATTCAGTCCCTGTGTATCGGCACGACGCGTCCAAATTTTGGATGTTGGGTACTGTGCAGCTGCTGCCAGATGGAGGTCGTCACATGGACGCCTGAAATTCACTCCATGAAGGTCTATCTAAAGGCAGCAACATTTCATTCCTGGTCCTATAACGAGACAATGCACTCTATCAATGTTTATTAAGTACAGTGTGCTACCCACTGGTACTATAAGCAAAAACAGAGCTCCATTACAGGTACACATAATTTTTTTTTCCAAGTGACAGAAAGGGTGCTTGAATTAACTTCAGGCTCTTGATTAGCTATGAATTTACAAGTTTAGAACATTGCTCGCTCTGTAAATTACAATAGAACATTTCAGTAATGTAAATAAATCCAAGAAATTTAATCATGATACAAGTCCTCTACCACTACTCGATGGATACACCTGAGAAAAAGAATTGTGTTTCAGTTTTGCTATTCAATTTCACAAAGGAGGCCACACTTACAGCACCATAAAAACATGAAATTTAATCTTTTATGATTAAATTGTGAAAAGTACGATCAAATTTTTAAAATGCACAAGATATTTAATGAGTTCCATCAAGCACAACATACAGAAGGCTATTAGTCAATTTCATGACTTCAGAGGTGTACAACAGCACACTTTACAGTGCCCTAATGAACAAATCTTCAATTAGCTGCATACATGAAGCATATGGAGACAGTACACACCCATTATGCTCTGATGCAGTAGAGAACTCAAAATTTTATTGCATCAGCAATACTCCAAGTCACCCTTAGCTGAATTAACTTGCTAGCTAGCCGAGACCTAAGGCTACAGTAGTACAGGCCAATGTTTATAGAAGGACCAACATTACCTTTTAAACGCTGCACTATGAATCAGTGATCAGAAAGATGAAAGTGATATCGACATTTAATGCAGGTGTTCATTGGCGATAAAAAAAAAAAAATACAGCCACACTTACAAAGAGTAAGCATGCTTTTTTTTTAATATTCCAAGAAAAGGAATATTCGTAAAAATTCTCAAAGCTGGAAGGTGCAGAAGCTCCAGCCTTTTCTTTATTACAGTGTCTCATAATTGTCTACAATATGCCCGTGTTTTAGTTCTGCTTTGTTTATTGCAAAATATTATCTTAAATTTCTTTTTTATATGAAAATATTCAAAATGTACTTGATAGTGACATAACTCAAAATAGTATGCCTGTTTGTAAACATTTATTTAATGTTTTTTAATGTTTCTAAATGAGCTAGTAATAAGAATTACGACTGCTACCTCTTCCATTATGATAACCGAGTGCAAAGAAAAACTAAAAAGCATGGTGTATTTATCAAGCAAATAAAAAATCAGGTTTAGCATGTTCCAATTCTGGAATACAGGAAAGTAAAAGGTTACGCTTTGCTTCTGTTAAAATGCAGTTAGCTGTACCACAGCAGTCCATAGGTCATGTAAATGTGAAAAGGGGTGGGGAGGTGCACACGGTGACTCAGAAGCAGCCTAGAAGTTTAGTTATTACCACTGGCAGTGAAATTCATTATCTTGTGCCTTAGCACAGTTCTTTTTCTTTTTAACTGCTTTAGGCCAATGGTCTTTGGCTTCCCCTTGTTGGTCTTCCACAGACTTCAGACTATGTGGTTTCCAGGTCACAGCGATAGTATGAACTTTCATGTATCATAACCTTTGACAGAAAATCTGAGCATGTTGTGATTTTGTTAGGCCTTTAGTCATTGAAAAACACATTTGTTTCTATTCCCCTAGGCATAAAATTCACTGAAATTCAGCTCATCTGCAACTCCCCAGCCAAAATTCCTCAGCATGCACTTCAAGCTGTTGCAATCGTTCCATCAAGGACCAATTACAGCAAGCCAGCGGCTTAAGATGTGCTCCACAAAAGTCAGAGCTCATAATCATTCGCCCCCGGCAGTGCTTTCTCTATTCCCCATATCACTGTGCACGTAGAAGGTCTATTCATACTAGAGGTCAGCCGTGCCCGCATATTTGGCCTACGTGTCCAAGCGGATGGGACGTATAACTATACTGTTGCCCTCCTATCACGATAGACTGAGTAAATTCTGGCCACAGTCCAGCGGGTCTCGAACAGGTGCTTGGGGTTTCAACAAAAGGACCTGCCACACTTGGTGGAGGTGTGTATAATCAGCAGACTTGCATACCATCTCTCCTTTCAGCAGTTAACCCAGGTGCAACAACTTTGCATATATGCAATGATTCGTAAAGTGACGAAGCTGGCCCATGGCCTCCTGAGCTATACTTCCACGCACAGTCTGCTTAACTTAGGGATGCATAACACACTAAGCAAATTACTAGAGGCACACTGGGTCACTCACCCCTACTGGCTGTCATCTTCTCACACAACTAGGATAGTCTGTCGTATCACTTGATACAAGTCCAACGATCTTATCACCCACGATACAAAAGGCCACGTAATATGCACCCTGAGCATGACGGCGTAAATCTCGTGTGCGAAACCTTAGCCACATGTTTGCAAGTATCTCGGAATCACATACTCTATACACCGACTCAGCATGCACTCAAGAGGACTACACCTTGGTAGTGTTGGATGGCAGCGAATCCCTGAAGGACTCTGTTACAAATGCGGAACAAACACTACTTACACAGAAATTCTCAGCGTGGCTCTTGCAATTCGACATGCCATCCATGTTCCAGGGGAAGTGTATATACTGACAGACTCACAACAGGCATACTGGGCATTACTATCAGGACATGGCATCCCGAGAGCGGCACACCAAATTCTTAAACAGATCCCAAAAAACTCATCAACTACATCTCCCCACATATATTTACTCTGGACCCCTGGTCACACCTTGCTGCCGGGCAATGAATGCACACATGCGGCTGCTCGCAAAATTTCCTCTGGGTGGCTCGGCTTGGTGAGGCGACCACTCCAGGGTGAGGAGATCCTTTGCTCCGTTACAGAGACATCCTCCATCAGAATATACGCATTCGCTGCACTCACAGCGCACCACTTCCGTCCCTCTTGAAAGAGGAAGGAGTGGCACTATGCCAGTTCCCGAATCTTGTCTCTATGAATAAATTCCACCCACACTGTTATGCAGACCACCGCCCAGGCTGTCGCAGGTCACTCTCAATCTTCCCATGTCAGGAATGAGTTCATCACAAACCTCTCCCCTCCCTTGCCAACAATCCTCTATCTGCTACACAAAAGAAGCTGTGGGACGATGCCCTCTGCAACAGACCTCATGAGGTCCTACAAGCCAAAACACACCAGGCTTGAACATTGCTGCTATCATCCTAGGGACCTCTCATTGATCTAGGTTGATCGTTTCATGAATCAGATCAACAATTTTGTTCATCAACAGGCTAGAGGATGACTCAATAAGATTTATTTTCAATGCTCATTCTGTCATCCTTGAAACAGCTACTCAAGTCATATATTCGAGAACAGCTCATGGTTTGTTTCTTGAAAGCTTCGGGAAGCATTCCATGAGTTTCTGTGAATGTTTTTCCCAAACAAAAACAAAATTCTATGCAGATATTCTATTCTTTACAATCACATGTGATGACTTTGCAGCTGTATCGCATTTTAACCCCTGAAAAGCAACGTGACGTGCAGAACAACTTGCTTAAAACATGGCTCCCATCACAGCACTGATAGCAGGAGCTTATAACTACCTACACTTAACAGAGGTATATGAAATTACACCTATGAAACATGTGAAAACAAAAGTTAGCCTTTTTTTTTTTGGATGTCCCCTGATACTGTAATGAGACCTCACAGTGAGTTGGCGTAAAAGAACTATTGTAGAGAGAGGAAGAATAGAGCGGTTCCACAGCACTCAAGGAAAGCTAGTGGGATTCCTCAAGGTTGGGGAGCTTGAAAATCTCTGCTATACATTAGTCACAGAACAACTGGTTAGCCCCCGGCAATTAGCAACAACAGAAACTGCAATGAAAAGCTGCATAGAAATTTTGGTTGCTTGAGATCTTGAAAGATACACCTAAAATAAAAATGCACCAGCCTTTTTTCCATTGCATTTCCATCACGACGTGCACAACACAGCACAGAATGCAACTACCGTATTTACTCATGTAATGAACGCACCTGCATAATAAATGCACCCCCAACTTAAATAGTCACATTCCGGATTTTTTTTCTCCCACATAATAAACACACCCCGACCATGAACCCCTGCAGACCCACAAACAGCCGCACAGTGGCTTTCCCATTTCACTCGATCTGTGGCATTCGGGTATAGGTTGGGAGCCGTTCAGCGCAGCGATTCAAAACTCCTGCATCCTGATAAAACTGCCGCACATAGCTGCGTGCAAGCAGTGGTAACATCATTTATTAGCACTGATGCATTCCTCTGTGCTATCGTAGTTCCACTTCACCACTCACTGCAGTGTGCCACAATGCATGCTGTACAGGCTGGCGCACCTAAGCCTAAGGATGGTCGGAGTGTGGTCTCTGAGACTGCCACGATGCTATCTCGGACATCGTACTCGCACACGACTGATATGCTCAGCACAGATATGAGGGATAAATTAAATGGTGAGTTGTGTGTGTGTGTGATGGTAGGAAGCATCTATTCTCTCATTACGGCTAAAGTCCCTAAATTATCGAGGGACTTTTGTTACTGCCACCTGCAAACGCTACCGAACTCTAATGCGGCTGGGAGTCTCCATGATTGCATCAGCGATGTAGCGACCTTTTTTTGGTTCGTGGCAAGGCAGCACAGCGAGGATCATTGGCCTACGCATCGTGTGTGTCATGGCATTATTACAGGTGGGACCCGCGGCGATATAGAAACTACAGACACTATATGCACGGCGAAGACCGCCGCATGCCGCTCGTTTGTTTTTTTACTGTAGACCGTTCGACAGTGTCGCCGTTTTTCTGGGTTCATGGCGCTGTAGGATAACCACGTGTTAAACAGAAGCGAAAGTCCATCGCATTGGGTCACTACACGGCCTCCATAAAGACCGTCATGGCGAGTGCCAAGTCACATGGTACCAACGCTATAGCCTTTTCTTACTGTTTTTCAAATAAAATTTCATAGCACGCATGCCTCCAAGCATTACCGCAGGCCACTTCACTGTATTTCTTGTGCATTAAAATGTTTTACGAAAAAGATTTCATAAAATTTATCCCGTATAATAGACGCACCCTCCAATTTTGCCTCCATTTCTGGGGCAAAAAAGCACGTCCATTACGCGAGTAAATATGGTAGTGGTGTTGTATACAGCAGTAGCGCGGTGTTAGTGTTGTTCCCCTCTCCTGCAGTGTCCAGGTGCTTGTGTGTGCCTAATTCCTTCACAACGCACACAGCAGCCTAACAACATACTGTTAACAGCCATTACGCCAGGTTCCAAGATCATTCATTTTCTAGCATGGTATAAGATGCTCTTGTTCATGCTAAGTCCAGGGATCCCACATGCACAAGATATAGTTAGACTGCTATAAAGCTTAAAAGCAAAGCTGTGCGAACAGCAAAAATTTGAGCAGGAAGCGAATTCTAATATTAATATACGAGTGCAAATCGAACTGAATATTTTTTATATAATGTTTGAATATTTATTTAATAACACCACGTTAAATTACAGAGAAACGTATCACAAACCATGAAAAAAAAATTATTGCACAACAAGTGTTCTCCCACAATGTTACCTCTAGAAAAAGTACAGTCAAGTCCTAGAGAACAGTCCAACAGAGAACTGTGCATATGCGTGCGTTAATTTTACCACAGTACACAAGTGCTAACTTCGCCACACAACGTGAGTGTTAGATTCGTTACAGTGTGTGCATGTTAGCTTCGCCAGAGTCCTTAAATACTTCTGTGGTCATGAAACTCCGCCGTCACTCTATGAGAGAGTTTCATATGCCACCAAAAACTGCCGCAGCACGACGCCAACACCTTATGCAGTCTATGCTCGTTACAACAGACCCGCGCACAACAGACTTTTGGCTATAATGCATGCTATTTCACATAAGTTTGGTCCAGGTATATCACCTATGCAAAAAAGTCCGCTTTTAACGGACTGCGCTACAATGAACTATTGGCTACAGTGGACAAAATTAGCGGCAGTCTTTTCCAAACTGTATGTATAAAATGTACTTCTGCGGTGTCAATGTAGTCTGACAACAGACTTCATCATGGCAGCAACGCTTTTAGCACAGCGTTGCCTGTGCGCTTAAACCGAAACAAGTTTGACTAGTGGCTGGCAACAGTGAAGGCCTCTGGCCAAGCCGATCCTCTAGCCAAGCCAAACTGAGGACGTGCACAATGGTGCCATTAGATTATCTTGTTGGGCTAGTCGGTCGTGCCAAAACATGATAATAGCTTCGAAAATAGGAAGCAAATTCATTGAGAAACAAGATTAAGATAGCAGATGCAAGTAGACACTGAAAAAACAAGGGGCTATCCAAGAAGACCGCGAATTCAGTTGTAAACAATAAAGGCATCACAAGAAAGGAAGTGTCGTGCGAAACTAATCTTAAGCTCTCGAGCAAAATGTGAATAAAAAGCTTTTGTGTGCTTGTTTCTTACTTTCGACGTTTGCCGGTGTTATTTCCACCGTATTCTGATATCGCTGTTCTCCAATGGCACTGATAGTCTTGTAGCAAGCAGGGCGGTTCAATTTGCTCAGAAACTCAGCAATAATTTTAAATAACTGAATGAACAATGTGTTCAAACCGAAACCGAAAAAAGGAAGCAAATTTCAAACAGAAACAGGTAGGTGCTTCTTGGAAAGCATGCAGTGACGTCACAAGCATCCCCGCCATGAGAAATATGGACCTGGAGCCAGAAAAATAAAAGCGGCGATGTTATCCGATGACATACTGAGTTATATTCCTGCTTTTCTGAACTTGACAGTTACAATTTGAGCACAGATCACCGTACTGCTCCTGACAGCCTGCCTGCTTGTGCAGGCAGCGTTAAAGGTAATGACGTCAAAAACACAGGGTGGCCTGCGTGGGAATCCAATGAAAAGTTTTAAAATTCATGTTCAGAAAAACTAAATTTTCAGAAGAAGCACCTGTCTGACTTGGCATATATTATTACAGTGACGATGAGAACATATATTGACAATATCATTGCGATCCATGGACACTAAAAAATTGCCGGAGCTGCCCTTTAGCCTGCAATTTTGCAACAGCATTGTTAGACATTGCGACCAAAGTTTTGGAAGTGAGGTGTCCTGGTGCTCCAAGCCCATGTCCCAGTGAGTGTCACTGGCAAGTTAGAATAAGTTACTCCAAGAGGTGCAGTTGTATGAATGTTAGAGCTAATTCAGAGTAACAGTGGCCTTGCTGCACACACTGTAATGGCACTCACTCATTGAAGAACATGCGATGCAGTTGCAAGTTACCGCTGTTGGTGACTAGCGTCCTTTGTAATCATACTGTGCAGTGCCCACACAGCAGATAGTCACGCCACTGCTGCCAAATTGAAGTCCTAATATTGGTTTCATGGCAACGCAGACGACCCTTCCCCCGTACTGAAGTCCAAAGAATGAATATTGTGGACTTTGGATAAAATGGACACTTTTTGCTGGATTATCAGGGCCTGTTGTAACGAGCGTTGACTGTATTTCTGTTTTGATATAAATCAATTTTCTTGACCTTTCGATCTTAATACAAATATCAGGATCAGTGATTATAGGACTTTTTGTGTCTTTAGTTACTCACGAAAATCCAAAATGCTGAGTGTTGTTCTTGTGTCAAAACCACAACGAGTGTGCATATGAGCTAGCACTGATCCTGGTATTTATATCAAGATCGAAAAATAAAGAAAGCTGCTTTTACCAAAATAGAGATATCGTTACAACATCACAGTATCACATGGTGCAAAAACTTACTGATGTGTTACTGATGTATTAGCTTGCTAAGACAACTGCCTAACTATATCAAATAGTATGTCGATTGAAAACAGCACTGAAATCATTTGTGAGGTTTAAGTTTCATTTATTCTACCTATATCAAATATTGAGAAACCACATCTCTTTGCTGAGAAATCTGATGCGCACAGAGCAGATCGCAATGTTTTCCTTCGTCATTATAAGCATTAATTTCTCAAATACAACACTTACAGTAACAGCTTAATCATTTTGATCACCTTACAACGTACTGCTCACTGTTAAACAGAAATGTGCTGGGTGAACAACTTGGTCCTATGTGCAATCAAGAGTTGCAGCATATGCAGGTCAATGGGGGATGCGATAGGACAGATGTTTTTCACTGTTTACAAGCTGCAACGCTGACTCTTTGTTGGAAATGTGCAGTGTTTATTCCAGGAAGAAATTATAAAGCGGAACGTATCAAGGCACAGTGATGAAAAACACCACCCAGCCACAGTGACTGCATTTGGAGGTAAAATAAATAAAAGAAAGGAAAGAAAAAAGAAACTAGAACGACTGTTATGAGATCTATATATGCACATGAAAGGTCAGGTCAAAATTATTTCCTATTTTCTCAGCACTGATCCCTCTATAATCATAAGGTGGTTAGGGCCCATAAAACACAAGAATTTTGTTTCAATGAGACAAGTGTGAGCAGCATCTCATGACCAGTTGTTTTTCTTTTGCCTGGTGCTCATTTCATGGTAGAAACTCCGTTTAGGCCATTATTCATGCGTGTTTAATGCTATAAGTGCTCACGCGGAACTAAGGTGACAATTAGGAAAGCGTATAAAGCTAGAAAACTGCCGCCGCAAGCATAGTGGCAGCAGCGTTCGCATGCCCAGTTGCATGCCTAGCGGTGGGCGCTTCCGTGCGGCAGTTCCGTGACTAAAAAGGTTATTGAAGGACTCTGGCTTCGCACAGTACACGACTGTCGACTTTGCCACAGTACACAAGTGTTATGCGATAAAGCATACTACATGCAAGAATGGGCCATTTGTCACCCGACAGCGTCTTTTTCTCCTTGATTGCAGACTTCTAATAGTTTGAATAGTAAAAGTGTAAATTGAATTAAATAGCAAGTGCTATTTGAAAACTATTCGAAAAATCACATGTCCCCACTCAAAAGTGTTAAATGGACCAACAACCAATTTTTTGGGTACCTGTTTTTTTTATTATTATTATAATGGAAAGCTTACCAGCCTGAGGGCCTAATCACAAATTGCCAACGAGGAAAGTGCTGTAAAACATTTTCTTTAATCAGAATTTTTTACTGATGCTGTCTTACATGCAACAAATGTTGCAAACAGAGGACGACTGCCATCAGTTGTGTTTAGACCAGTTTCTAACATGACATAGTGCATGCATGAAACTCCTGAGAAACGACACACACATTTGCCATGGTTAAACTAAGGTTTCCTATTTCGGTTGTTGCGAAGAAAGCGCTGCTCCTCAGAGCCAATTCCTTTTACTGCATAAGAAGCAAGAAATAGGGTGGGCATGCGTTTATATACAGCAGCTGTAATCTTAAGCCCAAATTATGGTCATATGAACAGCAGCAAGCAATGAACAGCAATTTTAAACACTCCAAAACTCAGTACCAAGGCTTCACTGCCAGGCGATGTCCCATTGTGGTTGCCGTAATTTTCAAACTCAATTTAAAAATACAAATCCTACTCAAATTGCGAACGAGTGTTCAATTCCGTCACTATAATTCAGAGTCTTTCCAAATGCATAATGATCTGTTCACATGTTCTGGCCAGTTGTCATTCCCTTAAAGAGAAAATGTGCTAAATCACACTGAATGTGGTGCACAAGACAATCCCCGGGAATGCATGTGAGTAGTCTCCAGGCGGAAGCATAGTGGAGGGCTCCAAAATAATTTTGACCACCAGTTTCTTTAGTGTGCCCCTTGATGAGAAGATGACTAGTTTTGTAATTTGCCTCCACTACAATAGGAAATGAAGCAGAACTGCTGACCGTGTTCAGTGGCTGTATGCCACAGCCATTGAGCCACAGCAGTAGATGCCATGACTAATGATACAACCTTTTATGAAGCATCTGTACCATATATGTAGCTTACGTGCGCTACTGGAAATTGAAGAAAATGTAAAGCTGCATACAGATAGGCATTACTGCAACTCCTGGTCCCCCAAACGACTGCAGCTGAACACACTATTACTGGGCCCATTTTCTATAATGAGGTATGATGTCCACAAAGCCAGCAACAATTATTGTTAAAATCTGACTTTCTTCAAGTATTGCTAGCTACCCCCCCAGTCTTTATTTTAACATTACCAGCACAGGCCAATGTTGCCTAATGTCAGCTAATGCTGGCCATTTGTTCCTTATAGCGGTAACAATGTCTTCATTAAATTTCAACTATTGTTCTTTTTTCATGAGGAGTACTCAAGATTAAAAAGACTGCTAACCAAGGGATTTTGAGAGGAATTACTATGTGCTCAAAAGTGAGGTCTATATCATAAAATAGTTGTAAATTCATCAAAAATAGCTCGCATTTGCACTGTTCCCCTTAAATGCAAATTCAATAAACAACCCTTTTATAGCCTGTCTACATCACAAACAAAAACATGAGTGGCAACATGAACCACAGCAACTAGATATGAATAAATATTTACCTGGACCTCATTTTCATCAGAAAATGTAATCGATGTCAACTTGTAATCATGCTTTAACAAGTACTCGTTCAGAAGAAAATTGACAGCACGACGCTCATGCGGACGCAAAGGCTCTTCAGAAACAGCTGTGTGCTCACTGCCATTGTCAGGAGTATTCGGATCGGACTCTGCAGAATATAAGAGCAAAGAAAGATAAGCAAATAGACACAGCAAATTAAAACAAATCACTTTCACTTTTTTGAACAAACCTAAGCGTTCACATGAAACTTCTGTAGAGACATTTCTTGCTTTTATACATTTTATAAGTGGCTCAAACATGCTAATGGGACACTGAAATGGACGAGTTCCCCCCATAAGTGAATTCCCCTTTCACAATACCAAAAGCACCATGTTTGCACCAAGAAAATGTTTGGCATATAAGAAAACATGCAAAAAGCAAATACGGCTGGGGCCACTGCACTGAAGTTTCTGCATCAACTTGCTGCGATATTATAGACCTTGACACTATCTGCCAAGATGTGCATAAATGCTTAGCAATAAAAGCGATTTACTTTGTCTCTAAGAGCCACAAATAAATTCCCCTTCCACAACACCAAAAGCACAATGTAAGCACCAAGAAAGTGCTTGGTAAATAAGAAAACATGCAAAAAGAATGTTCAGCTAGGGCTGCCTCTCTGAAGTTTCTGCACCAACTTGCTGTGATATGATAGATCTTGACGCTGTCTGCTAGGATGTCCTGTCTTCAGCAAAAGTTTGAGGGATCCGAAAATTTAAAAAAACCTATATTACCGCTTAGCCTCTAAACATAGCTTCGAATTAAATGCTACAGCCTGTACATCGCAAACAACTCTACCCACCGAAATGTTTAATTCGAGGCTAGTTGCAAAGCTAAGCGGTACTTCTTACGGTCACTCTTTACAGTCACTGTCTTGACCGTACAACTGCGTTCACTTCCAGCCTGGTGCACTTCCAGGAAAGTTCTGCAGCACTCATTGGTTTGAATACAACCACTGACACAATTCTCCTAGCTCAAGGATAAAATGGTGACCTGTTATATAAATACCCAACCAGTCTCTCTGGTTGCTCTTGATGCCTAGCAAGCACGGCCTCAACAGGGCAAATCTCCTAATTCATCTGCCCTTGCTTCCGCTGTAAGTCCCAACTTATCCTCTCCTCAGTGTGAAGCGTTGCTAAAACTGCTCACGAAGCATCAGGCCTCCTTTGACATCAATACTTAATCACTGGAACAGACCCCGTTGCGTCTCATTGTATCGACACCGATGGCCAGACTATTGTGAGTCGCTGTCCCTACCAAGTCTCGCCGACCGAACACAAACTCATCGAGAAGAATGTCGCCAATATGCTTGAACAAAACATTATACACCCCTCCGCCAGTTCTTGGTCATCTCACGTTGTATTGGTACAGAAGAACGGGTCGGTATGATTTTGTGTCAATTACCGTGGGGTAAACAAGATCACCAGTAAGTATGTAAACCCCATGGCCCATATCGATGATGCACTTGATTCTTTGGAAGGCACGCAATACTTCTCCAGCCTTGACCTTCGCTCCGGGTATTGGCAAATTCCAATGCACAAAGCAGACAAAGAGAAGAGTGCTGTTTCTATTCCCGACAGTCTTTACGAGTTTAACATAATGCCTTTCGGTTTATGTAATGCTCCCGCCACATTTGAACAAATTATAGATATTGTTTTTTAAAACCAGACTGTGCTACTTTAATGACATCATTGTGTTTTCCTCGACCTTCACTGCAATGCCTGGACGAAGTGCTCACGTGCCTTTACAGTTGTGGACTTCAAATAAACACGAAGTGCCACTTCGCTAGAACAACGATCAAGATTCTGGGTCATCTCGTTAGCAAAGATTTGACAAAGTTTCTGCAAGTGTTCAACTTCCCATGCCCACTTCGTGCAAAAGAACTGCACAGCTTCCTTGGCATCGCATCATTTTTGACGTTTCATCCGGAATTTTGCCAGCATTACCCTGCACCTCCACGACTTGAAATGCCATGGTTCCGACGATGCTTTATTCCGCAAAAGGCAAGATGGCACCGGCAAAGAAGACACATGAGGCAATGAATGATGATGGTTTTGTATAGGTGACGAAGATGAAGTGCAAATAAATGCTTACAATATAGGTTTTTCAAAAGTTTTGGATCCCACAAACTTTTACTTTTGACTGCAGATAAATACTTAGCAACAAAAGTAATTTACTTTGTTTCTAAGAGCCACAAACTTAGCATTGCAGGTTTCAGAAAATATTATTGAGTGAACATGGCCAAAATACAAAAGGTGCCCTGACATTCAAGATGTCATGCTCAAGCTGAGGGCCTGGTGTTTCAGCACAACTCTGACTTTCACTTTCCTTTCTAATAACAAACCTATGATGGAAGAATCAAAAACAATGAATAAGCTGAATTAGTGCTTCTGTTCAGCCTCCTTTTAAAGGGGCCCTGAAACACGAATTATGCATGTTGCTTTTATTGTATGTTGCTTGATGCGGAACTCAACAATGACCATAGCACCAGTGAGAGTGGCAAAATATGAGCATATTATATTTTAATTTGTACCTGAAATCAGCTTCTGCGCTGACTGCAGTGTCATACATTAAAGGGACCGTCTACCGTCCTTCATCGCTCTCCCGTTTTTCTGGCTCAATAGAAAGCGTACCTTTCGAAGTGTCCCAGCATGCCGTGGTTTCTCCGGAAACTGAATAGAAATTATTAAAACACAATTTTTTTATCTACGAAGTCGCTCCTTTCCTAGTGTAGGCATGCCAGCAACAATGGTTACCACGCACAATGCGTCGTCGTCTCCCTGGAAACTCTCTTGGGCGCGGGAGGCTTCTCAACAGGAACCAGTTACAAGGTCGACACTCCAGAAGTGAGGAGGACGAGGAGAGGCGAGGGAAAGTTGGCGCGAGGGGGTGCGCCTCAGACATGCAGCGCCGCATGCATGACAAGCGCAGTACTACGCACCTGTGCAGGCAGACGAATTCGAAGGCAGCGCCACCTGCGCCACCCCGTAAGCAGCGAAAAAGGGAACAAATTGCTCTTGCATGCTATAACAAGGTGTCTCACAGAGTGAAGTACGCTTGTAAGACATACATAATAGTTTTTCAGCAGAATATGTATGCCTGCATGGGCTGGTTCTCATACAGTTGGAAAATGATGAACACGCTGTTGGGTGTTGCTAGCGGCATTTTTTGCACCACTTTCAGAGCAAAATTAAAAGCCCAATTCCTTTTTGTGGGGTGAAAGCGTGCTCGTTCCCGTAAATGTGACGCACAATCAGCCCAATTTTACCACAATCTTAAACAATTTTCTGAGCGGTAGACAGTCCCTTTAACAGTTTCTGCGAGCGGATATGACGTTGCTAAGCTGACTGCGCTGGTTGAGTGGCTGGGAACAGTAGGAAATAAAAGCACTTATCGCACATGCTTACAGTGCATTGAATATAATGAATGTTAAGAAGAAAACATGTTTCATGCTTGCTACAGCTATTAAAGGACCTAAATTTGCACATTACAATTTCATTTTGTGTGCAACTGACACAAGGAATGTTGTGGGGCTCGCGTGGTTGCTGTAGCCCAAGGCAACGACGCCATCAAAAAGCGCGGTAACCATCTTGGTCGGAAGGCCACAATGGACATCATGGTTCTGGTACAACAAGATGTACGCCGCTTCTTGACTGGAAGCAGCATACATGTCTCTGAGAGAGTGAAATGTGAAAGAGGATGCCAATATTTGTCATATGCTTTTATTTTGAATTTCTAAGTTGAAGAACTTCTGTTTGTGCACGTCAATCTCAAAAATTATTGTGGAATTTATCTCAGGACAACACAAGGAATCCATTTCAATGCAAAACTAAGTGAGTAAAATTTGGTTTCAGGGCCCCTTTAAAGGGCCTCTCACCAGGCCAATGAAAATTTTCATTTGAAGACTAGAGGTGATTGCCAGAGTCACTGCCAGTATGACACCTTCAGCACTTGCAAATGCTGCGGAGTAAAGGGCATACTGTTGTGTTCATAGCTGGCTGCCCCCTCCAAGGAGGAGCTGCTGGGAGCACCGCCATCTGATCGGTTCGGGCAGCTGACCGCACGATCTCGGCAAGCGTCACGTGTCACAGTACGGACATGATATGCCATCCATGTGAACCGTATGGTATGTGACGTCATCCTCTGCATCTTGGAGCAGGGTGATCGCATGAAATAATAAACAATGTTCAGTTTGAAATTTGAGCACCTTCTGCAACTTGCAGTAACGCAGTTCTTGGCAGACATGACCGTGAGTGCACAAAGTATGCACAGAGCTTGTCAGCTCATACTGGCCGGACCAGGCGAGAGGCCTTTTAATAACAGTGATTACAAGCAGAACGTGTGTGATGGCTAATATAGTCCTAATCTGGCAGACAACCTTTTAGTAACCAAGAGGACCACCTTAGACAGGCACATCTGCTTAACAGGCATCATACTTTTATGCACTCTAGTAATTCCAAAACACAACGTTATAATGGGTAAACAGAAAATGAGTAAACACACCTGTAACAACAGTTAGGTTTGCTCGCAGGTTCTTGATGGTTTCCCGAGCCTTCCTAAGTTCGAATTCTAAAACTGACAAAATGACGTAATTAAACAATTTTTAAACAAAGGATGAAGGTGCACATGAAAAAAATAAGGGAAAAACCTGAGAAGTGCTGCTACGTCAGCAAATCCTATCACCGAAACAGCTGAATTTTAATAGGCCTTGTCGCATCAAACTGCTAATATGTATACAGGGTCAGTTATAAAAGCAATGCGTATGATTTTGTTCTGACACGACTATCCATGGCGGTGCAGTAAAACTGGACGGGCAATATTGCAAGGGGCCTGCCCTTCGCATGCAGACAGTCTCCAGTTTACTTTACGCAGTGTGAGCAGAAAGACGTACCACTCCACGTGAAACTTTTTTTTTTTCACTTTGTAACACAACATGATGGAGCATTCGCTTGAACAGCGTTCACTATCAAATTCTGCGTGAAGCTTAAAAAGAATGCCACCGAAATCTTCCAAATGCTTCAAGAAGCCTTCAAGAATGACTGCATTTCAAGATCACAGTGCAGGAGGCGGCAAGGCATTCAAGGAGGGCCGAGAGGAGGTCACTGACGAACCCCGTTGCGAACGCCCAGCAATACCCAACACCAGAACTGACGAAAATGTGGACCGTGTGCACGAAGTTTTGCGTTCCGACCATCGATTGAGCATTGGGCAAATTGCTTACACCCTAAACATATCCTCATTTATGGTACATCGGATATTGACCGAGGACCTGCAAATGTGCAAGGTCTGCGCGAAGCTTGTGCGGAGAGTGTTGAGGGGAGATCAGAAAGCACTTTGGAGTTTTGCGCTGTCAAGAGTGGCTGCATTTGATTGAAAATGAGCTGGACTTTCTTAGCTCTGTCATAACCTGAGACGAATTCTAGATGTTTAAGTACAACCCAGAAGCAAAAAGGTAAAGCAGCGAGTAGAACGCAATATCATCCCCCCGGCCCAAGAATGTGCGAATGGGTAAGTCTCGCATCAAGACAATGCTCGTCGTCTTCCTTGACACCCAAAGAATCGCTCATTTTGAGTTTATACTGCGGGGGGGAAACCGTCAACTCAGCCTTTTACCTGGAGTACTTGAGAGATTGAAACACCAGGTCGCGTGAGGACATCAAAGACATGGTCAAGCTCTACCATGAAAATGCTCCCAGCCACACATCTTTCATCGATGCCAACTTCCTGGCCTGGAGCGACACCTCGGTGGTCCTCCATTTTCCTTACAGTCTTGACTTCGCTCTGTGCAACTTTTTTTTTTTACCGAAGAGAGAGCTGAAAGGAGAGCATTGGGAGACAGTAGAAAGTATCCAAAAGCATGCGACAACGTTCCTGAGACATTCTCATCAAGGACTTTGAGGGTGCCTTCCACATGTGGCAGACACGTCTCCGCAAGTGTATCAATGCAGGGGGAGGGTATTTTGAAGAATTTTAATCATTTGTATATATCCGGTAAATAAATCTATTTTTTCCAGAAAATGCGCATTACTTGTATAACGGACCCTGTGTGTACAAGGTGTATGACAAAGTGTGTTTTGTAAAGTATACAAACCCAGAGTGATTACTATAACAAGTGCATCAGGTCAAAGTCTTGCCATGAAAAGGAACAAAATACATGTAGAAACATGTAGAAACACTTATAAAAAAAATTGTGGGCAGCTTGCACTAGGGGTGCTAGCCTTGCACTAGGTGAAGGCCACCAGCTCCACTGTAACCTAACCTTGCACCCTACCTAACCTTGCACTAGGGTGCTAGGCTAGGTCACAGTGGAGCGGGTGGCCTTCCCCTCCACCTTTCCCCATCTTCCCCTTCGCTTCCGTTTCTCACCTCCTTGCTATACCGTACTGTACATGAATATGCTACGCTTTTACCCTCTCCCCTCCTCCTCCTCACCTCCTTTGCCACCCCCTTGTTAAACTATACAGCAGTGCTGGTAGCTTTACCCTTTCCCTCTTCCTCACCCTCACATCCCTCTTCCCCACCCCTTTGCTATATTATCTTTTACTATCTTTCCCCCTCCTCAGCCTCACTTCCCTTTCCCACCTTCTTGCTGCACCATAGTATACATGGACATGTTTTGCTAGTCACCATGTATTGGCGCTTTCTTCCGAAGCAACGTCTGCCGCTGGTGTGGCTCTTTGGTACAACACCTGCCTACCACGCAGATGGCCTGGGTTCGATTCCCGCTTGAACCTAACTAGCGTTCTTGTGGTTTTAGCATAAAGGACTCGAAGGAATCATAAAGTGTGTTGCAGCTAAAGCATTTTCATATGGTTGCACAAAATGTTAACTAGGTGCAAAGAAGAACTGTTTCAGTTTAACCAGAGAGGACACTGGGGCTCATTTTCCCTACCCAATATGCCGAGTTTTCAGGTGACCACAGACTATTAGCTCCAGCTAGAACAGCTTCATTGTTAATAGTTATATAAAATAGAACTTACAAATTATGATAAAGACTACTGCATGTTTTCTAGTGGAACGGCGACCGCAACTGAAAAATAATCTGCACCTTGTGACAACTTTAAATTGTCTCATGCTTTGCAGTGTGTGTGGTGAGTCACAGAGACCATGGCAGTGTGTGTGGCACAAGCTGATGGCACCTGTGTCGTGAGTGGCCTGTACGTACCACTAAGAACTAGCATTAATGAAAAACTGCAGTTCAAAATTTTATCATGTGCAAGCCATGTTTCAATATTCATGCAAATGGACCCCAGACAAAGTGGTAAGGGCAATGTCACAGGAGCGTACTTTGCCACAGTTAGTTACTGAGAACCATGCTTTTTTTTCTTCCCTACACAATTTCAAAATAAACATGACATTCATTCCTACATGGACCAAGGACTGTCCCACAATAACCACACAGCTATCTACATTAAATAAGCCATTATAGAATTAATGAACTCAAATGTGGTGGGGAAAAAAAATGAAAATGACAGGTTAAAGGAACATTTAAGGTACACGTAACGACAAACAGAAATATGCAAAGATTAGACACATATTAAATTGACAGGTTAAAGAGGCATTTATGGCACACATAACGACAAACAGAAATATGCAAAGATTAGACACACATTAAATTCACTAAATTTGTACGCTGATGAACAATACTAATAAAGCAGACAGGGGAGTCACTTGCTCTTTGTGGTACCTGTTTCAAAGAAAAGAAAAATGGCAGAACCTTTTCACAAAATAAACAGACCACATAATACAGCAAAAAGTGTAAAAACATTTGCTAAGATCGATAAAGCACTATAAAGTAGGGGTTTATACACACACACCACCAACGGCCCCTTCGAGAATCCCTGCACCCCCCACAAAATATTCCAGCTAGACCGATTTCCAGCCATTACAACAATAACTTTATATCTCCCCCTACCCGTGTTCTAGTAACACCTCCTCCCCCTAAGCCAAAAATCTGAATAAACCCGTGATATAGAGTTGACAAAAACAGCTGAATATAGAACGGTATCATAAAAATTTGTGTGTTCCTCAAAGAAGCATTCACATACTCACAATAAAACAATAAAACAGCACTAAAAGAATGCAAAGCAAGGGCTTAAAAGTGCAACCTAACTCATTATAGTTTATATCACTGAGGTATAACACTGATTTATCAAACAATTCCACTACAAACCACACTGTGTACCACATCCATGTACTATGGTAAAAAAAACCATGGAGAAAATATATTAACTCTTACTATTAAAGGCATATTAAAGACAAGCATAAAATAAGCTCAGGCTGATAAATTGTTTCTTCAAAGCATGTTAACATTTTTCTAAGATACTCATTAGTACAATAGGAAGTAAAGGACAACCTTCTTGTTTTCTTCCCCCCTAAACCTAAGTGTTAGTATTTATAATGGCCTTGTGGATGCAAAATTTTTTCATATTGAGACAATGCAGCGTGGTAAACATATTTTATATTTATTGAACTTAGTATTTGGCTCCTTAAAGTACTATGTAGTCTCCATCTCCACTGATGCACAGATGCTATGAATTCCACAATGTTATGCAAAATTTCAGAAGAGTGTCATCATTATTTTTCTCCATTTTTGCAAAAATATCACTTATCAGGCCTTGTTCTACAATAGGAATAGCTTTTTCTGGTAAATGTATAAAGGATTTGCCATAAAGCACTCTTTTTTTTTGTATACATCCAATTAAAAGAGCCATGAAACACTATTTGTGAAACCTTAGCACAGTGACATAGCCAGGAATATTTTTCAGGGGAGTGTTATACCACGGCCGCTACATGCAACACACATGGTACGGCCCGATGTGCCACCGAAACCGTGTATCTGACCAGGTTACTTGTGCGCCCACTGAGGCGCTACTGTTCAGAGACTGCTGCTGATGAAGAAGTGCCTCTGCCACCACTTCGATACGCATGGCAGCGACTGTTGTCAGACTGAAGAAACGCGCTTCACAGTTGCACATTACATGCAGAATTTTGGCTCAATTGTCATTAAAAGTGCCCATAATGCCACAGATATCAACATGTCACAGGTGCAGAAATATATATATATATATATATATATATATATTTTTTTTTTTTTTTACTGCTGCATGTGCGATGCATGCCCGGGTGGCCCACTTTCACTGAGGGGTTATTATCTGGTATGTATATACAAATACACATGGGCACAAAGAAGATAGGGAGGCGCACAATAAGGCTTGTTTATACTTTCAGGAGGAGGGAATAAATGGACTTTATGACTGAAGTATTTAACCAGTACTTATATGTATTTCTCGTGAACACTTTTGTACGTGTGTGTGTATTCTAAACAAAATTCTGAAGGAACAACCTTTCTTGTTTCCCAAATATTAAAACTCACCTGCAGTCATGGTTATCATTATTATGGCTAATTATCAGCAGATTTACGTTTCTCGTAAGACGAAGTACTAAGTGATGGCCCTGTTTGCCCCGACACCTAACTTTTCCCTCTGTCCCTTCATTCTAATGCCAGTGTTCCTGATCGTCCCTCTTTCAGCACTCGGCCTTAAATTCACTTCGCCCCTCACACATAAGAAAATATTCTGGCTGCCTATATGTACAATTTTACAGTCGTTAATCAGACACCAAAAGCGAATATGGGTGAAGTTGTGGAAAGTATGCCAGATCCACTGTAACCGACAGTCGTGCATGGAGGTGCTTTTGTTTACCCAACATCACAGACACATGGTTCCGCAGCCCTTGAGGGAGCACGGCATCTATATGTAGGATCTATTAGTTAACCCCCCCCCCCCCCGGCACTGCACTGCTCCTCGCAAAGGCATCCCAAAGCTGTATGTAGCACCAATCTTACCTATTGTGATCCCCCAGGTCAGCAAAAACTACACAAAGAATATGAAAGACGTGCACTGAGATGGAATGCTGTCTTTTATAGAGAGCCGCCCATATGCATTCAATTACGCGATGTGCCCTTAAGTGTACTGTTCGCTTGAAAGTGCATGAACGAAGGTGCGGATAGTGGAAATTAAAAGGAAATACCACTTTACTTGCTCATTTTCGTATGCTGTTGTTGCTGTTTGTTGATCTTTTTTTTTTCTCGTTGAAATCTCACTGAAATGTAAGGATCACAGCCAAAGGGAAGAAAACCCTACCAAGAAAAATATGAAGTAGTAGAAGTAATTGCTTTCTTATAATTTAACACGAATAACTAGAGCAAGACTTCAGATCATATTCAACGCATATTTTGGAAACTATGCCCCGCCACGGTGGTCTAGTGGCTATGGCACTCGGCTGCTGATCCGAGGGTCGCGGGATCGAATCCCGGCTGCGGTGGCTGCATTTCGATGGAGGCGAAATGTTGAGGCCCGTGTGCTGTGCGATGTCAGTGCACGTTAAAGAACCCCAGGTGGTCTAAATTTCCGGAGCCCTCCACTACGGCGTCTCTCATAATCAGAGCTGGTTTTGGGACGTTAAACCCCACAAAACAACAAACAACATTTTGGAAACTATGTCAAGCGAAGCTTATGTAAAGCGGTAAATTATATGCTTTGCAAGTAACCGAGATTTCTAGTTAGATGATGGTAGACGCATGCACAAGACGATCATGATACTGATGATGATCATAATAACAACAATAACAACAAGTCAATTGCGCATGACACTGGTGGAACACCTGTCCTAAAAAAGTGGCCGACACCGGCGTCAATCCCAGTCACAGAGAACTTCAGAAACAAGGCTACAAGAACCTTAAAGGAGTACTGACACCAATTTTTTAAGTTGAGTTTACTCCACCATACAGCTCTCCCATATGCGTAGACAGCTCTGAGCAAATGTTAAGCTCAGGAAATGCTGATAAGATATTTTAATTTGACGTCAAAGTCAATATTCACATGGCGTGCCTACTGACATCGACACTAACATGATATCAGGCTACAGTACAAATTTTGGTGACTTCACGCAGCAGTATGGCAAGTTGTGATGACGTCAGATACAAAAACAGGCAAAATGGCCGCTCGCGCGTCACTCTCGGTCGCTGCTCTCGCCGTTCAGTCGCCGTAATTGAGAGTGCCCATGAAGCGAGTGATGGAAGTCGGATTACCCTCAATCGTCGTGCGTGCCCGGGTGTAATCGGAAGGCAAGCTCGCTATGGTGCCGGCATTTCGCCCCTGAAATGCCGCGGAGGTCTCGGAGGCCACCTTAGCTTATCGCGGGCTCCGGAGCCACCCCGACACCCATCGTGCATGCCGTACGTTGCATCTTGCACTGTGCCGAAGTATTTGCTGTCGTCGTGGGGTCGCTATACAAAATTTTATACATCGTTGACCCCACACTTGCTGCAGGCGCTGTGCGCGAGAGACCACTGGGCGAAAACGTCACAATTTATTGCAGTAGCATGTCACGAGGAGCTCATTACTATGCACATACTTTGTTGTGACATCAGGCTACAGTCTACAGTAGGAACTGAAACCAGCTTTTAAAGGCATGATGTAAATAAATTTTCACGGCGTGTTCACAATTACCACTACGTTTTCTGGGCTCTGGAGGGCTTGGCCTTTCATTTCATGCAAAAAACCGTCCACTGAAAATTTTCGTGGCAGTACTCCTTTAAATATAATTCATCATTCATTATAGCATCGGTGTTCTTCAGCAACATGCACCTGTAAGCTGATGTTATATTTGCAAGTGCTTTATGCATACGCTTGGACCACACACAATGTTTAAGACATTTCTCTGGTACGTTCATTTACCCTTTGTATTTACATCTAGAAAATTGCCCACTGAAACAAAGAATGCCTCAGCAGCCACGCGACACCTGGCCATGCACTTTGTAATGAAAAAGAATTTGTTATTGAATACTTTATTAGTGATCACCGTAACTATCAAGCGAAGGCTGTGAACACCTGAATCATGTTCAGCAGTGCATCATTAAAAGCATACGAAAGGACACGGAAAAGACTGCAGACAAAATAAAGGAAAGCTGCCTACATGTGTACGTTTCATTCACAACGTAATGACGCACCGGAAACAAGTGCTTGGAGCTAATGCAAAGAATATTCAACAAGCAGCTAAAGAGCCAAAAAAAAAGTGTGTGCGTGCACACACACACACACACACACACACACACAAGAACTCAAACTGTAAACTTGGCAAAGACATGCTCAAACAATGACAACGGCATCATGTGGTGGACCACACCATGTGCTTTCTATGTAGCGGCCGTGGTTATATGCTGCAGTTAAAAAAAATAAAAAGAGCCAGCACCTTAACAATATTGTAGTCATTATTCTGCTTCCATAAAGCCAAAGGATTACTTCTTTCATTCACTGCAATATCTACATAAAATACAAGTGCAAACAGGGCTCCGAGGACTTCATTTCTAAACTAACATGTATTTTCACACAAAAAGAAGCACCTGCCTGACAAAAAACGCAGATGTATAAGAACAATCATGAATAGTTACTGAAGCACAAAAAAGGCCCAGAGTTTGAAATTGAACACAGAACAGTCAGCAGGCAAAGAAGAAAATTGCTATTAAAATATGGTCATGGCAATGCATGCAACTTCAGCAAGTTCCCATACAAGCTGAACGTTATGTAAAACCATTTATTCACCTCTACAACCTTATGCAAACCTGGGGGGGGGGGGGGGGGGGTTAACGTTGAAAGAGTGTGTATTCAGTATGCAATCTTTTGCTAACTTATTACAATTTTAAACTCCCTGCACGCAAGCATTTGTAGTGATTACATTGATAATCTATTGAGTATATGCAGGGCATATAAGAAAATGTATCTACAAATCTTATAATTACAGAAAAGCAGATAACTGTGTACCTTTTGCAGAAGCGCAATGTTTGTGGTGGCACACACTGTAAAATGTCTAGAAACAAAAATCTGAACAATAATTAATAAATATACACTCATTACCTTTAAACTAGAACAGCTACATGCTCAAACCTAACTGAACAATGAATGCATATCTATTGTAATATTTGCAAGAGGGCAACGTGGCTAACTTCTACAGATGATGAAATTCGCCTAACTCTACCCACAAAACTGAAACTGAGGGTCAAAGGACGCAGTGGCCACTACCTTCGGTAGTGGCTTGTGTGACATAGTTGTTCACCTCGCATTTCCAAGTGATCACAAGCGTGCGTCGCCGACGAGTGGCTATTTCAGCAAGCGTGATCAGACACAGCAACAAAACAATAAAAATCGCGGCTTGATAACAATGCTTCATCATCACTTGGCAATGCAAGGTGAGCAACTGTGTCACACAGGCCGCTACTGAAGGTAGCAGCAAATGTGCTCTTTGACCACTCAGTTACAGTCTCCTTGGTGCAATTTGCCGATTTCATCAATCTGTAAAAGTTATGCACGTCGCCTTTTTTACAAATGCTACAATGACTATGCATTCCCTGTATAAACAACATCCATTGTTCAAATAGGTTTGAGAGTCTAGTTACTTTGGTTTAATGGTTAATTAGTCTAATTTTGTTAATTACTGTTTAAATGTTTGTTCCTACACATTTTACAGTGCATGCCACCATGAACAAAGCACTTCCATAAAAAATACATAATTATCTGCTTTTCTGCATTTATGGACACATTTTCTGAAACACATGGTATATACAGTAGAATCTCGATGATACGATTACGGTTTATGCGAATTTCGCGATGATACGAATTTTAATATTGTTTTACCATGTTGTGTAAAATGCGCCGTCATTCGGTGTTATACGAACAGTTTCCCCAGCCATTGCAGATGATACGAACGCGCAAAATGACCGCTTCACGCGAGTGACTGACTAAGATTTTTGACTGCAGGTTTTTTCGCGAGTTCCTTACAACTTTGGACCGCAAAATGGCAGCGAAAAACAGAAAAATTTTGCTTTTCGCCAACGAGTGTTCGGCTCATCCCAAAGACTGCAACTTCAGCAATGTCGCCGTAAGGTTCCTGCCCGGAAACACCACGAGCCGTCTACAGCCACTGAATGTGGGAATAAATCGAATTGTGAAGTACCATTTCAAGGGATTGCTTGTACGGAGGCTGGATCCTGGCGAAAACTGAGCACAAGGTTGAAAACTTGCGGATTAGCCTGCATGACGCCTTACATTTCTTGGCCATGTCCTGGGATAATGTAACCCAGGACACGATCGCGAACTGCTTTCGCATGTGTGGATTTTTCGCGGAATCGGATGCGGCTCCGACGGAAGAAAACCAACAGCCTGACGACGATTTGCACATCGAGGGTTGGGAGAACCTTTAAACTTGAGCTTCGGCGCGAGACTTCGTCACCACGGACGACAACGTAGCGACCTGTGGTTCTGCGATCCATCGGAGAATTGGTCGACGAGGCAAAGGGTACCGATTCTGAGAGTGATGGTGAGGATGCCGGTGAGTGTGGTCTCCTACCGTCAATGTCGGAAAACCTTGACGCCCTCGATGTACTGTGTCGCACCGTAAGCACTGGCAGCGTGAGTGAAGAAACCGCAGCACGGTTTTATTCCTTTCAGGCGGCTTTCTTGAGGGACAGCGAAATTAAAAAAGTTCAAAAGGACATCATGGACTTTTTCAGCAAGAAGTAGTTGACCCCAATAAAGTTCTTGTTCATCTTCATGATCAGCTTTAACTTGAGTTGGCTCATACGAATATTTTACGTGCTCCCTACGAATTCGTATCATCGAGATTCTACTGTACGGTGTCCTGCACACTGTACAACTCTAGTTGCATCATATATGGTAGAAAAAAATGAACCTTCAGGCGGCACAGGACAGAATGAGTATGCAAAGCAGGCAACGTTGTATGTTTTCTGCTATTTGCACAAGAACATCTGGTTACCATGATTGGGATGAGACGTGTCATGCCCCTTCGAAGTCCACTTCTTTGCCTGAACTATATTTTTTAAGGTTTACTTAGCAAAACAGACGGCTTCGCCATGGCTAAATCAGCTGCAATGAGACTGAAAAAAGTCAGTCTCCTTTAAAAAGAAAAAAAAAATCTGCCCATATATCTGGCAATTTGATACATTAACTATATTAATCCTTAAACTTCACGAGTTGGAAGTACAATTCCATCATACCTGTGCACAAGCAATTTTCTAACACGTTTAAACTTAAAATATCATACACAAGTTGCAACAAATGTCAGTTAACATACCAGCAACTCTTTCATCTAGTTGTTTCTCTCCATCATCCGAATACCGTGTGAAATCCAAAGAATCAAATGTTTGGACACTTGCGGTTCTTGCTGCGGAAAAGTTATACATCTCATTACTTAATGAACACCAGAGAAATAGCGTCAAGAAAGCATTACAGCAATTTCTTTTCCGTTTCTTTTTTCGAACAAAATCGTGTTTAAATGTAGCAATCACTTTATGAAACCCTGTAGTGAAACCTGAAAATCAACATCGAAAGAATCTCTCAGATATACCACTGTTTTACGTCCGTAAAGCACGAAAACAAGGTGTTGCGAATATTTACAGGAACATAAAACGTACTACGTCAGCGGCATTATTTCGTGAATAATTGCCATACATGCGGTTTCTGAAAGATCACAATGATTTCCACCTTAACCATGTTTTTTTTTTTTTTTTTTTTTTTGCATGCGTGCTTGTAGCGTTATTATAGACACAAAGTTGAAATTTCGAGAAAGGAAAACAGCCGATCAGCAACGTGAGGGCCTGTTCAACGTGCGTCTGTTTCGCGCCCTCATATATAAGTGAAATAGATACACAAAATTTTTATCTGTTTGCTAAGGGCTAGCTAAACGTATATCAATTGATAGACGGTTAGTGGCATTTAGCCGACAGCTGTTGTATTGAGCGTCATTCCATATCCCATGGTTCGGGCTCAGCGCAGGCAGCATGCGAAGCGAAATAAACGGCAACTTGTAATACGCACGCAGAACCGGTGAAGCATCAAAAGCACAATGGCTATGCTTTTCAAAGTTGCCTGGGTTGGAAAAATAGTCTCGCAGCCTGGGTAGTTCCTTGCCGCTTTCCAAGAGTTCGGCATGCAATTCCAAAGCAGTCAAAATGAAATTGTCTTTCAGAAGCCTCGCGGCAATTTTGTCTATGGTCACGTCGTGCACACTTTCTAATTCAGTCGGCAGTGGAAGCACAGTCGAAGTTTCTAGGGATGATGTGCACTTCGAAATATCATACTCCATCGTTTCGGTTGTCGACCCAGCCAACCCAGCTGCCACACCACGTAGCTGAGGCCTCGTGCGCTCCTGTTTCGAATCGTGCGTGCAGCGCCGCTGTGGCCACTGGCGGCGGCCGCCGGAAAAAACTGCGAGTTCCCTTCTCACGGCCGGCCTTGTGAGAGCAACGCTGCAACGCGAGCGTGTGTACGCGGCGGGTATATTTTACATCTACGCGCTGTCGCGTGTACGGATTCTATAGTAGCTTTAGGAGCACTATCAGGAAGGTACCAACGATGAAATTTTATCAGTTTCCCTGTAAATGAAACGATGGTTACTGGGGCATTAAAGGAGTACTGACACGAATTTTTGACATTCTCCTATTATTGCTGTAAATGAAAGCACTGGCGTGGAGAACCCCAAAAACAGTATGATGGTGACTCGCAAGGCAATGAATATATTTTTAATACGGTGTCCTTAAAAGCCCACTTTCGGTTTCGATTTCGAGGGGGCGGTTTCCTAGTGACGTATCAATATCGTCGGACGAAGTTTGAGTCACGTAGGGACAGAAATTCGTGATAGTGCCGCTGCAACTCTGTCGTCTGTGGTCAATTACACGCGGGGAACGCAAACAACGACAATTTTACGGTCGTCCAGTGACTCTGACAGCGATTTCGGCGCTTTTTTTCATGGAGGAAAGAAAAACTAGGAGGGGCCGTCACGTGACAATCTTGAAGCCTAGTCATAAAAAATTTAAAGGAAAGAATCATGGGAAATAGGCCCTCACGTGATAGGCAAGCGGTCGATTTAGTCGACTGGGGAGTTTCGCTTTTGATGCGTCTGCTGCGGAGGCGGCGTAGGCAGCGTAGGTTTCTGCATGGAGCATATGCGGCGTGACAAACGCGCACGCCGAGGCAACGCGCTTGCCAAAGTTGTCGAAGGTTCGAACGTGTGACGCTGCCGAGTCTGTGTAATGTCAGCCAGGAAATGCATCTAACTGCTACAGTACTACTGAACATTACGTTCACGCGGCTCGCCGCTGCGGACACCGGGTTGCAGCGAACGAAGTCTGCGTGGTGAGCGGCTCTGTGCCCAACAACCAGTACCGCATCGAGGACGACTCGTCGCGTTTTGGTGTACTCTCCAGCATCGAAATGGGGAAGCCTTTCGTCCTGCAAATGTCTGAAGGAAACCGAGCCACATCTGCAACGGCGATTCTTCGCGTTTGGGGTTACTTGAAAAGCAGTGGCGCCAGCACGCGTGCTATATTAACATGTTGAAGAAATGTACCGGCAAAGGTGCTGCTACATCTGCTGATTCTACATCCGAAAACGTTGCTGATGAGCCTTCCCAAGTCCAGTATGAACCGGTATGTTTGCCTGTATTAATGATCACAAGGCTTGCTTATTAAGCGTTTCGCTGCAATTATGGACCTCACATTTAATGTAGTTATTTTACATATGCGTGCGAGCCATTTGTCCAGGTATTTCGTATTGTAAGATTGATAGATTTGAAATACCTAATAGTAAAAAAAAAATGTTGAGTGTATCAACAGCTGCCATTTTTCTACACCGACGAGAGACGTGCAAGATGCGTGTGCAAATAGTGTTTTAAAACCTCACGAAACTGAGTGATGGTGAATGAAAGCCACATATTCTACATTATAACCTTGTTTACAAGCTTGTTTTTTGAGTTAGTGTAGGTCAAGTAGCAATTATCTGTATGCCATCTGTTTTATAGCTGAATCATAGTAATGAGAGAATGCATGTGGACAACGTGGTCATGGAGGTTGTGTAATTAATAGATGAATATATCAACTTTCATACACAGCAATACAAGTTTGCTCAATGTCTGGTGAAACACCAACGTGCCATGAATGTCTTTTTCTCAGTTTCTCTTTTTCATCTAATTGACAAAATCAAACATAACCCACAGGCTTTTCACAACATTTTATGCCCTGTATTTGTTTGACCTGTCATGATGAGCCATGATACATGCAAAACAAAACTGGTCTTTTGTGTACGTGCATATGCTTATCTTTTGTTGAATAAAACCTAACAGCCGCTGTGAAGCTCCCCACATTAAACCATGCTGCACTGACCTTTTCTGTGCTTTGTACTTCTCCTGTTTGGGCCCAAATGAGCTTGCAGTGTTTTGTAAAGTAACAAATAAATGCTTAAATCAGCTTGCACTAGCAGGATCCTATACATGGCAATTTTCATGTTGTTGCAATTTTTAAGTTCACAAAGGTGTAAACAGAAATCTTTTTGAGCAAACACCTTAAAGAACATCTTCTTCCTAGCTTGTTCTGGGTATGTGGTTTGTGCCATGGTGTTTGCTCTGGCACCAATTTTTGTACATCTAATCTGTTGCAGCCACAGCTAGCAGAGGACACACCTGAAAAAGCCTTTCTGAGGCGTGAAGCAAGGTGCTATTCAAATTTGCAAGCGGCGACCAAGAAGAAGATCAAGAGACTGCAGCAAGCCCGTCGACGGCTCCTTCATAAGGTTGCCCACGTCCAAGACGTCATTAATGATTTAGTTGGTAATAGCTTCAGTAGCTTCACTAGTTACCGAAGCGAAATGGCTTTGGTAGTTTCTCAATAATGTATTGGAGAGCTCATTCACTTTACATCCAAAGAGTAGACTGGCCTTTTTTAATGTTGCCACAACAGTGTTTGGCAGCTAAGTTAATCATAGTGCCTGCATCCTCCTGCCGACAAACAGGGTCCTTTTTGCTTGATTCTCTTCCTGGTTTTAGCATTCACTGCAAGGACCCACTGGTGTTAGTGATAACGTGCACTGCATGGATCACTAATGGAGTGCGAAAAGGAATATCATTAAAATGAGATTGTTGTGAACATGACTGTACAGTTCTAAGAGCACTGGGGCCATGATGGCAGTCGGTAGGTGCAGCTTCCTCATGGTGAACCAAGCTGGTGCCTCACGTGTACAAATGCAAACTTACCATTCCTTTTGGTCATTTGCCCTGTGGGCGCACTGAAAAGGCTTTGTTAGGGTGCATGAAGTTTTCGAATCTGTCATTGGCACATAGCATTGTAGGTAAAAGGTGCTTCACTACTCATGCAAACAAGCAAAATCCTAAAGACTTGAGCTCTAAGTGTAATAGTTGTGGTTCCTCAACATCTACCTAAATAAACTGAGGCACACAATGACTTCTGCATTTTTCCTTCTCGGGAACGTGACTACTTCTAGAAAACAAACTCGTGACATTGCACTCATAAAACAATACTACCACTGAGCAGTCGTGGCAAGCTCATGAGCACAGTGTGCAGACATCAGGGGAGAAATGGGATGCCTTACTGTAGCATGTTTCTTGTTTTGCTTTACGTTCTAGCTTTAATCACTTGCACATAAATTCTGCTAAAGCATTTGTTTTACATGCCATCAAAGCAAACTGTATGAACCATGACTATGCATCGCTAAAGCATACTGTATAATGATGTGGACATTCTGTGAATGCTCTCAATGCCTTATTCATGAGACAAGTGCAACCTAGAGGACAGCAATGCATTTTCAATGTTTACTAGGGCACATCCTTAAGCTGATCATTGTTAAATTTGTCTCTTCGTCACCTGGAACATGATGGTTTTACTACCAAAGTACTCATTGGGTTTAGTGTACTCTCTTTAGTGTACGCCTTCTATGATTTTGTGTTGGTGTATATATTAAATGAATGTAACTTAATTACTGTTTTTATGCTCTGTCAAATATACATTCATTTGGGGATTAGAGCTTACTAAAGCTGTCTGCCTTTTAACGTTGCAATGCTTTGGCTGTGCTTGAACAGTGCTAACATTTTTGTAGGTGTGCAATAAAACAAGCTATCTGTCTGCTTTTTACTTACGGCAAAAGCCAGTGTAGTTTAATGGCTGCATATTTTGTTTGTTCTTTCACAGCACCTTTTTTTCTTTTTTTCAACTTTAATTTTGTGACCAACAACTGCCCTTTTGAGATGGTTGCATTTTTTTGCCTATTTTTGTAAGCAGTACCATCACAAAAGCCTCCAAGTGTTTGTGATTACAGCACACATATTATGGCCTGTAGGGGTAAGATTGGATACAGTGTCTCTGTAAGCAAAAATGCAGCTACAACGCAAGAATACCTGATGTTATTTACATAAATGTATTATGGGTGCTGTTGTGTAACATTATTGTATAACACTATTATAGATGTGTCCTCTAGCATTCAAATATGGTCACTAATACTGATGCCATGGACCAGCAGCATGATAGCTTTTTCTATGTGATGCTTGCAATTTTCTGTACTGCTTTACCGCCTAGAATATACCCAGTTATCTTGTTTCTTCCTGTATTTGTGTGAAACGTGCTGGCACCTGTGTGAAACGTGCAATGAGCATTCAATAAATAACGAAACAATCAGTGTTGTAAAGAATGTGCATCCAAGTACGGTGGCAATTGCACAATCAGTCCACTAGCCCACATGAATTCCATGCTTTTCCTTTGGTGCTGTGTATCCAGTTTTCAAGCCAACAGCTCGCATATATCATGGAAATGGCTGTTCCAGTGTTGTGTCACATCAGTGGTGAAAGTCCCTACCGCAATGTTGGAGGAGCTGTTGCAGGTCTAATATCGCATTCGAAGTGCTGAATAATGCAGGGGGGCGCAAGAGGGGCACTTACACCCACCAAGTCACACCAGCCACCCTTCCTCAATCACCGATGTCCCCATTCTTCACTCCTGCTTACTTACTTTTTTGTGTTTCGGACACTGTGGAGTCCCGCTGCTATTATTCTGGTTGTAGGGGTGGGTGTGAATATAACAACAGGCTTTGCCGCCTCCAAAACAAAGTCCTGCTGACGCCGATGGACTAGTTCACATAACGCACGAATTCCATCCACTGGCTGTATTGTGCGTTAAGGTGTGTATTAGATGAAACTAGACGCAGCCCTGCGGCAACGGTCTTGTCCAAACGGGCACGGACCTCGAGCACGAGCGGCGTCTTTTCAACAGAGCGCTGAAGAACGAACCCTACTGTAAGGCGCTGGAGAGGACGGCCCACTACAAGGTTCCAGTGCTTCTTTACATGTAGCGGTTCGCCAGCGTAACGACGTGGCACCACACACTGCTAAAAAAAAAAAAAAAAAACAGCCCGTAAATCCGAATAAACGGCGACGACCTCGGCGTGTCGAGCCGGCTAATATTGTTTATTTGTCTCAAAACGAAGGACGGACATCGGATACTGACAAAATGGAAACGCGACATATGATGTTCCTCAAAACATCGGTAAGTGCAAAAAAAAGCGAGGCCAAAATTTGCCAGAAAGCGTACACCGCTGTTAAAGGGCCCAACAGCTGATTTCACAAACCTTAATGTGGCAAAAATGGATCGCGGTCCGACGCTCTGCACAGCTTTCCACGCGAGAGCGCTGGCAAGTCCATCGACAACAGTAGCATGCGTAAATGGCACCTTATCAGACACAGGTCAGGCACGCCTTTCGTCGGCCTCTCACCGTCCTTCCTCCACCGGGGCCCATGCCAAGGTCAATCACGAGACGGTCGTTTTCGGGACACTCGATGTCTTGTGCGCATGCGTGAGCTGCGAGGGTGCGATCTAGGGGCTTTTGCGATAATTTCGTCTTGATCGTCTCCCTAGGTCTGGGTACTACCTAGAAAGCATCGCTAGGTGGTTTCCATCCCTAGGGGAGCCAACTTCTGTGCGGGTCGACCGTCGTATCAGGCATACGAGGCCGTTGACGTCGAAGTTTTGTGTATACGTTGTTGGCGTACGGGGCGCGTTTCGTGTGAGCACGGCCCTTGGTCAGCGGCTGAGCTGTGCAAGTGTCGGTTTGGCTGTTTTGAGACACATTTTGCAAAAGTCATTATGCGAACTAATGGTGTGTAGCTGTTGTGGAATATTTAGGTTGTCTAAGTTTGCTTATAGTTTTCATTATATTTACATTATATTTATTGCCCCACTTCCTCAAAGCGCCTCATCCAAGGTATTTTTAAAGAGTACATAGATTCTTAGCGCGAGTCTTCTACGTCTTCTACGCAGCTGCTGGTCGCAAACGCCCGCAACGTTCGAAGTGCTAAGACGTTGCGTCTCGTTCCCTGTAGCTCAGTTCATGGGCGAGATAGCTATGTGCACTCAGGGCTGAACAGTACCCCGATAGTATCTTACGGATAGCTTTGATTATCTGTATTGAGGTAGTAGTTCTTGTGGGTGCGACGCGCGTGATGCGATGCAATGTATTCCTTCAGTAAATTCGCGTGGACGAAACCACTTGGCTGTTATGTATAAGTAAAGGTAAAGTAGTCATAATGCGGATTCACCGCTGTGACAGCGCGTTCCTTCTCTGTTGCTGTTTGTAGGACAGCCGACACGTTCGAACGACCAAGACGTCTTTCGTCAATTCTAAAACAAATATTCTTTAAGACCTGTAACCGTGTAGCTAGGGGATAAATAGAAGCGAAATGTTTAGAGGCGAGGCAAGGTTGGCTTTATTCAAGTGGTACGACC